>JANDEH010000005.1:46901167-47510703 GCA_024610705.1 Tetragnatha versicolor | reverse complement strand
TTCAATAGTTTTTATTCTTTTCTGTTGAGTTATTCCTCAAAAAAAATATTAAAACGGTTGAGTAAAACGAAAAAATTTAGAATCGGGTCATATTGACCCAAACAGTACATTAAGAATATGTTGAAAAATATCCCTTGCAAATTAAAATAATTAAAATTCCTTTTAGATGTAGATATCCATATGTCTTTCCAACAAAGTAATGAAGTTTCATTAAAATATCGCTATTCAATTCTTTTTAACACGCGACTGAAAAAATTTTTGGGTCAAATAGACCCTAACAGAACAGCAGGGTTAAGGCATTTCAGCTGTCTTATAAAAACTGAAGAGTTTCTAAAGAAAACTGTAGATTTCCTAAAGAAAACTGCAGACAAAGTGTCCAAATTCCCTTCACTTTTTCGAAGAAATTTTGCTGATTTTTTTTGCTGGGCCTCTTCACTTTAGTCCCTTCTCAATACTAGTAGTCCTACACACTTCTACTTAAATATATAAGTACCGTGTAAAACGGGGCGAAGACATAGAAATGCTTGGTTTTCTACCTGTAGTCATTTTTATAATCAACACTTAAAGTCATCATTCGATATAATAGGGGTTATTAGGGAGCGAAATTCCCCTCATTAATATCTTTCCCTAACTTATTTCGTATTTTGTGTAGGATCATCATTCTTATCATTCTTTAACATCATTCTTTTGTTGCATGTATTTTATGAAACAAATGTTTATTAATTTAGTAAAATTTATTTATTCATTTACCGTATTTTAATATTTAAACCCTAATTTAAAGACCTTATATCACTTAAAGACATCAAAATTGCTTTTTTTCGACAAAAACTGCCAGTGATCCGATTCACCCGGGTTCTTTTTAAAGTATTCCGAAATCTTTAATATTAAATTGTTGGCAGCAGTTCAAAGTTCAAAAGTGATCCGATTCACCCCATTTTAAGGTAAATTAAATGCGAGTAGGCACTATTTGCCATTAACACTTACAGTCCTAGCTGCCCCAAATTATTTTTAGGATTCAATGCTAATCTCGGAGGGTTTAGGATTGAAAGGGTTAAAGGTGCTTTAGCTTAATTTTTACGACAGTTTTGCAACTTAAAAAATACTTTAACATGGAGTAACTTTGTCCCAATCATCGGAAAAAAATTCTACGGTCTGTATGTATTTTACGGGCAAAGTGATTAATTGGGCATTATTAATAATGCCCGGGCAATGTGATAAATTCAACGAAATTTACGAATGAAATTTATCACTTTGCCCGCTTCCACCCTGGGCATTATTAATAATGCCCAATTAGTCATTTGCCCGTAACATATATATCAAAGAATGTGATTGTAACTTATTCAATGCTTGTGGTATCAGGTAGATTTTTTTTGGTAATAACTTTAATTGAAGGTTAACATTTTTCAGGCAATAGTACCGTGGTCTTGTTTTAAAATTTGCGAACGTTTCGTCCAGTACCTGCATCAGTGCTTTAAAAGTCTAGAAGATCGTCGTAAAGACTCTTCTAGACTTTTCACGTTTCTCAACAAGACCATCTTTACGACGATCTTTTAAAGCACTGATGATGTCCGGCACAGTCCCGGACAAAACTTCCACAAATTTTAAAACAAGAAACTAGAGGCCCCAAAACTTTTAATCTTCATTCATCGGACCGTGAAAGCTTTTTCTGTTTTATTCAACTTTTAATGTGAAAATACCTCCACTCCCTTTGGACCAATGTTACCCCCTGTAGCTAGTTGACGGCTTGACTCGTAAGGATAAAAAACAATTAAAAAAATTCATTCTATGAACATTGGAAAAAAGTATCCAATTTAATTTTAAGCATTGGACAGTTTTTATTTTTAAACATAGCCTATTCATCACTGGATTTATACAAGCTTGAAAAAAACCCGAATGAGTCCCTCAAAAAATGATAAAGTCTTCTATAAATATATTTAACGCCTTGTGCACAATATCCATTCACTACTCCATACACCATGAAATATTTCCACATCCCACCCACAAAAATTATCGCTCTTTCCCACAACCATCAATCGATACCGTTTAATTCTACACGTTTCTCTTCCTGTGTGTTTACCACATCAGCCCTTCTCCACAACTCTCCAGGTTTTGCTTGTGCAAATGAGATTGGAGAGAAAACTCCTCCTCTAATAGATTCGTCGGTTGTTTATCTTCGCTCGCTCGTTGTTGTCGAAAGGGAGGAAATTGAGTCGCCGGAATATTTCGAATATGAAGAGTGAATAATCGCGGGTTTTTGAAGGTTTTTGGATGTTGTTTTTAATTGTCGCGATTCCGAGAAATGTGGGGATGGAGTTTTATTAGTATGCGTCAAGGCGGATGGATGGTTGAATCGCGTCGATATCATAAATCTTGGAGTGTTACGGTGATATTTTTCATAGAAGTTGCGTTGATTTTGTTGTACTTCTTTTTTGGTTGAGACCGGGTGGAGTTTTCGAATAGAGTCGTATGGAATATCGTTAATATCTTTAATGTTGAAAAAAATGTATAGTATAAAGATAATGAAGAAACAAATATTGAGTACGTATTCAGCATTTATTGGTATTTAAACAACTCTTCCTTATTAATTTTACGATTTGTCTACATATCTCCAGCTGAACTGAAATGGACACACTAAAATTAGTGCCTTTCTAAAACTAACGTAATATTGACTTTTTTTAAGGGGTTTATCTTATGTATAATGTAATATAGTGGTTTTGAGATTTAGACGCGTGAATATAAACATTTTAACAGTCAAGACACCTCTTTAACTATAGATTTTTATAGATTAAATGTGTTTTTATGATATACGAGTTTTTAGAATGTTGTATGCTGGAATATCCCAGAATTTTTTCTTGAAATATGTCTGATGATTAACATTAAAATGTTATCACTGTTCTTAAATTCATTCATAAAACTTTTCAACTGTGATTAAAAAAAGACATTTTAAATTAAATGGAAGATTTATCTTTTTATGCTAACGATAAAACCGATATTTTGATTAGCATATTTTAAAAATATAAGCCTTTTAGATAATAAAAATTAGTTACTCCAGAAATTCCATACTTAAATGCAACTTGAGCTATATCACTTCCAAATATTTCGTAAAATCTACTACTTTTTAATGTGATTTTTTTCTCTAAAAAATTTCTTTCCTTTTTAATTACAAGCAATACTGGATTAAATTGAATCCCCACGCCTTTGTTGAAATTATTTGGAAGTTAATTTTAAAGTTTTGTGAGAATAACATCAAGATAACGGTAATAGACAAATTAAATGCTTCAAATGGTTGATTAGTGACAGATCAAAACGTGCACCTAAGTGACATCCTGCTTTGGAATCAAGTCCGATATCCGAAGTTAAGAAAGAGTACCCTGTCAAAACAAGAATTTACAGAAACGAGGCCAGCGATACACAAATTATTCATTACCCCCTATTACTGTCTGTCCAAGAGCCAAGCAGACGTTTGACGCTAACAGGATACTCCGACTGAGCAGCACCGCGCTATGTTTTTTAATAGAGGAATACCTCGCATAGCTCATTGTAGCGTACACAACTTATTGGGGAAACAACAAGCGGATAAAAGGGCTAAGCTCGTTTGCTCTGATGTCCCCCGAGGAATGCGGGGAATGTCTCGGCAGAGACAGGGTGTCACGTTACTTTGCGGAGAAGAAGACAGTTCCTAGCCCGCGAGAGCCCGATTGAAAGTGATGGCGAGTACGCCTGTACTGAAGTTATTGGAGGTGATAGAGAAAAATTGAGTTTGTATAAGAATGGGTTTTGAGTTAATGTCATGGGTCAGTTGAGTCTGTTCAGTCACTCGTGAAGCTTATATGTTTCACAGTAATGAACACTGAAAAAATGTTCGTCTTTTTACAGAAAATTTTCTGTTGTTTTTGACAAAAATTTCCCGTTTGCGTAGAAAACGGGCATTACCCTGAGAATTTTTCCGCAAAGATAATATATTTTACAAAATCACCACTAAAAGAATAAATTTTGAAGTGTGCAAGTCAAAATTTCTAGTGATCACTTAGGTAGACATGGCCTGTCTTTTTCTTTTTTAGCTAGGTGTGCTATGTTTGCCGATGACGTCATAATGTCATTCGGATTACGGTGTTTGTTATAATGGAGAATTGCAGCACCTCTTAAATTTCCGAATATTCAATTATAGTTTATTCAAATCAAATCAATTTATTGTTATACATACACATATATTACACAAAGAATGAGAAAAACAAATTATGATTCGCCTGAAGGAAACAAAGACCTGTATAGGCGAAAGAAAAATTACAATTTTTACAGAAAAAATAAAAAGTAACATAATATGAAGATAAATAATTAAGTAAGTTTAGTAGGGAAAAACATTATGTATAATAACAGAATTAGAATAACTACAATATATACACTTCAATTGAATTAAGTAAAGAAAATAAAGGCACAGCAAGGCTTAAAAATTTTATGCTTCTGGATTTAGACGGAAAAAAACATCCAAATTATCAATGTTACAAATAAAATTAAATAATGATCGCTTGAAAATATTAGGAGATGGAAAACTCTGAAATTCTATAGGCAAAAAATTATATAATTTAGGAGCAAGATAAAAAAATGTTTTTTGAAAATTACTTTATGAAAAAAAATTATCTCCTGATTCCAAAAATATGCTTGTCTTTTCCTACTATTTTTGTGAGTTAATTATGCTACATTTTATTACAGAAAGCTCCTAACAGTGTGACGTCACATGTACCTCTTGGAAATGTTGGAAACACCGTTTTCTCGAAACACTAGGCCGTAAAAAAACTAGAGCCCATTTATTTTGAAGCGAAAGGATTGTAAACAAGGCACGTATGACGTCACAAGCTGTTTCAGCTCAGACAGAAAAGAAGCTATTTTTAATTGAAAAGTAAATGCTTTGCTAAGAAAGAAAAAAGAAAAGCCTTTGAAAGGTAAATTGAAATGTAGAGGTTTTAAGCCATTCTGAATACATTAAGATTAAAAAATTTGACTGCAATTATCCATTATATTGATTGTTATAAAGGCGGCCTCTTGTAATTGATCTAAAAGAACTTTCAAACTTCTCCACATAACGAAAAGTTTCTCTCATTTGCAAGAAAAGAAAAACATATTTCCTCTGCGTACAGGATTTTACAGGCAACAATGCTGCCTGTTAGTTTCAGTTATTTGTAAAAAATAATTTTTATAATTGTATAGTCCTTTTCTTGTATACGAGTAAAATTGTTGTTGTTGTTGTCTTGTCTAACAAGCAGTGCAATTTGATCAAATTGATCCAAAAGTGTCCAAGACAGCCCTGGCCACATCAATAGCTTCCGCGGAATAGAGGAAGTAAAAGTGTTAACTTAAGCATATTAATCAATTGTATATAAGGGTTTTTAATGAAAAGTTATATTTTAAGCTTTGATTATGTACTATCTTTTATTTTGTTAAGTCGAACTTCTTAAGTAATTCAAACATTTTTTGCTAATTAATTAGTGTATTGAAAAGTTGTAATTCAACTTTATCACAAAATCTTATTAAAAATATTTGAGGGTGTTGATAAATGTATGAAGTTTTAAAAATATTATATTACTTAAAAAAATACCTTAAACAAAATTTAAAGTCAAAATTTTCTGCAATTAGGCTAATTACAAAACAAAGGATTACTTTATGATTAGCCAGGCTCATACGTGCTAAATTGCTAAAAATCCACTCTCATAATATAACACCATTTTAATGTACTATTATCCAGCAGTGCTTCTTTTCATTTTTGTGGTATTTTTATGTGTGTATAATTAAATCTTGCCAACATAGTCCAGTTTGAGAAATTTTTTCGTCCGGCTTCAGCTAATCCTTAAATACCAAACATGAAAATATTAAATACAAGCCCATGCAAAAGCGCAAAGAATTTAGCTATATTTTTCACAAAACTAAATAAGTTTTAATGATTATTATATTGATTGTCAACATATATATATCTTTATCAATTTATTTAATCATTACCTCCCAGATCAAAATAAGCAATAATTACCCATCATAATTTAAGATAAGCAAATATAGGTGGAAAGACGCATCACCTAATTCTTAACAAATAGCTTAATGCTCATTTGTTTACTGTGTCATTAATCGCGAAATTCATAAACGTTTCTAATTATCTATCGCTTCAAATAACGATATCCAATATAAAAAGTAACATAATTATCCTTTTATCTCATACATCTATTAACGTGTCCGAAAGTTAATTAGAATCTATGACGAGGGTATTCAATTAAACTTTAATTCACCGAACGTGGGAGGATATTTTTTTTCTGGGAAACAGCGCGGTTTTCTGATACATCATTAGATAAATTTGCAGCAAGAGAGATTTCGGGGTATTCACATGTATCCTTATCTTAATTAAAATCTTAATAAGAAGATCAGGATATTATGCGCATAATTCTTTAATTTTGGAATCGATTAAATATCGTTTTGAGGAGGATACGCTTACGAGGTAGGGGAAAGCCTAGTTTGACGTTAGTTAGATACGATGATGTTTTTATCAGTTTGAAGTTACCGCGTGTTTGATCTATTTAAAAGTTTTGAAGGCGCATGTAATCATCGAAAATTCTTATCATGTGTCTTTATCATCAAGGATTTAATAAGTATATCAACATTTATGTTGGGAAAGCAGCGCTATTTGGTATACTAAAATTCAAATTAATATTTTTGAGCAGAAAAAATAATGACATAATAATTTTATTCGTAAAGTTTACGCAAAAAAGATAACTTTTAGTAAAAAAAAATTACCAAAATATATTTGATAGTGTATCAATGTGCTCAGTGTATCAAAAGCCCAGTTTTCCCCTATAACATTTTCCACTATCAATACCTTTAAATTAAAATACATTAATTTACAATTCATTACATTTATTAATCTCATTCATTTACAAATTTAGCTCAAAAGCTATCGTTAAGAGTTACAAAATATTTCATTTTATAGGTTTAATTTTATTACTAGTTATTAACATAAAACATTAATGTAAAACTGCGTGCATTTCAATAATAAGGAAGTTGCATGTGTCAGATTTTCAAAAACAAACAAGTGTTCCGTATGGTTTTTTGTATGGTAAAATGAAATATCTAGTCAGTTTTTCAAAAAAATGTACAGGTTATTAAATATTTTAATTTAAAAGTCGAGAAAAAAACACGTGACTGAAAACGTTTATTGTTTAAACTATAAGATGACGTCAACAATAATACCATCAACTCCATTGCTTTACAACAATGTTTAGTATAAGATGACGTCACATCCAAACTCTTGGCGTTTTCGCGCGCTTTTAAAAAGGGGATTTTTGTTAATTTTTTTGAAAATCAAAAAATTTTTCGATCGGCCTCAAATTTTGGGTAGTTGCTTATTTTTGCAAAAGGAATCGATTAAAAAAATAAAAAAAATCATGCAACTTCCTCATTATAAAAATGAAGTATAAATTAAAGAGCCTTATTCTTATATTTCATAATATTAATATTCACAAAATCAACTAATTTTCAATCCAGCATTTATTAAATACTTTCTTTTTTTTAAAAATGTCGTATAGCAACTATACTTCTATAATTTTCAAATAAATGTTACAAAACACATGTATCCTTCAAAAATTGGATTCCATTATGAATCACATTTTGTAAGAACAATTTTTTGGAGCTTACGGTTTTAAAGGTAATATATTACAAACTATCAATAAAAATTAAACTTATTTCAAGTAAAATCATAGTAATTCCAATTTTCCCTAGAATTTATATTGAGGGGTATTTTTCTGTTTTAGATTACATCAAAAGCAAACTGAAGTTTCGACATTATTTATTCTAATTGGAATCTGATAGCGAGTTTCTCAATATTCCCCACAAGTGAAATTATATTTTCCTTAGCCCTACATATGTTAAAATAATATATGTTTCTTTTTCAAAAGTCTATATTTTTATTTGATTTTTTTTGAAGAAGAAATATATCCCTGGAAAAAATAACTACTTAATATTCGATTCTATAATTCCCAAAAAAAATTTTTTTACAACACTGAAGTTCAAGTAACGGTTTTTATTTTAGTAGGAAGTAACTTTGGAACTTACTTTAAAAAAGGGAGAGATTTTTTATACTTTCTAATATTTTAAATTATAGAATTTTTTACCGAACCAACAGAGAAGAAATACGAGAAATTAAGATTCAACTAATTTTTATGGTTGTGTACAGAATTGATCTACACAAACTACGATATTATTTTAAAAATGAATACCATTTTTTTACTATCCATACTTCGTTGTTAAAATATAGCTTGCATGCGAAAGTCTTCAAAATCATTTTTCAAGCATGTTATTTGTACGTTTCTGAATAGTTTTTTAAAATTTTTTTATGCTTAGAGACTTTTGTCATAAAATATATGGGTCATTTTCACCATACGCTTACATTTCAGAATAAATTTTTTTTTCAAACTTCATAATTTCGTAATAGTATTAATATAGGAGTTTTTATATATGTTTCAAGTTTATGAAACAGCAGTTGGTCATACACTTTTGCCCATAGTTTAGTGTTTAAATATTATAACTCTGGTAAATTCTTTATTTTAATATATAAATTACAATATTTTTATCTCTTTATACAATATTTACAATTATTTCTCTTTAAATGAAATATGCAAGACCTTTTTTTAATGAAATTAACGATAAATCAAGCGAGAAATGTCAAATCCTTCGTAAAAAGGGAAAGTTGTTGATACTACTTTCAAAATCAATGACATAATAGTTACGGGAGTTGACATTTTTAATAAAATGACAGAATAAAACATACATGCATGGTTGGAAACTGAAATAAATATCCACATATCCTATTTATATCAATAAATAACTATATTTATGGGGTTAAAATTTCCAAAAAAGTTTATTTAATATTAAAAATTACTCAAAAATTATCGTAAGGGAGTTGACATTAATAAAAATACGCTACCTTGACGACAGATAATTTCTTTGAAAACACGATAGTTTTCGAGCCGAAGAATAAAAACACGGTTTAAATATATTCTAAAGTAAACAAACAATCGTTTGGAATGTCTTTCTACATTTTTAAAGCATAATTATTATTATATTTTTTAAAAATAATTCGCTTGTAACGGGAGTTGACATAAAGTGAGGGACAAATATTTTATTGATTTGTAAAAATATTAAATTCAAAAAATTAATTTTTATAATTATAATAACCTTTTAATAGTTCATAATTTTGATATTTATCGTTTTTTCTTTCAAAAAGTCAAATTAAATAACAATAAAACTACTTTTAATTTCGTGAAAATCGTTAGGGACAAGCGTTTTTGGCCATTTTCGTATTTTTAAATATCTTTATTTACATAATTTTAAAGCTTTTCTTATTAATTAAAAGCTAGAAATATTTCATTTAGTCTACTTTACCTAAATCAAAGTTTAAACAGAAATTTTAATAATGATTAATTGTCTAATTTTCATATTTTACCTTCGGGACAGCAAATGTAAGCAAATTTTGAAAATGACCCATATCTTCTTTAAAAGAAAGTGTTTCAAAAGTAATATTAATAAAACATGATTGCCGAATGAAACTTCAGCTAAAATGATAAAAACCACAGTAAAACAAAAATTAAATTGGGTAAAATATTTTTTTATTTTCACCATCTAATCATGCAGTATAAAAATATGTTCATCTAAATTTTTTTTACTTTATATTTACATCCAAGCTTATCATACAAAATAGTTGCTTTATTTTAAATGTAGAGTAAAAAATATTTACTTTTAAGACAACTCATCCATGCACAATTCCCTTATTCTCTACTTTCACTAAAAAAAGGAAATTTCCAGTTTTCTCTCTCTGTGGCAAGATTTTTTCTAGATTTTTAAAAATAAAAAAGGATAAAGTGGACGGTAGGGTAATGACCCGGAACGGGGTATATAAATCCCCAGCATGCTGAAATGTGCTTCATTAAATGTTTGCCCTGCTCAAAATATTTCTTTCCGTTCCTTTTCAACAGAATAAGACGAAATCGTAATGGTCAGGCATATTCGCGAGAACATACCACGTATTTGTTTTACATTTTTCTGCGGAAATTCGCATCATCTTTTTGAAGGAATTTTTTTTCTCCGCGTCTTCTTTTGAGGGGTGTCTTTCTGCTTAACAGTGCGTTTCCATGTTTCATCTCGGAGTCAGGAAGTGTGTAAAAACACGTAGAGGCATGCAGTGGAATTTAACGGAACGTGGATTGATGATTATTAGTTTTTGCTGTTTAGTCAAGGGTGTTTTTTTTATTAATTACTTTAATACAGGAAAATTCAAAGCATTACTTAATAAAGGAAAATCTATGAAAAGATTTATTAATCCAAGCGTATCTTTCTCAAAATTAATAGAACTTTGCCAAAAAATTGCAAGCTTTAAAAAATAATTTTAACGCTGGGAAATTTTAAAGGCGTAGTTTTTAACTTTCAGAGTTATAAAATTGTATACCTAATTTTTATTACAAAGCAACGTAAAGAGTTTTTACAAAAAACCCATTGATTTCAAACACACCTATATTTTATGCAATTACAGATGCAATTAAATCTAGGACTTTTTATTGTGAAATTCTAAGAACACGTATGAATAATGAAAGACTGGACCAACCTTGCTGGGCTTACGCCTGTAGTTGATCGACTTGATTTGTATATGAATTTGTATTATATTAGATTAAATTTCAATGATCAACACACAACTGATCTAAAGTTTTGCGTAACTTAAGCATACATTTATATCATGTTTACACTTAAGAAAAATAAAATATCAAATAAATTAACTTTTAGTATAAAATAGGGGAATAATTTAAAGTAAATCGGTCATCACACTAAAAAAAGATATGGGCCGGTCAAGTGAACCAATGACTTTTCCCTCACTATTTTTGATTCTTTTCATATTTGGTACACTAAAAGAACACCTTGAAAAAACCGCTTGGGAGTTTTTTCAAATTTTATCTCTTTTAGTTTTTTTTTATGGGGTGTCAAAGTTGCAAAAATCTTGAAATTTCGGTCAAACATGCTTTTGTAATTTGCTCATATTTCAGTAACAAATGACTTCTCAGCAAAAAAATTGATACCATTTTAAAGACAATTAATCAAGCTTTAAATTATGTAAATTATGATATAGCTATTTGAAATTTTGATTACCAAATTTTAATTTTAAAATTTATTTTCAAAAACAGTATATAATTTAAAATTTTCAAAAAATTACAGTTCTTTATATTGGTTTCCTTATGCTATATAACAATTTTCAGGTTGGGATCTCTACGGGATCATATGTTTAAAAAATAAAATGTTCTAATTGTTCACTCATATTAAGCTTCACGGCACGACTTCGGTAAGTAAAATGAGCGTGTAAAAGAGAAAAAAGATCGTGCCACCATGAAACTTGGGTTTTTGATTACCATTAACACATATTTTACGAAAATTAAGGTGCTAAAAATTGTGGGGGGGGTTTGGGGGATCCCCCTCCCCTTTTCCAAAAGGGGGTTTTAATCGTGTGATGTGTCATTTTTCATGATTTTTTGCATCCAAATAATCAAATTAATAACTATCATCCACAAAGGTGTCCTAAGTAAGAGGGGACAGTTTAAAATTTATATAACTATTAGAAATTTTGGATTGAAGTACATAAAGAAAAGGATTTAAGAGTGCAACTCATTAAAACGACGGTATATTTCTTTAAAATTTCCCAATATTAGTAGTTTTTACAACTTCAAGCTAGTTTTATAAATTTTGACAGTCACACAGTCTTTTCTTCCCGGCATCAGTCTGCTTAGGTCATCACTAGTATAAAAGTTTTTGACTTCATCTATGACATTACCCGTTACTTTTTTCCAAAGTTTCTGATTAGGTGTAGATAAAATTCCCTTTTCCAAAACCAATGATTTGGCTTTTCTTGTCATTGTATTATACTAACAGAAAACTCTTTTTGTAACACACACATTGCACAAGGACCAATATTTCGAAAAAAACAGTCAATATAAGAAATTTTTCCCTTGTACTTACTGCTTCTTGGAACTTTTCTTTAAGTTGCTGAATCATTAGTATAGAATAAGAACACTACCCTGCGATGAAAAAAATACAAGGGGTCTGACAGCTGTTCTTGGGGTAGTTTTTGGTGCTGATTTCGAAAATACCAACGAAAAGTTTCAATCACATCAAGTTTTTTTAGAAAAATTCAATTTTACTTAGATTTTTATGATTTTTTACCAAAAAAAATTATCTTGGCAATGAATATCTTCCCTCTTTGCCTAACAATTATTCTACAGTGGTTAAACATACAAAATACAGATATGAGAAACTCCATATTATGTTGCCATCCCTACCTCTCCATCTAAACATCTGCTTTATGTACCATCAACCAATAGCTTTCACCAATGACGCGCGAAGGACTTCAAGAAGGGATTCACCTCAGCTCTTCTCTCAGGTTGAACTTAATGATCTTACTAGTAGAGATCTGGGCCTTCCGAAAGAGGCAGTTGAACTGCTGGGGTCCAGATTAAAAGAAAAAAACTTATTAGACGACGGAACATCTTTTCATTGGTACAGAAATCGGGAAAAGGAGTTTGTTAGGTTCATGGAGGAAGAGGGGAACCTTGTCTATTGTTCTGATATTCCTGGATTGATGAGAAAATTTAATATCACATACTTTAAGGATGAATGGAGGCTGTTTATAGATTCGTCCAAAAGGAGCCTTAAAGCTGTCACACTTCATCACGGAAGCAAGTATGCATCTGTACCAGAACGTCATGAAAACCTGGCTCTCGTCCTCAACAAGATAAAATATGATGACCACGGTTGGACCATTTGCGGGGATTTGAAAGTTATATCCATGCTTCTTGGGCAACAAGGCGGATATACAAAGTATCCATGTTTCATTTGTGAGTGGGACAGCAGTGATAAGACTCAACATTGGGTCAAAAAATAATGGTCGAAAAGAGAAAATCTTGTACCAGGCTCCAAAAATGTAATTCGGAATAGCTTAGTTGATCCAAAAAAGTAAAGATCCCCCTCTACATATCAAACTAGGTTTAATGAAGCAGTTTGTGAAGGCTGTTTTAAAAGAGGGCGATTGTTTCAAATACTTGTGTAAAAAGTTTCCAGGCTTATCCGAATCCAAGTTAAAAGAGGGAATATTTAATGGTCCAGATATCCGGAAGCTTATGAAGGATAAAGAATTTGAGACTACCATACAAAAGAAAAAGAAGCTTGGGTTGCCTTCATAGAAGTCGTCAGTAAATTTCTCGGTAATTACAAGGATCCTGACTATAAACTAATTGTGATGAATATGCTAGACAAATATCAAGCTTTGGGTTGCTCCATGAGTGTCAAAATACATTTCATTCACTCTAATGTGGACTTTCCCCCCGAAAACTTGGGATCAGTCAGGGTGAAAGGTTCCACCAAGACATCAAAGATATGGAACGCAGGTATCAGGGAAGATGGGACAGGAATATGCTCGCCGACTACTGTTGGATGCTAACGCGCGATAGACCCGAGATTGAGCATAAAAGAAGAGCCACAAAAAGAAGTTTCAGAGGAAAAGGAGTACGTACTTAACTATATAAACTTTTTTATTTGCTTTTGAATTAGCTTAATTTTTTTTCAAGCTATCATGTATACAAACATAATTTTTGCATTTATTGATTAATCGTCTATTTCATGTAAGATATCTTAATAAAAACAAACTAAAATAATATTTCGGCGATTTTATTTTGAGGAAACAATGCTTTTAATTAAAAATTTTAACTCTTGAGTTTTTTTTGTGTTTTTCTCGACCAGAGGTGGGTCATGGGATCTGGCAACAGTATTTTCATACATTTAAATATATAAAAAATAAAAATATCGTCAATAAATAATCAAACCAACTTTCCTAACAAAGATTTGACTATTTTACACATATTTAAGTGGATAAAACCACAGTTGCTAGATAGTAAACCCACAATTTTTCGCTATTATGCCTTTTTTATAGGATTTTAGCAAAAATATTGATATTGATTTTACAAAAAATCCTGATGTGATTGGGGAAAATGGAGGTCATTTTCGTAATCACCACACCCAATAACATAAAAATTATTAAACACTTATCTTGTATTTTTCAAAAAGTTAAATTTCGCAGGGTAGTGGAATCAGGAGACTCTTGATTTTCTGGGGAGTTGCAGAAATGTCTCTTCTTGATTTGTGAACTTCTTTAATAATGCTCCTTTGGCTTTCTTCAATTTTCTTTTACAGTATTTCGAATCACGCATTCTTCTTTTTACGATTGGAGACGCTTCAACGCATATTAAGGATTTATTTAAAAAATCAAAGCAATTGTTAGAGTCGGTAAAAAAATCTTTACCGTCATTCTCTTTCACACTTTCATCAGTGTCTTCTTCATTTTTCACGACGATATTTTTTGAAGGGATTGCAACAATACATTTTAGATAAGGCTCTTTTACTGTTGCTTGCCATATCCATAAAAATCTCAGACTAAAGAACAGTGATCCTGGTCAAGCGATATAAAAAATTGTACTGAAACCAAAGAGCACCTCCCATTTCAATCCAAGCGATACCCCCAAGTGTGACAAGTTGTTTGTTTATATTTGGAGATTGAGTGCAGACAACGCCTTTGCGTACCTTTACGTCCAACCTTGGCAAACCGTAAATTTATGAGTTCGTTGAGTTTTCTAGCCGGGGTATAAATACCCATCATACAGGGATGAATGGTGCTATATCTATATTTAAATATCAAAGAATTTTAAAGTGAGTTCTTGATTGAAATTACTGTGAAAAAGACAATCACGCACGCTCTTTCAAAAGTTTTAAAAAATGTTGGTTGTCCCTTTTATATAGGACAATTATGTGGACAAAAATTATTATCTTGATTATTTGGATAAAAAAAGTCATGAAAAATGACACATCACACGATTAGAACTACCCTTTGGAAATGGGGAGGGGGATCCCCCAACCTCCCCACAATTTTTAGCACCTTAATTTTCGTAAAATATGTGTTTAAGGTAATTAAAAACCCAAGTTTCATGGTTGTACGATCTTTTTTCTCTTTTAAAAGCTCATTTTACTTACCGAAGTCATGCCGTGAAGCTTAATATTAGTGAACAATTAGAACATTTTATTTATTTTTTAAATATATGATCCCGTAGAGATTCCAACCTGAAAATTTTTATGTTGCATAAGAAAACCAATTTAAAGAATTGTAATTTTTTTGAAAATTTTAAATTATATACTTTTTAAAAAATTAAATTTTAAAACTTGAAAGTTAAAATTTAATTTTTTGATTAAAATTTCAAATAACCATATTATAATTTACATAATTTTAAAGCTTGTTTAATTGTCTTTAAAATGGTATCAATGTTTTTGCTAAGAAATGATTTGTTACTGAAATATGAGCAAATTACAAACGCATGTTTGACCGAAATTTCAAGATTTTTGCAACTTTGAAACCCCATAAATCAAAAACTAAAAGAGATAAAACATTTTTATTTGGCAAATCTTATTTTTTAGGCATATTCAACATTAATGTGTACCAAATTTGAAAAAAATCGAAGGACCCAAGGGAAAAATTTTCTGAAAAATTGGATCACTTGACGTGGAATGACCCATATTTCTTTTATATTTTAATGAAAATTCAAATTACACATTGACTACAATATGTGTTTTTTTTTCATATACTTTAAATGCTCATTGTTAACACAACTATAAATTACTTTTGTTTTGAAAAACGTCTTGTTGATGAAGTAAATGATCCTTTAACCATTGGGTATAAAAAGTAAGAGAAGAAACCTTCGTTTATACCTACTTTTGTTTATATTAAACATCATAGCATATTAGATGCCTTTTTGTAAAGTAACTGTTTTATTGTTAACTGTTAAACTGCTAATCATAGCAAAAATCTCCCTATTTGAAGCTTATTGGGAAAATCATTCTAAATTCGGGATGAAATATTCTCTATTAACATTTAACACTTTTTGAGATAAGAGGATCTTATCAGATGTAGACTAAAAAATCTATGCGCATTACGCAGCTCTATTTATAAGTATTGAAATTTCACTTTCCACGACAATTTATCATGGTCTGGATTATTTAACTATTGGATCCATTCGTAATTAATTTTTGTAAGGGTGATGTTTCTCTCATTTTAAAAACAATGACTTCTACTGAAAAATTCTATTTTGAAAGGTTTATTTTAAATTACATTTTAGGGTAAAATACTAACGTCGCTTGTTATAGATAGCTTACAATCTGATTATTTATTTTGGTAATAGGTATTAGTAAATAGATATAACGTGACAAAACATTTATATTAGTAAGAAATATTAAATTAAAAGAAATGGAGTTTACCTTTCAGATGAATTATCAAAAGCAATATAATTTTAGTTTTTTAAAAAGTTAGAATTATTTTGTTGGATGGTTAAAGTATTTTAAGTTACTTGTTAAATCTAAATTATTTTGTTTCGATTTTAATAAAAAACAAGCTTTTTATTACTTAAAAATTACAAATTTTTCTTTTAATTGAAGGATTTTTCTTACATGAGTAGTAAATCAATTTATGTGAATAAAAAAGATTTTAAAATATAAATGTTAAATTCCCCAAAGAAAGTTCAATTGCTTTAAATTAGTAGTAAAAAATGTAAAATTTTTCTTTATTCAATAAAACTACTTCTTTTCCTGACCAATACCTTCCACCTATTTGATTGGAAACTCCAAGGTGCAAAGACCCCAAAAGTAAAAGGTAAGAAAATGAAATCCAAAGCAAAACAAAAAAGAAAAAAGGCACCCGAATCCCTCCGGAAATTTCCTAACGGGAAAAACGCGCATTCACAATTCCCCCCTCATGCATCCGAGGCATCTAATCAAACATCCAGTCTGGACTTAAAATTGTATTTAAATTCCACCAAAGAGTAAAGCCTGGAAAAGAATTGCCTGGAAAGGAAAACTAAATGCCCACCGTCTTGCGAAGAAGCCAGTTCCTTTCAGAAATAAATGACCCATTTCGTTTTCATCTAAGTGCCCATTTTATTAGGCGCAAACGCCCTTTCTCTTCCCATTGTTTTCCGAACGTCAAAAGGGAGGACGGAATTTATACCCTCGTTTCCCAGGCTCTAAACGACATTTTTGTGCATTACTTAGAGATGATCTGCGCTTAAGCTTTTAATCTTAGTGTCGTGCCAGGAAAAAAGGTTTTATGGCGATTAAAAACGATCGAAAGGGGAGTAACTTTGATTTGATTTGGTTTCAGGATTGTAAGGTTTGATTAAGGTCTATTGGATCTTAGTTCTCGCTTTATGGGAGGTTTAAGAAACCGGGGAAATAGCCTTTCCAAGAGTGAAGACATATAGCTGTTTTACATATTTGGGTATTATACTGTATGATGTGTAGTGTTTAATGAATGGGCTGTATCCACACAATTTTTAAGTGATCTATTTTTCTTTAATTTAAATAAATTACAAAAAAACTATAATGAAGAAATTCTAAGCACACGAAGTGAATATTGGTAGTATTATAAAACACTGCGTTGATAATTTAGTGATTATAGGATCTTAAGTTTTGCTTAAGCATAAAATTATTTAACGTTCACTTTTATAAAAATAAAATATAAAATAAATTAGCTTTTTTAAATTAAATAAAAGATTTATTCAAAGTAAATCGGCCGATTAAGAAAAGAAAATAATTCTTCTATGCTTTTGAAGAAAATTATATGTTAAATTTCAACATATTTTCTCTTTAAAATGAAAAGCGGAAGGGGATGTTTCTTATCATAGTTTAAGCTTAAAGGTTAAACCTAATTTTCAAAAATAATAATTAACAACATGTTTGGTATCAAACCAAAAAGTAATATCAAATTATAAAATAAAGTATCTTTATTCAATGAGATTTCCAAATGTCACCATTAAAGTGCATTTTATGTTAAAGTGCAAAATTTTCCCATAAATTTTTTTTCTAAACTTGGAAAAAAAACAAAAAACTATTTTGGTTGCACTGTTTTCAAGGTTTAAAGAGTAAAGTGGTTATTTAAAAAAAACCTATTTTTAAATAAGTAAATTTTGAAGATGACCTTTTATTTTTAGATTTTCAAGTTAAATAAAGAACAGCTTCATTCTAAATCTTTGATCAGTTTGACACTTCCGAGGAAGTAATTCCATTTAGATCAATTATTATTATCCAGGTTTTGCTTTATCATCATACTTTCAGTATTTGTAAGGTATCCTAAATTAGTGAGAATTTAAGACATCTTCATTTTATAGGGCTTCTACAGAATACTTAAGATTCCCTTTTCTTGTAATCTCAGCAAATACATGAAAGTGAAGCTTTTATAATGCTCTTTTATAAACCTTTGCCTGAGAAATAAAACTTGTTCACCTCTTACTAGATTTGAATAAGAGAAATTAGTTTGTGTGTGTTCAGAGTTGTTTTGTACTTTTATACCTTCTTCTGTGTATTGTAGAATTTGGTGTTTTGTAAATCAGTTATTCTAAGTTAAAATAAAAATTTAGTTTTATAGCCATGCCATTTTATTCTGAGAAAAAATATAGATAAATCAAGTATGTGTTATGTGTATGTTGTGATTCGACCTAATCTTAACCAATAAATATTCGGGATGGCGTTTGTAACTTAACGTGTTTAGAAGAGGGGAAAAAGTAGGTGCTTTAATAAAATATTTTTTTCTTAGTGCACCCTTTACCTTTCTAGAATTTTTTTAACACATAATATATATAAAAAGCATATGGTGTCAAATTTGTGAAAATATTAATATTTTAAACTAATATGTATTACGTAGACTAATATAACTCTAATTCTCTAATTTTAGAAAACACTTATTTTTATGCGTGACTACTGCTCCTACTTTTGCCAAAATAAAGTAGGAGCAGTAGTCACGCATAAAAATAAGTGTTTTCTAAAATTACTCTCTGTTCATTTTCAATTAATATTATGTATATATTTGGGTATTTAAATTTGTATGTGTGTAAATTGTATATATACATGTATTTTTTTGTGTTTCTCTTTTTAATAGCTTCCTTTGTTGTGTAACAATTATTAGAAAATTTGTCTTCTAAATTATTTTTTTAATATTATAATTTATTTATGGATAATATATATGTATTGTAGCTTATGAATGTTTGTAGCATTGGTGCATTGGCCAGTGGTCTTTATTTCCAATAAAATTTATTTATTTACTGCTCCTACTTACTTTGAAAAAAATCTTTTACAGGCCCAATTATTTCAAAACCATTCTACTATTTCTGTCTAGGGTATCTATTGAGTATTATCTAAATAGTAGAGGTGTGTGTATTATTATAATGCATGGTGGATAAAAAATCACTTTTAAGTTCGCAATTTAAAAACTAATTCCTTATTGTAGAGGGACAAGTCTTGAAGGATTATCTACAAATAACATCTCTGGAGGATAAAAATAAAATTTTTAGAGAATATTCCATCTATACTCTAAGGATATTAGTGAATAACTTTGACTTAAATCTAAATTTAGCTTCATAAAAACATTCTCAGAGTCCCTAGATCTAAAGCCAAAAATATTCGCATTATACTTAGATATAAGTAGGTTTATCTTGATTCCAGACTTTGTGAAATTATTCATAAAATCCCCTGAACCCTAGAGAAATTAGGGAATATTGTTGGAAGAACTAACTCTCACTTCACATCTCTATTCCTCGTAAGTTTTTGGGAGTTTTATTATGTACTATTATCAAATTTTTATGCCAACACAATCCAAACAATGACCCTGTAACGCACAAGCTCAAATGATCACCCAGAATCTACGGAGGGTTTCCAGTCGCATCCATAGTTAATTGCCAGTTGTCCGAGCTGTTGCCACTGCGTAATTACTATTTCATCAACCAAACCGACCGACCGGTGTCCAGGCGACTCCATCAGCCGCGCGACCGGCAGCAGCCATCCCGCAAAACTGTGCTAAATCTCTTCCAAAAGTGCTGGGGCTCGTAAACTGCCGGACCGATTCCCATTAACGCGGAAGTTTAAACTGACTGCATGTGTGAGCCAGAGTGAACTCGCTCTCTGTGGTTTGCCGATGGCTTTCTGCGACCGAAAGCAGTTAAGTTTAATTGATTTATGGGCGAACTCGTCGTTCTGGAGTCCATGCAATGAGGAGTAGTGGTCTAGGTAGTGGACGAATTTTTGTGACACTTGTGAAGGATAGGATAAGGATAAGATATAATTAGATATTATCGAGCTGCGTTTATGCAATTGAGCATTCCTATAATTTAAATTAACGAATTATAATAAAAGCCTGAAGTAATTAGGTTATATACACAGACAGCATGCAATCTTACATTTAACTTTATATTTTCATTGTAATTATTGGGTTTCCCATAACAAGGTTTGAAAACCCTTTCAAACTCCATGACTTCCACAACAATGTTGCAGTAAAAAAACTTTCTTATAGCCTTCTCAACCAATATCCATAAGGTTTCCGCTAACTTTACAGGTGTCAACTAGCGCCTGTTGTTTTCACCCTGTCACTGAGTTACAGTACTATATACTAATGAATTACAAACAACAGTAATATAAAACATCAGTATTGTTCAAGTGCTCAGTTTAATCTGACAATAGAAAATTTTTAATGATTGGAAACATGAGTGAGTGATAAGAAACAAATAGTTTCAAGAAAATCTATTAAATACTCAATGAGTTAATTAATACATCTAAAAATTAACCCAAATTTTTACGTATCCTAGATGGAAACACACGAGGACAATCATGTGGTTTAGACTAGAATTTATAAAACATATATGATTAAGGAAGTTTGTTACTGACACAATTATTTGCTTCCTTGAAGTATTCAAATCATTGCATTCAATTCTCATTCATCTAAAATACGTTTATCTTTACACGCCTAAACAGATTCTTTATTACTCACACATCCGAAACAACCTAAAACAACTCGCCCAAAACGATACCAACAGCTTCCTCGGTATTTGCAATCAGAATGAGCTTTGTCTGGCCGAAATTAGCTTAGTTTTCGAATTCTCTCTCCGAATAACTGCATGAAGAGAGAATCCTTTTAGATCGCTCGTATAAATTCAATCAACTCCCACCAAATCCGAACGAGCAGCAAGAGCAGATTGTTTACAAACAGAAAAAAAGAAACGCTTCTGCGAAGCTTTAACAAGCCGGGTTGAGAGAACTGTGTGCTGCTGTTGTGGAAGCTGTGTTGCAAATTTTTCTAACTCTGTTTTGGAGTGGGTTGCGTCATTATGCTGTTCCATGCAGAGCTGTATGTTCTTTGATTAGGTCATTTGATGTTTATTACTTTGGAGGAAATGTAATAAAATGTAGGAAGATGGCGGAGAAGAAAAACAAAGAGAATGTTTGGAGAAAGTACTCCTCCTGGAAAAATCGTTACTTGCTTCATTACTGCTTCCATGTCTGAGTAAAATTTGTGATATTTTCGTTTTGGGATGAATTTGGGATTATTTTTAGACCAAATGATTTTTCATGTTTAATGAGTTTCTATTTGGAATAAGAAATAGAACTAGTATTTCATTTCAATCTTCTCCACTATTTTACCTCTTCAAAAGTTTACTCAAATAAAAGTTGAAGCATATATCGCACCCTTGCTACTAAAGTGGCACAACTAAAAAAACTATGTTTTCCAGAAATTAGGCACATTTTAGTATTTTTGAATTTGTCAATAAGAAAAACGATACATCTCAAACTATGATCGTTAGTCATTGTTCTTGTAGTTCATACTCAACGACGGCTGGACGACAACTCAAGATGTGGCATTTCAGTAGAAGGAATCATAGCCATCTTGATTACAACAAAACGATCTGGCTGCGATACTAACGATACTAACTGCGATCTGGCGGCTGATTTTTCAATGCAACTTATGGCCCTTTTGAAGATTGGTAGAGATGTGAAAACTACGCCTAATGGCGGTCATAACTCAAAAATTACAATTTTTGAGTTGCGTCAATTTAGTAGCAAGGTTACGATATTATTAGTTTTTTTAAACTTTTAATAAGAATGAAATATTTCACCGTCTAAATTTAAGAGTTTCAAAGTTTTCTGTCAAACAAATAAATTTATTTCGTACACTTTAAAAAGGATAACTTTAATAGTGAAAAGTAAGATCGTTTTAAAAAAGGAAACTATAAAAAGAATGAACGTAGGAAATAAAATGATCACTTAAGACGTTTCATGGTTGTGGCAAAGATGAAAACTTAAACCATTCTATAAAATGCTAGAAAATGCATTCACTATAAAGAGGAATTCATTTGCATAAAATGTATATGAGAGTAGAATAGTTTATTCTAATGCCCCTTTTACTTTCCAATTTTAAATAGTTTTGAAGGTTTATTCGATACATCAATACATTCCATGAGCGGTGAATGTAAATAAATATTTAGATAGAATAACTTTTTTTACGGTTAGAATTCTGAAACAGTAGTTATAGTTTTTCCTAAACTTCCCCCTTTTTCAGTCTCGATTTCACTGGATCTTTGAAAGTCGTCAGTTTTTATTTTCACAAAGAAGCGTGTTTTAGATTAAATATCAAATTTATCAAAGTAATGGGTATTAAACCGTCTTTCGAGGGAAAATTTAACCAAAATCAAAAGCTAATTTGCATTCAAACTCCTACATGAAGGACATTAGAAGACATTTTCAAAAGAAAAAAAAGAAGTAATGTTTTTATCTAATTTTTTCGCATTATATGGTGAATTATATTTTTTTAAATATATTATATAGTATTCATGCCTAAATTAACTTTTTTCACCCTTTAAAGAAAATTACATCAGGGCAAGTATGGTTTAAATATTCTATAGCAGACAGATGGGTAACAAAAATCTATTATAACGCATATTTTGTACTTTTCCTTTAGGTTTAACAACATTTAGGTATTGCATAAAGAAAAATATAACCGTATAAATCAATGCCACGAAATCCCACAAAAAAAGTTCACTGGTTATTTTATTTTTTAAATTTATATCAATAGTCAAATACAGTAAAATTTCAATGTAAAGAAATTTTCCTTTATGATATTATAAAACTATAATATTACTTAATTAAAACAAAAATTTCTACACTTACATGCATTATTTTGTTAGATCGTTGTAATACAACAATATTTTAATCCATGACGAAGCACATTAACATTATTTTCATGATAACGCAAAGGAGAAAAATTACAACTAAAGCAATATTTTCTCAAGTTCTCAATAAACATACGAACCCACAACAAGAGCAAACAACTCTCCTCTACCTGAAAAAGCACTCCTCATAATCGGTTTATTGTAATGTGCCCCGTCACTCTGCTGGGAAGAATGGTCGTCTGCTGTTATTAGCCACGAATTAGGAAAAGGCATCGACTCGATACTACACTCTGTCTCGGATACAGGGACTTTTTCTTGCAGAGAAGGAGTTCTGAACATGGCAGCCTGAAAGCCTTGATTGATGAAGACTGTCGCAGGTACTTTGTCCCTTCTGAGAGAAATCAGAGAGAATCGAAGGCCGTTTATTTAGCTACTGGGGGTCTCTTATTGAAGGGGGAAATGTTCCACTTTTTTCCCTTTGGAGTGTAGGGATGATGTAGTTCGTGGGTAATGAATGGAATGTGTGGGATTCATTTTTGAAATATTTTGTTGAATTTTTCAGGATACCTTGCGATGCACCGCGCGATGTGTGACACATTTACTATTGCATAGTCTATAAAAATGAAATAGACGAAACTTTACTTAAAAGGGGGTGGGTGCACACCTTTCGACCAAAAAACACATTTTTAAATTTTTGCAACATTTTACGCTTCAAATGACACCAAAATTATTACTCTACGCGGATTAGAAGTATTTTTAATTATTTTTTACGGAAATAATTAATGCACTACTACTATGCAATATTCTTACTAAATTTCCCATTTTTCTCAAAACTGAATTTTTACCATAAAAGGAACATTTTCTCAAAATCTATTATAGCAAACAACTTATAACTTGGTAACCTTATTAATGACGCTATGTTACATACTTTAACACAGGGGTTTCTCAAAAAAGTCCTTTAAACTGAAGTTATGGCATAAACCATCATGAAATTTCAGTCTTTTTGAGAAAAACCCTAAGTTCATTCAGATAATATTTTTAAAAAAAGTAACCAGACATAATAGCCCTAAAAGCTCATGTTAAAGTATGTAACATAGCGTCATTAATAAGGTTACCAAGTTATAAGTTGTTTGCTATAATAGATTTTGAGAAAATGTTCCTTTTATGGTAAAAATTCAGTTTTGAGAAAAATGGAAATTTAGTAAGAATCTTGCATAGTAGTAGTGCATTATTTATTTCCGTAAAACATAATTAAAAATACTTCTAATCGGCATAGAGTAATAATTTTGGTGTCGTTTGAAGCGTAAAATGTAATACTAAACGAAAATACAAAAATTGAAAAATGTGTTTTTGGTCAAAAGGTGTGCACCTACCCCCTTAACCCTTTATGCCCCGACGGGACTTGTAAGTCCCACTTCCCAATGTTCCAAATTCATCCAATCTTCGTCATGTAAGGCCAAATTTCGTTTACTTTTAGTTGCAGTTACGTAAACTTGACATATTTGGGACGAGCTGTGCTACTACGGTTAATATGAAGCTTATATACTTAATATACTTATAGGGATAACGTATAAAAATATACAGCACAGTTTTTCTGAAAAACATAATTTGGGACATAAAGGGTTAATATGCCACTGGTTTGAGGTAATCTGTACTTTGGTTTGCCGTTATAACTGCTCTTAAAATACCTTTGGGAGATACGAGAAAATGCAATTTATAGTCAGAATACACGCTACGAAAATACTTAATGTAAACGTCATTCTTCATGGTTTTTTATCTACTATTTTAATAAAATTTAATCTCAAAACGTGAGAATACCTCATTACATGTCTTTGTCAATTTAATGTCTTTGAGGATCCCATGTCTTTCAAAATACAATAATCTTTTTCACTGACGAAGGGGACCCGAAGATCCCCGAAACAGTTGTATGTTTTTAAACTTAGTGATAAAAAACGTTTTTTTTAATTGTATTTGCTTCATTTGCTTTTTAAAGCGAAGTGTATATTTGGACGGCCAAAACGGCCAGTGGCGCATGCGCTGTAGGTCTCGTGATTACGTAGCAGTCTCGGCGCTTAGTGATTGAACCAATGAAACGCCGAGCTGTAGCCTAGCCGTGGAAATTAGAGTAGAGTTTAGTTGAAAATAGCCGTCCAAATATACAGTGCCTTGCTAAAGCATAATTTACCATAAATGTAGGAAGTGAGAAACCCCAAAGGCTAGTGGCAGCGGCGCGAGTGGTGACGTCACGTTAGCTATACGTCAGCGGAGCTGCTGTTAAAAGAGCGGCACGTGGAAGCATCGGGAGATTCGCGATTGGTGTTTTTGGAGAGAGAGAGAGACGCTGGGGAAGGAACCGGCAGACGGCCGATTGAATCAAACGCCGCGAGAGTGTTTGGCAGAAGGCCGATAGAAGTTTATCCGGCAGAAGGCCGCGATCGGGAGTGGATTGTCAGCTCAAGGAGACGTGGATTTTAGCCTTTAGCATCATCAACCAATTCATCATTTTAATCATCGTATTCTTAACTTAGTTTTATCTTCAACGTTGTGTTTTAGTTCTTCTAATAAAGCTGTTTTTACTGCAAGTGTTTTTAGATTACTCTCCTCAGACCACCAGACTACCACATAAATTAATCATTCTACCAAATTAATTTTTCTCTCTCAGTCCATCAAGTTCTAGCTGATTCAATACTCAACCTTTCAATCCGCTCTCTATAAAAATTCCTACAGATCCATCCTGTTAAAAGATCAGACCCGGGGGAAAACCTCCCCAGCTTCGACCACTACAGCAGCCTGGGCAACGACGTCGCTGATATATATTTCACGCGAAAAACCCCCTGAATAACGTCCTCAGATAGCGAGAACTTCATAGTTAGCGAGTAGACTGCGCCAGAGGTGTTAATGAGAAGCCTCCCCGTGGGTCCCAACAGATAACAGCAGCTCCTCATTTCTGCAGACTTCATTCACCATTCGGAAAAGTTCCATTAACTTTAACGTTAAGTTTGGGATGAGTGTGTACTGCTAATCGATTTTCTCTCGGTCCTGCTTGAATAAGAAACGGTCTTCCCTGAAATAAACGGGGCTTCATTATCGAATCGGTTGTTTCAATTTGACGCGCAGGTTTGGGGTATTGTGTGGGGAATTCCGTGTTTAGTGACACGAGCCATCGGTCTCTGTGGGCACCTCCTGTTGGATGTCGCCAAATCATGCGAAAAGGGTCATTTAGGATTTGATCGTTGATTACATTTATAATGCGGGGTTCGTTTAGTTATTCTCTCAAGTCTATGATGGTTTGGTTGGTTGGATATCTGTTTAGATTTTTTTATTGATTTCCATTCGAAGTTTTTTTATACGTAATGAGAAAAGGTTTTAAGTTTTGTGTTATAATTTATAGAAAGGGGGTTTGGAAGAAGTGAGAAAGTATTAATTAGGGGTGGCAAAAGGGAACTAAATAAATAATCCAAAATTTCGTTCCGGTACGAAATTTATCTCTTCGGCTCAGTTAAGTTTCGATGAAGAAAAAAATTAAATTTTTGAGGAGCATTGAGTTTTGTTTCCGAATAAACGAAATAATTCTTCGTTAATAAAGATTTGCGATCCCTGATTAAAATGATTACGAACCCACGGGGCCCATCAGACACTGCTACCGGTGACCTAAGATTCCACTAGCCAATCAGGTTTAATGGGGGGGATTAAGTAAAAAGGGAAATGTAGATTGGATAGACACCATTTTCTCTGCCTTTTTGGTAGCAAATAATATTTACGTTAAGAGCTCTTTAACGAAAAATAAAGATTGAAATATTATATTAAAAGTAAGCATTTGGTCGAAACAATCATCACTTTGAAAATTTGTTTTGATTTCCGAAGATCTAATATTTGAGAAAAACGGTTTGAAATTATTGGTGTTTTTAAAAATAATATTTAGTAAAAGGGCCGCAGCAGGGGGGCCCATTAGATCCTGCTACCAGTGATGTCACTGGTAACGGAAGAAGTTGTCTCGATGACGTGCCTAAGCTTCCAGTAGCCAATCAGGTTTTATGAGGAAAAAGATTCAGTAAGAAGGGAAATGTAGTTTGGATAGACATCTTCTCTGACTTTTCGGTAGCAAATAATATTTACAATGGATAAGAGCTCTTTAACAAAAATAAAGATTAAAATATTTGAAGTAAGTAGTTTGTCGAAACAATCATCACTTTTAAAATTTGTTTTTATTTTCGAAGATCTTTTATTTGAAAATCACAGTTTGAAATTAATATTTTTTTAAAATAATGTTTAGTAAAAGGGCAGCAGAAAAGGTTATTAATTAGTTCTTGGTTCAGAAAATGTTTTGAAAAGAAGTTATTGTCCGATTTGAAACCAAGCAAGCAATCAAATATCCTTCCTCTGAATAATAAAACCCCCACCACCTGTATCTTTCCCCATCTTTCCCCTATTAACCTTGATATTTCCCTAACGCCACCTCAAAGTGAAAGGTGATTGGTTGTTCAAACAGTAAGAAGGTGTGGAGAATGACGCCACTGGAAGTGGAAACGAGACGTCACGAGATTTTTTCAGAACATTGGGAAGATCCAACCTTATATTCTACAAACCTTGGTTATCAATTAGTTCTTGATTCAGAAAAGGTTTTGAAAGGAAGTTTTTTGCCGATTTAAACCAGATAAGCAATCAACTATCCTTTCTCTAAATTACAAAATCCCCACGCCACCTGTATATTTACCCAACTCCACTTTATCCTACTCAAATTGAAAGTGAACATTGGTTTATCAACCAATAACAAGGCCTGAAAATGACGTCACTGCAGCGGAAACGAGACGTCACAAGCGCTTTTTTTTCATGGCACTGTATATTTGGACGGCCTTTTTTCAACTAAACTCTACTCTAATTTCCACGGCTCGGCGTTCCATTGGTTCCATCACTAAGCGCCGAGACTGCTACGTAACCACGAGACCTACAGCGCATGTGCCACTGGCCGTTTGGGCAGTCCAAATATACACTTCGTTTTTTCATTTCTATCGGAAGAGGCAACCCTTAATTCTATAAACCTTGGTACAAACCAATATTCAAGAGGGTCCATACCTTTAGTTGAAGAGGATCCGAAAAAAAACAATAATGAAAGATTATTTTGTCGAAGTAATAAATGTTCTCTAAACCAAATCTAGTTTGAATGATCAATGATGTAATCTGTAGTGAAATGTTTAATAAATGGAGGGAAAGAGAAGGTCTGTCAAATCATTAATGTTAATAGTCATACATTTTTACCGGGGCGTTTCCAAAAGTATTTTTTAGCAATGTACCCTTAATATCTGATACGTATCCCTGTTTGTGTATGTAGCTACCAAATACAACAAATTGGCTACGCATGGTTTAAATTTTAAAATTGGCAATTTTAAGGTAGACACTGAATTTTAATGAAATAAACAAAAAATATCATGGGTTAAAATTTTAAACTAAATCAGGTTATTCTTAAAGGAATCGAACCTTTGCATCTCCCTCAAGTAGACGAGGACGTTCAGCATATTTATCTTTCTGGGTCTATCACAATACCCGCTTATTAGAGAAGTGATAAGGATTTTTACTCAGTGATATTTGAGGAGTTGTCCAATGAAAGAAGATTTAGGATTCTAACTTATAAATTTCCGAACTGTTGAACACAAAATGTGAGATCTCAAGCGTATCTACGTTCAGTGTATTATGAATTCGATGCTTTAATTTGACACATGCTGTAATTTGACACTAGGACAGTAAGAGATAAGTTTGAAACATTTTTACTCTCTTTTAAACGAAAACCATTTACCTGGCTATGCAAAATCTAACACCCAGGGCGAGGCCGGAATCGAACCGACTACGACTAAAAATTATAACTGCTTTTTGATTGTAATAAAAACAAACGAAGTGAACTCACAACCGTTGGAAGAATCTTATGGATTGGAATGGTATAAGAGGATTGCAGCCAGTTTCCTTTCCTTTACATGTGAAAGATGACTCGGGATAGTTGGTACTCTGGTGTCTCGTCAAGAGGTGAGCAAACCTATTTGTTATGTTCGTTACTGGTTAATGAAAATATTATAATAAATTTAAAAAGTTTTAAAATAAGCTTGATGCTTTGATAGTATAAATATGTACAGGTTCTGGTTTTTAATTATTCAATCACATCAGTAAGCCAACTTTTCTTTGGAAATAGTTTCGTCAATAATTTTCATTCAAATCCCTTTTTTCTGTGAAAGGGACTGATTCATTTGATCTTACTTTACGAAGCAGAAACTAAACTTGGAAAACCTTACTGTTCAATTGATCATTTGAAGCCCTCTAAGTCAACAGGGTACACGTTCGTTCTAATTAAATGATTCCTGCCTTTTTGAGCTTCCGTAGTCATTAACTAAATTAGACTTGAGCTTTGGCAAATCGGATTAAATTTCCTCGGAAAACTGGTAACATCGCTTTATGATTAAGTCTATTTTACCTTACGAGATTTCCAAGAAGTTTTGTGAGAACGGCCAAGTGATTTTTCATGTCAATATAGATCCTTCAGTTTCCCAATTAGAGTGGAGAAGTAAATCCTAATTATGCGATTTGAAGTTGGTAGTTTAACAGGGGATTACACAGCTTATCTTATAATTGAATTTAGTTTCTTTTTTACTGTTAACTATAGTGTACTACAAGATGCTGTGGTTAATCTTGAAGTCAATACTATAATATATTGAACATTTGAAAATACTTATTGGAAGATTCTAAAACTCGATCGATCAAGCTTTACAGCAGACTTTTAGATTGTATTTTAGTATAATTTCCAATTTTTTAAAATAAAATTTTGATTAGAACTAGGAGATCAAAGCAATTTCTTAAAGCATTTGAAATGGAAGTTTTTTTATTAAAGACTTGAGGGAAAACAAATGCATGGAAGTGAGGAAATTTATTTCTAGATTGTGTGAAATAAGCAAGCAATTCTATTAACAAATGAATTGAAAAAACCTTATTGTTTGGGAAAACTTCATTAAAGTTTTTAATTTTAGGCGAAATGAAGTCGGCCATCTTGGTTGCTTTATTGGTAATTGGAGCAACTACTGCATCGGGTGTATTAGAAGATGAGATTCTTTTGCCTACACAGAAAGGTTCCCACAGAACTTCAAGGTCTTTGGAAGACTCGCTCATTCCGAAAGGTGGAACCAAAGCAGACTGGACAGTTCAACCCATAAAAATAATAATCAGAGATAAACCAGAAGTTGTCAATGTACCTCATCCATATCCTGTAAAGCATTACGTTCCGGTCCCTAAATCGGTGCCGTATCTGAAGAAAGTTCCAATTCTAAAGCCTTTACCTGTACCTTTTCTAGTCCCTAAGCTAAAATTGATTCCCAAGAAAGTTCTGATACCAAAGCCATTCATAATAGCGAAGAAAATCCCCATTCCCAAGCCTTACTTCGTGAAAAAGGAAGTGCCAGTTCCAAAGCCTTATTTTGTGCCCAAGCCTTTTCCGGTTCTCGTCCCGAAATTCTACAAGAAGAAAGTTCTGGTTCCTGTTCCAAAGAAGGTGTTTGTTCCTAAATTCAAACCTTTGCCTATACCCATTCCAAAAATGGTGAAACAACCGATACACATTATCATCAAAGAAAAGCCGAAGAATATTTACGTTCCCAAGATAGTTCCGATTCCTAAAATAGTGAAGATGCCGAAATTCATTCCTGTGCCAAAACCTTTTCTAATAAAGAAACCTTTCCCAGTTCCTATGCTAATACCAAAAATTAAACCAATACCAAAGATCATTCCTATTCCCAAATTTGTCAAGATTCCCAAGAAGGTGCCTGTCTTGAAGCCGTATTTCAAGCCAAAATTTGTCAAGGTTCCCAAGCCCTATTTTGTGGCGAAACCATTTGGAGTGCCGATTCCAAAGCCTTACATCCAGAAAGTTCCGTTTCCAGTTCCAAAACCTGTGCCTGTTCCATTTTTCAAACCAATCCCGAAACCTATTCCAAAGTTTGTGAAACAACCAATTCACATAGTTGTAAAAGAGAAGCCAGTGTCGATTCCTGTTCCTCATATAGTTCCAGTTCCAAAATTTGTAAAGACACCCAAATTTGTCCCAGTTTTGAAGCCTTTCCCAATTGTGAAGAAAGTGCCTGTTCCAATGGTGGTGAAGAAAATCCTGCCTATTCCCAAAATGGTACCTTATCCGAAGTTCTTCAATGTTCCCAAGAAGATCCCGATCCCTCAACCATACATGGTACCAAAGTTTATTAAGGTCCCCAAGCCGTACTTTGTCAACAAGCCTTTCCCAGTTCCAGTTCCGAAGTTCTACAAGAAAAAGGTGTTGATTCCTGTGAAGAAACCTGTTTTTGTTCCCATTTTTAAAGGTATACCAGTTCCTATTCCGAAGCCAATCAAAGTTCCTATTGAGATTATCAGAGAAAAAGGAATCGTAACCAAAGTACCAGTATCTGCAAAGTAAGTTGATATCTTTAAAGTACATAAGCTCCTTTAAAAAACCAAATTTATTGGTATTTTTAGTATAATGCGAAAATCAATGAAAAGTAAATGCTTTTTTAGTAAAAGCTATATTTTTATCACTTAAAATTGAAATCTATTTTTGCTTGTTAAATTTAGATTTAGTTTATTTGATTTTGATGAACAAAAAGTATTGCATGGCTGCCAAATCTTCCGGTTTAGCCGGAAGATTTTCTTTTTAAAGAATGTTCCCAATTAGTGAGGGATTTAAAGTCTGAAATTTGAAACTCCAAAATCGGACAGTAATTGAGACATGAACACCAGAAGGTAAAAGCTTAGTTAATAACGGAAATATATAGGTTAGGAGAATTGGCTGATATGGGGTATTGGCCAAAAATTCGTCAACACTATTTTCTTAATGACTAATTTATATTGTATTAAATTTTGATGCGAGAGGGTATAACATGCACAATATCAATTAATAAGGATTTTTTATTTTGCAGGTAAAGATACTTACGATATATTTTTATAAATTTAATTTTTTTAACAAAAAATTTGAATCATTATTTCAAGAATTCAGAGTTTTGATTTATTTAGATATGTGGGATATACGTAGTAAACTATAAAAATTCCTATAAGTATAAAAAGATGGCGAATAATTGGCATTCACATGATTTAGATGTTTGGATTGCTATTTAAAAAGGTAATTTTCAACAAAGCGAAAAGTAAAATAATTTTTAGGGAGGGTCATCCCCTGTCAATATTTACTCTTGAGGTTAGAAAAGAATTCCCTAGGGTTAGTCTTCACTAGCGGCTGAATCTCGAATTAATCCCTAGCTTAGAGAAAAAGTCGTTGACTTAGGCAAGCCGTGGGTTAATCTTATCGTCTATCAAAATGAAGCGGAAGATCTCTTTTCTTTGAGCTTCATTAGAAGATGTCAAACATTTGGGCGTAACTTGGGCTCTCTTTTTGGAGACTGGGCAGTGGGCATATATGATAGGGCGCCTGGAAAGTATAAGCCTTGGAAATTTCCTATGCTCTGAAATTGCGAGTAAATGGAATTTAAGTATATGCTTTTGTGTATTTAATGGTTTTTTTTTGTATTGATAGTCGCATAATGTTAGGTTACTATAATCCTCGTTTTATATGGTTGAAATAGCTTGAAGGCACGAGTAGTGTTGTACTTGGTCGCGTAATGTATTGGTACACATTATAGTATGTGAATACTACTGTGTGTACTGTAAATTGATTGCAATCAAGCATTAAGAAAAATGCTTTTGTAATTTTGAAATTTAAGGTTATTTTTTAATTTCAGGCAGTGAAACTTTTAATTTTACATCTAAATATGCACCTACGGGTACTAGATATTAAGGTGGTTAATAATTAAAATATTGACCTAATTTGTGATTTATGCAATTAGATGCATCTAAAAACTATGAATAATATAAAAATAATTAAATTTTAATTTAAATTTTCATATTATTGAAGAATTTATGCATAAAAATCATAACAGCCTTTCCGCAAAACATAACTCAAATTTATATGAAGATATTTTTGTTTTGTAAACTTTATTATCCTCGTAAACACATATTTTAGGAGGCCTACTATTTTTATGTCTGAATTATTTTAATATCAAAAGTTATAGCACTAAACTTCAGAAACACACCAAAATTCAGTAAAGTTTGAAGTTATACTATTCATAAAATAAAAAATATTACACCCACAGCCAAAAAATAGTAGGACTCCTAAATCATATTATGACATTTATTGTGCCCAAGTTTTATAGAAATTTATTCATTATATTTTGAGTTATGCAGTTTTGCGGAGAAGGAAAATAGCAAAAATGTGATTCTGAGAAAAACGCGAATTTCTTTAATTTTTCCTTAATAAAATGCCTATTTAGTTTTAAGTAAAATTTCTGTAACTTTGGTTCTAGGAAAGATAAAGACAAAATTTAAACTGATTTGGAAAGCTAAGATGTGTTTTTTGAAGTAAGATAATCACTTTTTTTGGGAATTTTTGGTCCGAAACGGTATTTTTAGGTAGGCAGGAACCTTAAAGTATGGTAGACTAAAAAGTTGATCAAAATATTTTAATTTCTTTCAAAGAATTAATGGAATCTGTGTTTATAGGTTAAAAGGGAAAGAAGTGGTGTATGATGAAGATGCCCAACTGAAAGACTTCGACAAAACATTGGATGAAGACTTCAAAGTGAGCGATGAAGGGATGGAAACTATATTTAAAGATGCAAAACTGTTTTAAATTTTTTTAGTGTTCAGTGTGGGCTTTTAGTATATTTTGTAAATAAAGTTCATAAGCTTTATTTTGGTTTAATTTTTGTTGGTATGTCGTATGTATTTTAGTCTTATCTGAAGCAGTTCTTTTAAGTAATAGTATATTGATAGAATAGTGGAATCGCTGCTAAATTATACATTAAATGTTTATTTTTTATACAATTAAATTTTAGTTTTGACAGAAATGGTTAAAGTTATAATATACACTGATATGTGTTAAGACACTAACTTGGATTGTAAGCTTTTGAATTAAATATCAACAGTAAAGGTTATTGAGATATTCTACAGCATAGGTTGATTGGTACATGTTAAGGGCAATGTGTTAAATTCGGGCATTATCAATGCCCGGTTTATCACTTTGACCTTCACGTATATAAAGCAACTGCATATGGACAAATTACAGTTTTATTGTTGCCAAAAAAATATTGGAACTAATGAGATAAAAACTAGACAAGAATATTATACATGATATAGATTAATATGATAGGTTTTTAATATAGTTAATGAAGTATTTAAATGTGTATCCCGCTGGCTTGTGTGCAAGTAGTTTTCCTCGTATTCAATAAATCTACTCTGTTCGAACCTAGCTTTTTTAAAATTCTTTGCTGCTTTACTTTTACATTACTTGTGTTATCCTCCGTTTAAATTAAAGAAACTTTCCTGATATACGGGACCTTGGCCGTCTAATCCCTTGATCCAAGTAAGATTTTTAATATATGTCGGAGACAGTTTTGAATATAAAATAGTCCTTGATTGCCCATTTTTTATGCGGCTATTTTTGTGCGATTTTTCCTTTGTGCGGTCTTTTTTACTTGTATTTTTATATACCACAGACAGAATCACAGGAAAAAAAGACCACACAAAAACAAGTTTAAGTGTATCAAGAGAAAATAAAGTCCTTTTACAATAATACCTTATACCTTATAGCTTAAATCTGGGTAGGAAAATTTTTTTTTAGAAACACGTTATCAGTTAGTTTGAAAGCAAAGATTTTGTATCGGATTTTGTTCATTTACTCAGATTTTAACAAAAGAAATTCACGAGTGCAACATGGCATATTCACAGGAAAGAATAAAAGTTTGGATTGAGAACTCTTACTTGTGTATAGCTTTCGCTGACAAATCTGTGTATGAGGGAGGTCTTTCCACATCGACTATCACCAACAAGAACAATCTTGCACGAGCACTCCTCCATCCACTAGTTAATTCATCTCTCGAAAACTGGAGACCTAAAACGAAAAGCTTTTCAGAAATATACAGCTAGGTTGTAGAAAATTCAAGTTTTTATAATAGGGTATTGACTGAAACAAATCGTTAAGATATATCTGGTAGTGTTAAAAAAAGTTTTAGGTACCTATATCCATTAAAAGACTTGTTAATAATCTTATGCTTTTCACAAGCATTGGAATAGGAAAAAAGATAGCCTCAATAATAAATTGTGATCTATATTGATGGGGGCATTCGTTTTGAGATAGCTCAACCAATTTTTAGAAAAATCGTTTAAATACAAACTTATTTTCTGCATTCATTGTGATTTCTAAAGGTTTTTGAATTGGATATTATTCATAAAATATCATCTTTTTGGGCTATTATAAATTCAGGGCTTTAGAATAAATTAATTCTCAAAAATTTTTGTCATAATTCTTAATTTTGCTAGACATTTTTGTAACATAACCTTAACATGTTTTGGGGGTACCCAAACATGCTTAGAAAAATTGGCTAAAAGCACTGAGAATGTTAGAATTATATATATAAGCCTTTTTTATTTCTGGACTTTCTGAAAGTCTTTGGACTCATGGAGTTGGTCTAGCTTTCGCTAGACCAACTGGAAATTAGAAACAACAACAACAACATGTTATAATTAAAAGAGTAACCCCACAAGATAAATAATCAATATCTATTAACAAAAACCATTGCGTAAGTGAACCTAAAACATACTAAAATTACGAAGTCCTTCACAAGTATTTTAGTTTTTCCGAAAAATGGAGCCGTCAGGTTTAACGTTTTTCGACAAGAGAAAGCTCACAAAACGCGTATATTCCATACCAGGCTTGGAATTTCTAAATGTTAAGTAACAAATATCCCATATAATTTTTGAAGTTTGTTATACTATTTTAAGTTTGAATAATGTTAAAATTTAAGATGAATGACAAGATTGTTTGATCTGTTCTAGTAGTATAAAGCGTAAATCTGGGTCTAACAAATAAACAGCTTTACTAATCAGAAACTTGAAGCACGCATCTTAATAACGCTCTAGTATTAATTTATTCTACAACGTAACACAGACAAGTTTGCTTTAATCTTCAGAAATTATATCCAAATTCATTTTCAGACCATTAAGGAGCAAAAAAAATAAAAAGTCTCTGGCTTATCTTCAATCCTCCGCTTTGAACTAACTTCTAAAGCATTTCAGACGAAGAAAGCTGTGTCATATGGAGGCTTTGCTGAAGATAATTGAGTCTGGGGATTAAGTTAACAAGTAAACAGCATTACTGGCATTGACTTTTAGATGCTCTTTTGTTTTCTTGAAATATGTGCTAAGCGAGATAACGAGTTTTAAGCTTATTGGAAACTGTCCCATATTCATTAATTGTTTGCGAAAAGTTGTTATGTGAGTCAGTAGTAAGATAAGCAATCGAAGTTTTCTGAATTAAAATGGGATGTTTGATATGAGTTAGAAAGAAAGATCTAAAAAAAGATAAAATTCTCATTCAATTGTAAAGATTATCATTAAGCTTACACTAAGTTAGTGAGATGCATTTTATAAAATGCCAATTATATACGGAATACCGTTTTCTCTACTATATGAACTTCTCTATCATAACTTTGATGACATGCTTAAATTTTATAAATTTGAAAGTCTACATCTGAAACTAACTGAAATTAATTGTAAGTGAAAGAAAAAGAGTTTGAAACTACACTTATAAAAGAATATAAAAAAGTTTTTGGGAAAGAGCAACTTTTTTAAAGTTTTGATGTGTTTAATATAACTTATCGAGCTTATGTGGTCTAATAACTTAGAGTTAGAAAAATCTAAGAATTGTCACAAACAGGTATAACCAAATCGTAGAACCTCTTTACAATGTCCCGCCTATAGCGACCCTTGCGTTACAACAACCGGTAAGAGAAGTACGGATTGTTTTATCACGTGCTAATTTTATAGATGTAAAGTCCTTTGTGGTAAAAACAACCGTAAAATGTTGGTCCAATGAATGAAGGCTCTAATGAATTGACAAAAGTAGTTTTAATATTTTACGGATAAAATCATATTTTTGATAAAAAACTAAAGTTAATCACTAAAAACAACTTTCCTACTATCGGATTTAAATGAAAAGGAAAAATATTTCTTTCTCTTCTGGTTAGATTACATTCAAAACGTAGAGTTATTTAAAACTCAATTCCAAAAACCTGTTAGACAATCGAAACTTCTAAACTGTGATAAAATTCAGTGAACCTTGGACGCCAGACACCTTTCACGCCTTTTTTAAATTCTTTGATTCCCATTGAATTCCCTGAAAGTTACTTAAACGAACTCACCGGCAAAAGTCCAAAAAACTATTACGAGTTAGACAGTCGAGAAGAATAAAAAACCAACGAACAACTTTCCCCCAGACGGTTTTAAACCCAGCCAAACTATTTCACGCCTAAAATTGAACCCTCAACCACAAAGCAATTGGCTCGTCTTTTTTTCTCTCAGGATGAAGCAACTCTCAATGGACAGTTTGAAAGTGTTTTGAGTTAAGTGTTCATTATTCTAGCCAAATTACTCGGCACCTGGTGCTGTCGGAGACATTTCACCCTGGGGACCGCCGCCGTGCCCTCTCGAAATTCGATTTTGACTAACAGCGTTTCTTCCCGCGTAAAAAATCAATATACCTCTGCCCTGAAACTTTCTGTTTTCAAAGTGTTCGGAAATATTGCTCCCGGTAGAGAGTGAAAGTTCTCTCGCGACTTTTCAAAAGGTTGGTATTTGAATGGAATTTTTTGACGTCCAGCAGTTATTACCGAAGACATTCTTGCGATAGAAAGAGAATTCTATTGTTTTAAGGTTACTCTGCTTGCGCTTTAGCTTTAGTTTTAAAGACCCTTTCATGTTAGAAATTGGGGTGTGGTAGTAGATTGATAAAAGCGGTTTCTTACTTTGTTTTATCTATGAAAGAACATTCGTTCAACTGAAAGAAATAAAACGGTTTCCATATAGACAGTCTATTTTAAAATTTCCTTTTAGAAAAGCTGTGCAGTGTTATTAGTATACTTTATGGAAAAGTTTTAATTAAGTTATTAAATGGAAGTGTTTTCAGAAAATATAGACCAATATTATTTGGTAAATTAAAGTATAACCAAACAAAATACAAACAAACCTCGTTTTAACGAACCTCCTTTTTAAAGACAATCAATTTTTTATGATCAGTAAGCTGGCTCCAAACTAATGTGCATAGGCATAATGATGACTTTAATTCCCATTTGCAAACTAGAATATAAACTTTCTTTTCTGCGAACTCATATTTTCATTTCCCCAAGCTTAATTCAATCAGATAACGAAAACGTTCATATTGTCAGAACCATTGTAAGAAATTCTGGGATTCAGAACGTCAGGTGGAGATGGTCAAGGCTAAGTTGAACGATAATTTAAACAAAAAAAACTGTGAACGGATAAAGGGCATCAGTGAAAGGGTTGTTGAAAGACAGTTCAGTGATAATTTTATATTTGAGGCATGTTGAAAAACGCAAAATGCGCATAATGTGAAACATGACCCGCTCCCGCATTCTCCGATAAATTTAAACTGGGGTTATCAACATTCACCTTCTTTTTTGTACTATTTTGTGCATGTATGAAAATATAAAAAATCACAAAACAATATTCTCCTTTCAAAATGTTTAAAATAAGCTATTTTGGTGTCGACTGTAAAACTGAAAAAGTTGTAGTTATAGAAAAGATATACGCTATAGTTTATTTATGAATGATATTGTAAATTTTTTTAGTTAAAATGACCTGAGGAAATATAATCACTAAATGAAAAAGAAATTAAAAACAAACTTCCAAATTAAGATTCTAACCTAAAAATTTTGTTTGAAAATTATTGTAAAATTTACATATAGGTTCTAACTAAAAAGTGCTAAACAAATAGTCATAAAACATATTTCATTTTACAGCTTTTTTCATGTATGAAAACGTAATAAATTTTCAAAACAATATTCTCCTTTCAAAATGTTTAAAACAAATTATTTTAATTGTGGAAGGCAAGACCTCTCTTACAAACCATATTTCACAATGGCCGGAATTAAAATATGACCTGTCTACATGGCTTAAGATCCATAATAAACCAGAATCCGGAGTTCATCACTGAATAAGCGTTTAATCTTCAGTTAATCTTTCCAGAAAGCTCTCCTTACAACAAATGCGGTTGCATTCTCTGGCTTAATATATAATTAATTTTAAGGAAACGTTCTGACGTAAGAGGGAAGGATTTTTACCTGGGATATCTAATTAAATATCCAACATAATTAGCACCTACGCCTTCCCTGAGTAATTAAATCCATATGTGCTAGTGAGAAGGCACTGACCTGAAGAGGCGGCGGGTGAGAAACACTTTGGTTGATGGAATGCTTTCAAAAGCTGTTACTGATATTTAATGCATGCATGCATTCAAATTTATTTTTTTGAGGGCATCTGTTTGATGTATAATCAGTGGTTTTCAAATTCTTCGTATCTGTAAGATATCTATTGTAATGATAATGATGATGATGATGATGATGATGATGATGATGATGATGATGATGATGATGATGATGATGATGATGATGATGATGATGATAATGATAATGATAATGATAATGATAATGATAATGATAATGATGATAATGATAATGGTAATAATGATAATGATAATAATAATAATACCCCAAAATATGGTATTTATTTGCTGGCTACAAAAATGGCTCATAATTTTACCATGTTATGGTGCTATCACTATACTTCACAGCAACGTTTCCTGAACCCAGTTCGTCACTACGCGGAAGGAGAAAGTGAGTAAACACAAAGTGTGTTGGGTTGATAGGAGGAATTTAGATACGCGAATTGTGATAAAAAGACATTATTTATACATGGGTTTAACAAAATAATCATATTTTAAAATTGACGTTATTTGTTTCACCCGAAATTCAGACACGCGATCGGAACTACTCTGTTTGTTAGTGGCGTAGTAGGTTCGACTTAAGTTGCTGTTGGTATAACACCAAAAACCAGAAAGAAGTTGCACCAAATTATAGTGTTTTTAATGGACTCTAAATTAGATTATTATTATATGTATTTGTCTTATGTAAAACATATTCCAAACTCAAAACATCTTTGAATTCAAATTTTATGAGTTTATTTTAAAAAAATCTTCAAATTTAAGAGGTGTTTTTAAAATGCTACTCCTCCTACAATAATCGACAAACATTCTTGAAATTTGGTTTTGAAATACATCAAACTATGTTTAACAAAAGTTACCATCGGTTTAAAGGTTATGGTGCTTTGAATTCTAAACATAGTGGTTTTTCTTGAATCACTAGCTAAAAATACTCCAAAATGCTAAAATTCTCAATTCAGTATTTTTTTTTAAATCTACGATGTTTAATGATAAAACAAATGGTAACTTTTGTTACACTAACTTCCAACAATAGTCAGAAAAAAATTTCAAGATATTTGGTCCAATAGATAAAAAGCCTTAGCATTTTAAACAATGAAACAGTGATTCTGAGTAAAAGGACTTTGAAGTTTCTATTAGCCATAGATGCCTTAATACTTTCACATATGAAATCAACTACAACTTAATTATTTATCAATGAAAAGTTTTGAAAATTCGTAGGATGATAGACAAATGCATATAGATTAGTTAAGAAGAAGAAAATGGTTTTCCAAATTTGGACAAAAAATGGTACTGTGACCCATTAAATTAGAAAAAAGTGAGAAAAATGACCATTTTTCAAAATTTTGAAAGTAAATTTCAAAATTTATATTGTGATTTATATTGTGAAAACTGGTTCATATGAGTTTTTTAGGACGTATTTGGAGGGATTTTATTTATTTACGTTCATTAACTGTATCCTATAGCGCCTACTGTGTTTGAGTAAAAAATGCTACTTTGTGACGATGTGCTCATCAATAAAGGCGCTGTAGGGTACAGTTAATAAACGTAAATAAATAAAATTCATCTAATTAAACCCTAAATAACTCACATGAACCAGTTTTATTACCACATTTTAAAACTTAAAATTTACTTTCAAAAATTCTGAAAAATGGTAATTTTTCTCACTTTTTTCAAACTTACCGGCCCTACAGCCAAACCCTACAGTATACCTAGGGCGCTAAAACTTCACACACCCTCTTAAGGGACCAAAAGAATTGGGTAAAGCCCTGGGGAGCGATGTTTTTAACAAAAGGTTTTTTTGGAACACCCTGGTGTTTTGTTCATTTTTTCGAAATTTTGCCTTAATTTTTCAAATTTTGAAGCCGATGAGGCAACAGAAGGTGTTAACCTAAAGTTTTGAAAATTTTTGCAGTTGTAGTTGGTTAATAATTGTACCTTTTAAACGCAACCCCAAACCTATGGCTAAAACTTGTAAATTTTTATGAATTTTTTAAATTTAGTCATGTTTAGTCCAATTTTCAGTACTTTAGGCCTCGTGGGGAAACAGAAGATATCAACCCACAGTTTTAATATTTCACACCCTTCTTAGTGATGGTAGTTCACAACTTTTTCGCACTACCGCTAAGCAATCAGAGAAATTTCGTTTTTTTCGGGACACCCTAATACCCAGTTCCAATTTCATACAAACGAAAAATCTATACAACGAATATGAAAATAAACTTAAAATTCATTCTATATAAATATTTTTCATTTACTTATGAAATTTATTAAAATTAAAAAGCACTTTAGTGTAATTTTTATTAGTCAAAAATCAAAATCTTTAAAAAAATCAAAAATCTTTAGAAAACGGTATTTACGAAACAAATCCAAACAGTGTCAGGTTTCATCACTTATTTATTTGGAAAATAGAATGGTTGAAAGAAATGCTCATTTTTATTTCCAGATAAAAAAACATAATATTTGTTTAAAAAAGTTATTTTTCGATTGATGGTGTAGTTGTAATTATAATATTTAATATGTAATATTTAATTTTCAAAATACGAGTAATACGGAATACATCAAAGAAGCTAAGCGAGTTTTTTTCAAGGGTTTTCTCTGAATGGCTTCTCAAATTAAAATCTTTAGATAACTTAGCATATCGTCATAGACACCTTTTGAAAATGTATCCACATATTTTAACATAACTATTGCATAACACTGAAAAAGCAAAAGGATTTAGAGCTATGGACTTAATTAAGGAATTTATCTGTTGAAGATACAAATAGAAAAATATATCTGTTTCCTTCAAAGTTAATTTTCAAGTCCTTTGAAAATTCGTTCAATATTTTTCTTTGATTAAATTCTGGGAATCGCCTGTAGGTGTATCGGACCCTCTGAAAACGGCTTTTGTTACTTGGAAGTTCTTCGATACTTAAGGAAAATATTGAACACACCAAGAAAAGTAATTACGAGAATTCTCTAGATTCCCTATTTTGAGACACTGGGAATTGTGTATTAAAAACTTCCGGGTAGAAATTTCGATGCGTTTGTGTGAAAGGTGTAAGTAATACCTCAATTTCACAGTTTTGTTAAAAAAATGAATAAAATTAAAACCTTTTTTACAGATTTTTCCTCTTTATATTGCAGTGTACGGAACAAAACATTAATCCAGAATTAAGCTTTATTTGGTAATATGAATTTATCATAAGTACTACTGATAAATGACTATATTTAAAAAGGAACAAATCAAGTAATGGTGTAGAGGAGCTCATGAGATGAGTTGATGGAGGAAAAAAGAAAGCGTGAGTGCTTTCCGTTGATTAATGTTAAGCGAATTAGGAATGTCATTCAAAATGATTTCATAATAAAGTAGACTTCAACATCTGGAATGTTATTTAAACAAAGTTAGGAGAAATACAGTTAAGGGGAAAAGACACTTAAGAATAAACACTTAAAACACTTAGAAAGACACTTAATACAGTTAAGGAATCATTTAATAAGAACCATGAAACATATTGTTGCTGCAATAATAAAGTGACTGAATAAGCAAAAGGAATAATAAAAAGAGTAATGATTTAATATGAAGGATGAATTTGTTCATTGGCCTTATATTCGGTCTGTTTAACACTTGAATACTTTTCTTTACTAATTATGTTAGCCATAAGATATGAGAAATACTTTACTTCAAAAATTTATCTAATGGCTCAGATATCGGGTGAAAATTATGTCAAAATCAAATATCAAATTCATTAAAAAAAATCAAGTCAAATTTCAGTCGAACCATATTATAGGGAACCAACACGGTATCCAAAAAGTAGACATGGACGCCCATACATAAGGGCAGAGGCTCCCCCCTGGAATCGGAAAAATTTACATAAAATCTTCATTTAACCATAATGAGTAATTTTTATTCAACATTCTATTTTATGTTTTCTACTATATCAATACTTTATTATGATTTTAAGCTAAGTCAAAAGCAATGTTAAAATTGTTTCCAACAATTTCATACACTGAACATTGCCATACCCCCACCCCATTAACGAAATCTAGGAATGTTGAATTCTACTCATATCAAGAAAATCATGGGTAACAAGCCTATTAGGTTGTTGCCCAAAAGTGTTCCAAATGAGTTAAATCTCTACTCTTAATAGTAAAATTTTAAAAATTTTCTGGGGGAGGACTCCCCTCTTTTTAGTATCAACTAGGTATATTGCGAACAAGTAGATTTCTACATTAAGTGTAAAGAGATTAAAAACTATAATTAGAGGGTGTTAAAAATACTACGCACAATACATGAGTGAAAAATAAACTTCTATAACTTTGAACCAAACCCTCCTCCCCTCGCCTTTGAAACAAAAAAAAATATCTGACTGAAAACCTAAAATTTTTCTCGCCCCCCCCCCTTGAGTTTTAACATATGAGTGCTCATGAAAGTAGATCACCTCTCTACAACCAATAATTTTCCCTATAACCAATACTATTATAATAATGGTTGCTCAATGAGAACCATTTGAGAGGTTCATTATAACATTATATACCGGGTTCACTATGTTGGAGTTCGACTGCATTTCAAAGGATTTCTGCTAAAAATATTCGACGAAATAATTTAATCTATTCATTTGGCCCTCTTGACTTTTATTAGCGCAAAAAAATTACTTCTTCGAAAGGTGTTACAATACTTTTAATTAATTTTACAGCACTAGCCATCTCAGCCGAAGCAGCACAAATGTTCAAGATTCGTCCTCCAGTTTTAGTCATGTACGACCAAATTTCATTTATACTTGACTGCGACGTTACTTGACCCTGGCTGAGATCAAACTAAGAAAGTAGTTCCCAGCACGGTACCTTAACTTTGAGTGAATAAATTAAGAAATTCAATTTAGAAATAGTGTTAGTTTGTTAAACCCTTGTGTGTATATTATAGCGTCTTTTTATCACGATTTACGTATCGAAACTCCTCCTAGCATTCTAAGAGGCTTTCGTTTTACTCAGTTTTTCCTTTCACGTAGTGACGTCATATCGTAACCAAGTATAGTTGCAGTTACGTAAACTTGACAAATATGGTATGAACTGTGCTACTGAGGAGTGAAAAAAAAGTTTAACTTATGTCGCGTTAAAAACCTACCTACAACAGCTCTCAGATTCCGCTATTCACAAACCATCTCAACACCATTGACTACAACGCGACCCTTTCTGAATCATCGCCCTACTCAAGGATTCATTAGCTCCAGGCCCAACAACGCGGACTTCCACCGGAGCTTACAACAGCGAAATTTGACGCCCTCCTCGGCTTATGGCATGCGAGGCATCTGCAATGAGATATTAGACCCAGCCGTTTGGAATTGGAAGCTAAATCAATTCGGCGGATAGATAATTTGGAATTTATCGTCGGCTTCAATTTCAAACTCCGCAAAGCGAGAACTGCTCTTCGATAGATGGATATATACTACAGTGACGATTGGTCTATGGGGATGGTCTGGATCCCCGTCATAATGGGCAACGAAAGTGGTGGAAAGGCTAGAAATTCGGGAGTGATTTAGTGTCCGAGGGTTCCGTCCGTTCCCCAGGGGAACATTAGGATGGGTAGTTATCTTCGAAGCTCTGGTGATATATTTCATTTCTATTGTAAGTGCTGCCGATAAAGTTCGAAAGAGAAGACTTGTAGACTGTAAAATTATGATGGGTGACGGTTTATTTAAAACTGTATCTGTATTATAGAGAAACACGATTTGGGAAATTTTTAAATGATATGCTTATTTTAGTTCTTTTAGTAGAATTTTATGACTGTGATATTAATATTTTGAACTTCTTGTTCGGGTAAGATAGTGTGATTACTCTTCGTCTCTTTTACGCACTACTTACATACTCGACCACTAATGCCATTTTAGAGTGAAATGATTAACTTTAAGCTAATTATCTCCCTTCACTAATATATTTAAGTGTTGTTTTATTTTACATATTTCAGTAATTTTAATGATGGTAGATACTGTTCTTTTCTCTTTTATTGCTTAATGCTTTAAAAAATTCACATGCGTATTTGTGATAGTAAATGAGGACTATAAATGGTTCATCAGTGTTCAATGTTCATCTGCTAGTAAAAGGCTAATAGGATATTGGGATACATTAAAAAAACTGTTTCTTCAAGGTCCGAGGATATTATTTTGCCACTATACAGAGGCTTGGTGAGACCTCATCTAGAGTGTGCTGTTCAGTTTTGGCCTCCATACTTAAAAAAAGATATTGATTCAATTGAAAGGGTTCAGCATAGGGCTACTAAAATGGTCAAGGGTATATCCAGTTTAAGTTATGAGGGAAGATTAAAGAAGCTAAATATGTTCACTCTAGAGAAAAGAAGGATAAGAGGGGATTTGATTCAACTTTTTAAAATGGTAAAGCAAGGGGACACAGAGGGACTAGATTTCAATACGGGTAATAGAACAAGGGGTCACAATTTCAAATTAAATAAAGTCAAATTTAAGACGGATTGTAGAAAGGCATTTTTTTAATAGGGTAGTATATAGATGGAATGCGTTGCCTGAAACAATTGTAAATTCAAGTGGAGTAAACGAGTTCAAGAGGAAAATTGACAGTAGTTGTAGATTCCGGTAGTTTGGGTTAAAAAGACTATGGACCAACCTTGCTGGGCTTACGCATGTAGTTGGTCGACTTAATTTGTATTTGTATTTGTATAATAAAGCAGTAAAAACTAATAAACTTTTATCAATTACATAATATGAAAATAAAACGAAACACACAAATCATACAAACTGAACTTTAGTTTTTTAGTTGAATCTTTACAATTAAAAACAGCTAAAAATAAATCATATAAAGATATATTAGCTTCAACTAACTGTTATAAAATATAATAAAACACATGAAAGGGAATAATGAAATTAATAAAAAGGAATTTACTTAAGGGAACTCTAATTCATTAAAATTAAATACCCGTTAAACTTTCGAATATCAGGTTGTTGGTTACATAAATAAAACACAAATCTAAAAACAATTTTTAACTTTCTAAATATTCTAATATGCGCTAATTGCACATGCAAACTTAGTATCCTCATTAAGACCACTTTCCTAAACCTCATTCGGTAATTACCCCCAAAAGTATCAATGCATTGAATCTTACCCACGCTTCAAAACCACATCTTTTGTTTACGAATGAAAAATGAAATTCAATAAAAGCTCCGGTTATTTAGCACAAGCGAAGTTTTATTTCTCCAAAAGAAAAAGGGGAAGCTTTGAGCCCAAGAATTACAGCCGCGGGAATTACAACGCATACTTTCAAAAGCCTCATTTTTCAGAACCTTTGAGGTAAGAGGGGGGCTGCCAAAAACAAGAACCTGGAATTGATTTCACTTTGGAACGTAATCTCAACGCAAAGAATCCATGCAGAATTTTTCTTTATTTCAGCCACCACAGTCGAACCCGAAAACTATTCGTCATTGTGTTCTTTTTATGAGACTCCCCGTTTACTGATTGGCCCAAAAGATCGTTCTGCGATGCTTTAGGGGGTGGGGGAAGCGAAAGGAATAAATACTGCACGACAAAGGGGGAGTGTATATGGTCGCATTACATTTATGAATCGTGTTCTTCTAGGAGCCTGTCGAGTAATAGCGTCTTTCATTTTCGAAGGTGAATACTGCTGTAGAGAGAGAAAAAAGAACTGAACAAATCTTGGAATATTTTTCAGAAAAGAATGTAGGTTTTTTTCTCTACGTTGTTGGGGGCTTTTTATGAGTACTTGCCGAAGGGTAATTTAAACCGCGAATTGCGGGGTGCAAAGCTGAAGGGATAAAATCGCTTCTGCACACTAGTGGTTGAATTTTATTTTTCATTTAGGAATAAAAAAAGATTCGTAGAGAGAGTTTGATGTGAATAGGTTAACCGTATCTCCCTCTCTTCTTAATAAGGGTAGTTAAGTAAATTAGGCTTCAAATGGGAATGCATTTCTTTATTCCTTTTATAGGTTTTTCTGAAATTCCTTTATAGGTTTGAAATAAATACTGGAGGTCTTTAGCATTGTCATCAAATAAATACTTTTTATAAAAATGCTTATCTTGTATTCGTGCGTACTATTACTATTAATTCATGTTACAGTAAAAATTGTTTTTGATTGGTTGCAAAATGAATAGTTTATTTGTAAAAAAACGTATAGTTATGTTTGTAAAAAAAACAAGACTCTATTTTTGAGTTTAAATGAAAAAAAAACATGTGTTTTAAAATATAACTTTTTAAGTGCGTTGCTAAATTTTAGGATACTTTTTTCCATGTTTTTTGAGCGTTATCATTGGTTTTTAAATATCTACGCAAATCGTTAGAATATTTAATTGTGAACCAATAGTAAAGTAGACAAACTATTACTTTCCTTTTACGAAATAAATTAAGGAATGATATTTTTGACTGTACCGACTAAAGTAGAGAAGATAATATTGTTAATAAGACTTTTTTAACCAAGTTGTTTAAGCTAGGGAGCTAGGTAAATACTGAATTTAAGTGCTTTTTAATCGACGAATTTTTGTAATAAGAAAATGAATTTAGTTCTGGTACTTATTTAAAATATCTTAGATTAAAATGAATAAAAACGGTAAAGTTTTAGTTTGCTTATGTATTTGCAGAAGCAAATAATTGTATGTTGAATTAATATTTGATTATCAAGTGAAGAATAGAATTGAAGTATTTTCTTATTATAAGCATGTGGCATAGACTTCCATAAAAATGCCGAGACAAAAACTTATTAAAACATTTTAACCATTCAAGTGTTATTAATTACAGAAATTTATGAGCCATATCCTTAATATACAACAAAAGATTGCATTGTTTTCTACTTATTAATTACGGTGGTGTTAAAAGGATCACAGGACGAACTAGCTTTAACAATGACTCTTATTGTTAAATATTAATTGTTGAATAGAATCAGGGTATTTATTATCTTACACTGCCCCAGAAAGTTCAAAAGAACTGAAAAATTGCACTGTATTATTCACCTAAAAAATTAAAAAAATAGCAAGGAAAAGATTAAGGTTCTTAAAAAAAAGAGATAAATCGAAGGAACATTAATCTTCTCTCAAAACATTTTTTAGAGGGACTTTTCTCCAATGCTTCCTTATTAAATCTATGCTCGAAAATCAATTCCACTTGGAGTTATGTAGCCTGTCTAAAGGATGAGAGTTTAATACTTCCAACACAGAAGTATCGAAATTTTACTTCATTGTGTGGGAACGATGAAAATAAGTATGATGGCGTTTCGGTATCGGATAAATGAAATTTTACGCGTTTATGAAATAAAAAATTAAATTTTTTAAGGTTGTAATTAAACAAATGTTTTTTTCTGTCTTTAACTGAATCCTATACATTGAGAAAAATGTAAAACGAAGATAATTCTAGAATAAAACAATAGATAGGTACTATTAAATATTAAGGGTTGAGTGGATAGAACACTAGAGTTACTGTAATAATCAAATTGATACTTTAACTGCTAACCAATAACTAAATGTATTATATTATTTTAAGATAATTGAAATGTATTTTGGACTTTTATTTCTCTTACTTTCAAGAAATTAAATTTAGGGTCAGGGGTCAAAATGGGTATATAGTGAAAAACACCCATTTCAACTTATAAATTGAGCTATTGGAATTTTTTTCTCTTTTGGAGACACATTAGGTCAATTCCACGCGAAAGTGGACATGAGAATATTTTTAAAATTTCTTTTAAATAAATGTTTTTTTGGTTCTAACCGATAGACACTGACCAAATTAAAAAAATAACAAAATAAATTAAATATTTTGAGTTCATATAGTTTTTATAGTTAATTACTTTGACTAAAATTGAAAATGAAATATCGATATATATGTCACTTTGTCATGTCTGTCATAATTTTAAAAATTATTATAGAAAAATCTTCCATAAAATTTGGAAATTTCAGTGTTTTTTTACTGAACTTCACCTTTATATAAATTGTAAAAAATTCCTTGGTCATGAAATACATGCCAAATCAGAGCAATTGAGAAATAATTAAGGGTCTCTCAAACTCGTGTCCTTTTCGTGTCATGTCTGTCACGGCGTATTTTTCTCTCATAAACTAAAAGTGTTTTCATTCAGAATAATTATTTTTTGCCATTTAGGAACCTTTCATTTATATGCACCAGCACACCAAAAAAATAAAGATAAGTTAATATTAAGTACTTATTTGAAGCCAAAATGTTGTCCGATGTCATGTCTGTCACAAAACGGAATTGACAATTATAGAGATAGCGGGAAAATGTTTCTATCTTAGTTTTAGAAAATAACAAACATATTAATGTTAAAACATATTTTTATACACTTAGCGAACGGTATGTTGTTATAAGTTGTTGATAAAAAAGATTAATAAATTTAATATTAAAAACATCTAAGAAGCACTCGTTTGTGTATAAAAAGAAACAAAAAGTAAGACAAATTCTTGGAAAAAGTTTTTGGCACGTATTCGAATTTTTTCAGAATAGTTAAACAAAAAGTACCATTTTCCCACGCCGGTGCTAAAAATGGCGTTTAGACGTGACACAAAAAAGCAGCCATTACTCCAAAACAATTTTTTCCCCGGAAAATAACATCGTACTATTTATAAGGACAATTTAAGGAACCTTTGGTCTCAATTTCGGCTAAATAAAAAATTGTCAACACTCACAGCCTCATAGGAGGACATTATATAATAGGTAAAGTAGTTAGCATTTTAACCTACTAGGTTAGTGTCGCTTTCGGTATTTTTAGGTTACTCGATAGTTTAACTACTCGGTTTAACATTTAAAAGAAGTATCATAATTAATTGTTTATATAACTTTTAAAAACTAAATAGGAAATCTTCAATTGTACTGTGTAGATATTAAAAAAAAATAGAGAAGACTGTTGTACCTTCGGAAAAAATACCTTTTAATTTTTCTAAAATCATATTTCTCGACTGTTTAAAGTGCCCAACCTAAACTTAAGTAATTTGAAAATCATCATTTTCAACGCCAAGTGCAACCTTACTAGGCGAAAAATGCAGTGAAGGCGCCAAATGGCATACATGAACTAACCGCGTTTTATCTGAGGGAGTTTAAATTAACCACACAAAAAGGTTCATCAAAAGTACAACATGAATAAAAAATAATAAAAAAGAAAAAATAACATGAAACAATGCAAAATTACGACAATAAATTACAAGCAAGCCAACAGTAACATTTCGGACCTCCAACCCAAGGTTGTAGCTGATTTGCGGATAAATTTCTGTGTCTTATATGTTCATCTATTCTCGATTATTCCATGATAAAACAGATGTCACAATGGATTTTGAATCAGGAGCTGAAAAAAGAGAATTTGATAAATCTGATTTTCACGTTTAATATATGTTTTAGTGATCGTTAAATGCCGCGTCTTATTTCTCATTCTAAACATTACGGTTGGGAATCGAGCTCGTAACTTTTAATCTATTAGCTGAGCCACTTTTGTACTAAAAAAATAAAATTCCTCATTCCATCTGATTGGAAAGTTGGAAAGTCGCCAAGTCGCCAAGTGGTGTTAACTGAATGTGTTTGGCAACTCAGAACCCAATTTTCAAAACCAATTAACTCCTCTCCTTTTGAAATTCCGCAGCTAATTTTTTCACAGTAAGTGTTTTGAGTCATGCTCTTATGCCTGTAAAATTTTCGTCCGTTTCCGTGAGTTCATAAGAACGTTTCCTGGTAAGAGTAACTTTGAGCGCACAGTAAATTCATTATACTTTCTTAAATTTTAATTCGAAGAGCTGATTTCACTTCAGCAATTAAGAAGCATCGATTTACATTTAATGTCGACCACTTATTAAAATTTCAGATTTGTGCCGAATTTTTAAACGCGGTGGACGAAGGTACAACCCTGCGGTAACATATTTTTTACTTATTTTTATAAATAATATCGTAATTAAGCCAGTATTTCCAGCCAATAATAGGTTGTATTATTTATTCAATAGTAAACTTCTAAAGCATAACTGATAACAGATGTATACCTTAAAAAATTGACTAACCATTCCACTCAAAACCAATAAGATAGAAATGGGCCACTTTCTTCTGTGGACAGTCTTTTTTTAAACTCTATAGAATCAAGTTTATCTTAAGAGCTTTCATACGATCTCTCTTTGTTGAATCCCAGTTAGTTTCAAACTGAGTGATGGCAGTGGAAATAAAAGGGGGAAATGAATCTCTCTTTTATTTGAGGGGGTCATTTTTCAAATTGTTTGGCAAACCGCCATCACAGCTAAACACATTATTGCTTTCTCAAGGAAAACATATTGATTTTCAAAGAAATAATTAACGAGCGTTTTTCCGTTCTGAGCAAGGTAAGGAGAAATCATGGCGTGATTCTATTTGAACAGTAATTGGAAATGCAGATAAAATTACAACGGTGCTTTGTATCATTGTGTACTTTTAGGAAGATCGTAAGAAGATTTTAGAAACCAGAGTGAATATTTCATTACATAGCTTTTCGATTCTTATTTTATAATTTCGTTAAAACATTTAAGCTATATAACATAATTTTTTTAAAAATTACCAATTGGAGAAAACACTGAAATGCAAAAGAAAATTTAAGAACAAAAAAAGTAAAGCAAGAAACAAATACAACAATGAAAAGTAAGGTAAAATAAAAGTCTATAAACTTTTTAAGTGGTCTGCGAGCTAGCCAATGTTGGTCAATTTTTACTAGAAATGGATTAACTTTGTATGTTTTGGCATAAAAAACATAGTTTAACATTAATGTAAATCTATCTGTTTTCAGTTAAAATGGCCGTGAGAATCTAGAGATTCTTTAAAAATACTGAGTAGTTTTTGTATGTATCAGATATTTTAACATTATTTTGTACGTATCATGAAACATTATTTGTTTCATATTATTTTCCAATCGTTTAATAATAGTAGTATTACCTATTCATATCCTATCCCCCTTATTCAAATTTCTACAAATCATTATTATCCACAATGGATTCTCATACATTCATTCCACGTTATGGTTTTGACCAAGAAACGTTTGCATTTTTCATTTTATTTATATCCGGCCATATTTCTTGAATCCACAAAAATAACGTTAAGTTAATATTAAAATAAAAATTAATAGCGAGTAATTAAAATAATGGCATAAATTATCATTAGTTATCAATTATCATCAGTTAATTAGATAAAACTAAAGTGCTGCAAGTAATAAAATACTCACTTCCAATAGCTAAACCATACTTCGATGGGTTTTTGTTATCTTAATATTTTTTATAACGTGTTTGCATTTAGATGATTAAAAGCAAACAGCACAAGAGATTATTGAAATAAGAACACCATGGTTAGTTAAGCTTGCAACGAATCGTAACTATTTCATAGTTGGACGACCATAATGTTACGCTTAAAAAAGTTAATTACATTGAATGAGTCAAGATTAAATTATGCTACAAAAGATATCTGTCATGGAATGTTACAAATTTAACAAGCGACAAAACTTATTATTTTCAGATTTAAAAATCATGATTAAGAGATCAGGAAGAGCATTATTTTAATACTAAAATTAGAATTTGGATGTTGATAAAGCAAATAAGATTTGAAAAAATTCAATTTAAATATAATAATATAGAAAATCTTTTGGACATGAAGCAAGGGCTACTATCGTGATGTAAACTGTTCGTATAATTAAAACATTAGTTAACATTATTAACATTTATTACGCGTATTATATTTGCATGCATTAAATTTACTAAATAGCATCAAAGATACTTTAGACTCTTTGTACTTCAATCCAAAAGAATATTTTTAAAATATCCCTTCCTTTTTTTAACTCTATTTCCGAATCCACAACAGCTAAATACAGTCAAACTTGTTTTTGTGCTGGGGATATGGACCGCTTAAAAAAATCGCATAAAAACTTCGCGAGTGCTATAAAAATAGTTTTTGCAACACAATTAAAAATTCATTTTTTATGCTGTGGATAGGGACTGAATACAAAAAGTCTCGTGTAGGACCGTAACGAAAATCTCTCAGCAGAGCTGAATCGAAAAACACTATCTTCGGACCGTAACGCAATCTTCAACCTAATGGCAGAATTGGGAAACCGTTTCTATACAGGGTGATTCAGAAATAATCAATAATAATTGGGAGGGAGGTAGAGGGGCCCTAGACAAGCATATTTCGAATAGGGATGGTGGGGCGCAGTTTTACCGTTAAAGAGCTAGAACCTAATGTAGTGCGAGCGCGTTTCAAAAGGCCGTTTAGAAGGCCCGTGTGATGAAACAAAAAATTATAAAATGAAAAACATTACTGCATGAGGTACAAGAGTATCCGTACTACTTAAATCCTCAATGTGATAGAAATTGGACCACTTGCTAAACCGTGGGGTGAGTTTTAAAACGTACAATATTAATATCTTAGTCAAACAATGGAGTTCCCTAATTTAGAAAAATTATGATCGGGGAAGGAATTTTCAATGACCAAACAGTTTCAATGATCAATATTACGATCATTGAAAATTCCTTCCCCGATCATCATTTTTCAAAATACCATTAAAGGGAACTCCATTCTTTGACTAAAAGATTAATATTTCCTTTTATATTAATATTGCACTTTTGAAACTCACTCCACGGTTTAAAAAGAGGTTCAAATTCTATCGAATTCATGGTGTAAGTAGTAGGGATACTTCCTTACTTCATGCAATAGATTTTTTATTTTATTATGTTTTGTTTCGTCACACGGGCCTTCTAAAAACGGCCTTTTGAAACGCGCTCGCACTACATTTGGTCCTAGCTCTTTAAAGGTAAGGCTGCGCCCCTCCATCCCTTTTCGAAATATACTTGTCTAGAGCCCCTCTACCTCCCCCCTCCCCAATTATTGATGATTATTTCTGAATCACCCTGTATAGAGCGTAGACCTTTTTTCAGTTACCAAGTAGTCGGTGACGACTTTTGTTTACTCGTGCATGCATGTCTCAGTTGTAGCCAGATAAACAAGATTTGTGTCCTATGTTCCAATTTGATTGGAATTTTTAAATAGCGCATAAAAAATCGCAGAAAAAAAAGACCACAAAAATAAAAATTCGCACAAAAAGTCACCCAAATAAAAAAATCGCACAAAAACAGGTTTGAGTTTATTTGAAGTGGTTTTTCATAAATTTAAATTACGCAAATCCAAAAAACGATCTTCCTTCGAACTCCTTCTTCTTTCTCGCAAAAATAGAGACTCGGAAAAAAAGTCGAGAGAAGGAATAATTACCTTCATGGTTTTTCCCGTTCTTTTTGCACACTAAGAACAAATAAACTTTCCCGACACAGTGACACGGAAGCGATAGAGACAAATAACAACCCGAGATACCAAAAAGAATCTTTTTCGTAACAAAAGGTGGCGAAGAAAGGTCTCGCGCAATTGATTACCGTGTATAAATGCTGTTTGAAATATACCCCTTCTCATTGAAATAAATAGTGCTGGAGGTTTCTTTTCATTTTTCTCAATTTGCGGGAAATAAATGAGGGAATAAAAGAAAGTCGTAGCGGGTGAAAGGTGGGAGAAAATGATTGCTTACCCCGTAGTGTTTGGTTTAGAAGTGATCGTGCGTGAAAATGGGTCTGTAGCGTTAGGCTTAATTTATTCAGTCGCTGTTTAATTAATGTTGGTGTTGTTTTTTATTGATTTCCTGAGTATTCAAATTGAGGTTTTATTATATTAAAATGATTGTGTATCTTCGTTTTGCATATTTAAGGGATTCTTTTTTATTGGAAATTTTATTTCATTTGAAGCTTGAATTTTGTGATTTTGGTGTATGGAAAGGGTAAGTTTAGATGGGTTTTGCCAGATATTAATGGTTATGAGATTTAATTTAAAGTGTTAAAAATACTTATTATTGAAAGAAATATACACGGCGTTGTAAAAGGCAGATTGACACACACAAAATTAAAAAGATATATAGATTTTAAAATTTTCTATTTAAATCTTAATGTAGTTATTAAAAAGAATAAAGAAGTGTAGAAAGATAGTTTCCATTGTTTTTACCTTTATATATTTGAAAACTAATGAGTTTATATCAATTTTACTACTTATTCATATTTTTTGACAACTAATTGGCAGTTCAGTTACCTTACGCTTATCAATTTATTAATTTAGTCTCATAAGACAGTCAGTTAAAAAAGTCCACCAAACATCAATTTTGGAAGACACATTCATTTTCACACCAACTATAATTTTATTCGCCATGGATATAAACTGATATTGTAAATAATTATAGTTTAATAAGTAAGAATACATTTAGTATGGGTTCAAGTGAATGTTAATATTAGAACTTAATGTATACTTTTACCAAGTTTTCTTATTGGATTACATTACAAACAAATTAAAGCAATTAATTTAAATAGGTGGTTCCCAATCGGTGAACCGTGGACCATTGGAGAAAACTAATTTAACCTGTAACAATGGCATAATGTAAATACGTGTTTGAATTTTATATTTTGAGTAAAATAATACATTTTGTAAAATACTTGAATGTAGAATGTAAACCAATACATTAAATGTGGTAAATGGCATATCAATTGCCTTAAGATGCTACGGAAAGGTTGGTACAGGAATGAGGATTTGCTAATGAGGCTGTGTGGTTCGCAAACTTCTCAAGTTAAGCACTATTGATTAATATTACTAAACATGATGAAATATTTAAAAATGTATTATCACTAACAAGAGGAAAATATTATTACAAATATTTTACTTATATAAAAATATTGTTGAAGACGGGTTGAATACTGTGACACCTCAGAATACTAAATAGAAAATATACGAGATGGTAAACTAATAGAGAAAGGATCTAATTCTTTCCATTATATTTAACGTCAAAAAATTAAAGCATAGGTACTTATCTTTTTCAAACAAAATCCCACAGATAATTTTCCCCGTTCAAAACGCTCATTAAATATCCCTAGGGCCCTAATTAGCAAAAAATAAGAAGTATCACTAACTAAAAACATCCTAATAAAAACAATCAAATTAAACTAATTGTAAACACTGAAAATCTTTGAAAGCCAATTATGAAAAAGAAATTCGACATCAAGCTTAAGTGAGTAGTTTTACCCCAGGAAAAAAATTAAATAATATCTGAAACAAGGGAAAGAGTCCTTTCAAGTAGTTTTTCTGAATACTTAAGGAAATTGTAATGTTAAACTGGGTAATTAAAGTTCGTCTAAGTGATCTCATTTCGAGAACTTAACCATAACAAATAAATGAAATTGGTAAAATTAATAGGGTATCCTAATTATTCTGAGAGTGATATTAAAAATATTATTGGGTATAATTAAATCTTTTTGAAATAAAAAAGGACGCAAATTAAAATTTCGTGAAATCTTTTACTTGTTTCAACAAAATTAAATACTCAAACCTTAAAAACTAAAGAATAATGTACTTAGTTACAATTGTTTTTTGCTTAATAAGTTAATGGGGGAATGTAAAAGATAATAAAAAATATATTGGTTTTATCCTTCCTATTCCCTACCTTTATATTTATTTGCAACTGTTGTTTATCAGTTGCAGAACTAGATTCTAATATTTTGAGAAACTTAAATATGTTTTTAACAAATGATTAGCTTCTTTAATTCAGAATATTATATTACATAAACATGATTAACTTATCTAATATCGCAAAAGTATACAAATATGTAAAATTGCAAAGCCCTTTAAGTTGTTAAAAAATTATTTTTAAGTTTAGTTTCATTATTTCAACATTTTCAATAAATCTTAAAAAAGGTATATTAGTATAATAATTTTCTTTATAATATAATTAATTAAAAGGAAATATAGATCATAAATATAAACATAAAAGCCACAAATAGAAACAACACTTAGCAAATACCTTCCATAACAAGCTTGCTAAAGATATAATTAGTTTAAAAAACTAAAAAAGTTTTCTGTAAGACTTTTATTAGTTATAGATACATTTTTTTACAAATGATAAATATTAGTTTAACTAGTTTATGTCTAACAAATCAATAAAGTGACTAAAGGAATCTTCTTCTTTTTAAGCATAACAAACTTCTAAAGGAAGTTTGGTTTCTATAAGACAGTTTTGACCAACAATAAGTCGTTTTAGCTAAAATTTAATAATAAACAAATTTCTAGGTGAAATAAAAGCTGCCAAAGAACCCTTTTGACCACACAACAGCACCAAATAAATTATAACCTCAAACGCCTAAAATTAATACCCCTCAAAAATATCTCAGAAACACGCGTATGGGCGGTTACAGTTACATGCTCAACCAGCAAAACACAAACACACAACAAGCATTTCGAAGCGAAGATTAAGGAACATTTCCTGGGCAATAACGATGTACGGAAACCCTGAACATTCACTCCAAAAGCCATCGAGCTTCAGGCCCAATTAAAGATCCCATTTACACCTTCCATTTATTTCCAATAATATCGGGGAATTTTCGGAGCCCTGTCGTTAGCCAGGCATTGTTCGACCCTGGCGAGTAATTAAGGTTCTCGGGACATCCCTTCGATCCACCCCTTGGTTCTAACACATATTCCCACCCTCGGAGATATTCAATCTGTAAGGACAAAAAAAGGTTTTTTGTGTTTGTTGTTCGATTGGCTGCGTCATTCTTAATGAATGGATTGTGAAAATAAAAATAATTGATCAATCGTTGGTGTGATTTTGGTGTGTGTGAAAAGGTAATTGGCGAGAGGAAGGATTTTTTTTGTTTAGGATGTTTTAACTTATTCTAGGAATGAATGATTGCTCTTTGATTTGAATTGCAGTTAGAAAAATAATAGATGTGGTTTTTGGATGCACTGAAATATGTTTATTTAACTACTTAAACTGACTAGGGTAATAAATGTATATTATGAAGTAGAATTTCTTTTGTTGATTTCATCTGTAATATAATAAGGTACGTTTTCAGTAGGTTCATGTTGGATACTAATTTAAATGATTCCTTAATTGTAAAGTATTTTATAATGCTTTAATTCACAAGTGTTTTCAATTAACCCTGAAAAAAGATCCAAGAAATAGTATGTATTGACTTCATATTAGGCACGGATTTAAACTTTATAAGCTCCAAAGGATTTTTTAAAAATAAAAACTATATTAATATGCATAAAAAGGAAGTTTACATTATTTACTAAAAACTTAAGATGTTGTCATAAGAATTCAATACCTTAAGAGAGCATTTATTTAATAATTTAAAATCTATTAAATTTGATAAATATATACATACGTAAATGCATATTCATAGCAATTTATGTAATATTTTTTTATATTTACATAGTTTTTAACTGATTTTATTTTTTATACCATCATTGCACCAATGAAATACAATGCATTTACTAAGATTATCTGAGGAAACTAATAAAGGCAAGTGTTCATATATTAAATTTTTAAATAAATTATTTTGTCTAAATTATTACATGTTATTTTCTAAAACCCTTAGCATCTTTATCATTAACTACTTCATTTAGCTATATATCTTAAAAATAGATAAATTTAAAAGAAAATATACTACTTAATATCTGAAAAGTAAAACATTCCAACTATATTAAGTACATAAATAACAAATGTATTATAAGTCACTTAACTGTTTGTCTCATTAAAACAGAAAAGTGAATAATACAAAAATATTACGAGTGCTTTTATGCGCGTTAAAATCGGTTGTTTCCTTTAAAAGTAGAATCCCATTTGTTTTCTCATCATTCTGTTTTACATTCTACTTCGAAATAACAAATATTACATTTACTCTTCTTCAAGTTTACAGAAAACAATGCATTCTGAATTGCGTTCGTGCTTCTAATATGAGCAACTACTAACTGCAAACGCTCTCTAAAATTATGCACTGAGTTACAAATGTCAAAGTAATTAATATTTATGTAATACTTCTGTTAATTTAAGTTGGCTTTTGAAGTATATTCCATTCCGTTTGAATAAGAAAAGTTGTGTATTTACTTCTAAGAATCTAAGTGGAAAGTTAAATGTGTTTGAATATTCAACAGTGATGATGTGACATAACTTTCTTTAGTGATTAGTAGTGAAGATTTCTGTTTACTGTGTCCTAATATGAATTCAAGAACGGGAAGTATTAGATTCTACATATTTAATCAGTTTGATAAAAACATAAAGATATGAAATTGTATTAAGAATATACAAGATATTATAGAACTCAACGAAAAAGACTATTTAAAGGATGAAATTATGTCTGTTTCAGAAAATTATATCCAATTTGTATTTAATTGAAACTCTTTTACTTAATTTATTTTTTAATTTAAACCCATAATTTTATTTATAAATTTATTTTGTTGAAAAAAAAGAGAAATATCTTAATTCTTTGATTATACCATTTATTAGTTAAGTCAAAATTTATCCCAGTACTTTATTTTTATCTCATTTTGTATAATTTTTTAACCAAGGATTTTAAACTCTGTCACAGAAAGATATTGTATTGTCGTAATCTGATCTACAAATTATGTTTGTAAAAGTCCAGATTTCTAATTAAAGTTTTACTATTTTCAAAGATAAAAAGTATAAAAGGACATTTTTTAAGTAAGATAAATATTTTAAAAAATGATTTATATGATTATGTTTTTAACCGGCAAAGCCAGTAAAAATAATTAACTTATTAAATATGTTAGATTTGACTTAAAACTACTAAACCCTTAACAACAACAGTTATTATATAGAATTAAATATTTTCATTTAATGAAAATATCCATTCAAAGAAATTTATTGATATTTCATTCTTAAAAGATTACAGACTAGGTAAAGTTGGTTTTAAGTATTGTATTTAACAAATTTAAGACCAAGCCTCATTTCAAAATAAGGTCTTTTACGATTTGATACTTCAGGACTAAACAAAAGCCAAAAGTTAGAACCCAACCGGATAATTTACCAAACGGCTCGTCTACAGAAAATAACGGTCTTTACGAATGGATTTAAAGCGCGCGGATCCCACTGGGGTGAAATTTCTCTGTAGTTTCAAAAGGCTTAACTCCTTCCTCTATAGAACAGCAAGAAAGCAAACTTCGGACTTTACCAAATCCCCACAAAAGATCCCAATAACACCCTCTGCGTGATTACCTGTATTCGGAGCCTTAAAGTAGCAGAAACAAACACACAAACAAGAGGGCGGCCATTACCAAGATTTATTCCCGAATCTTCCAGACTTTCCTGGAAACGGTTTCTCGGCCATTGTCAGGGCTCGTGTAAATGGAAAGGAAGGTGGCTTATTCTTTGGAGTGAAAATCGTGCGCCGGGTGGAAAGCTTTTGTCCTGTCTGGAACACCCAAATGGAAAGCCAATAATTTCTTCCCCTTCTTTTTTAGAAAAAATAGGAGAGAAATTTGAGAGTGGACTTTATGCGTCTGTTGCAATACGCCAATGTCTCAAAAAAAAGGTTAGAATGTGTCTAGTAAAAGTATCACTGTTGTTAAAATGTTAAAAATTTTGAAACGGAATATTGTATCGGATGTAGTCTTGAAAGAATAAAATTCTACTGCTACTACAGATTTGTCTCATAAAGATGTTAGAAATTAAATATCAAGTCAACTTTCTAGATCTCAAAACAACGCATAGAGGCATGGCCACCTAAACATTCAAGGCCGTAGAAGCTCGAAATCCTGAGTGACGTCATGCCTACTACTTTGCGTCATCGACGTGCTTAAGACAACAGCGCAACTCCAGTCCAAAATCTTGCTCGCCCCACCCCTACAGCCTGATTGGTCTCCTCAACTACGGTGAAAACGTCACTTGAATAAGACACACCGACACACGTGCCGAATATTTCAGATGGAAGAAAGTTTGATCGGAATTACACATAAGTAATTAAAATATGTTTAAAACTATAAATATAAATTTTAATTTACATGTTACTAAAGACGGAGGATTTTGGAACTAAAATTAAAAAAATTTAAAAAAATGGATTTTTAATAAAAATATCTTATTTGATATTTAATTAATTCTTCATAAGTATTAAACGTTTTTCAAATTCAGTTTATGCACATAGAGATCGAAAACTAAAAGAAAAAAAGGTAATAACTTAGGATCGCTAAGGAATACTCTACTAATGAAAGAGGGGGTTAAAGAGCAGAATAATCCTCATCTGAAATTTGCACCCAATCCTTGGATTGGACACTTAAGATTGAACCTAAAACCAGCAAAATATTTCTGTTGATGCATTTATCACGTAAAACTGATAGAAAAGATGAAACACCAGTTGATATTTAACCCACTCCATTGTAAGGCTAAGCGCGCACTAGGAGACAAAGACAAAATTGCTCTCGGAGACAAAGACAAAACTGCTTCCCTGGCTATTGCAAGAAGCTAGAGTGCGCGCACATGGCGACGAGACCAAGATCACTAGGCCAAGAATTTCCTCATAGAAATGCATTGCTCTCGAGTGACTAGTGTTTTAAGTCGCCGAGACAGAAGTCTCTTAGTGCGCGCTTAGCCTAATCGTAATTTTTAAAGCTGAAAATATGTCCGATCATGAGTTTTAAGCCTTAAACCAGGCCCGACTTTTACAATTTTACTCAAAATTTAATCATTAAAATAGATTTTAGTGATCAAATATGATCATTAAAATCAAACTGCTTAAAACCATTTTCAGGTCTTATGGCGAAACCTCTTTCTCGTTGTGCAAAGCGAAACTACACAACATGAAATTGCTTTATAATAGATCACGGAATCAACTTGAAGTTCGCGATCTCTAATTCACTTTCCCTCATCTGAAATATTCGACACGTGTGTCGGTGTGTCTAATTCAAGTGACGTTTTCACCGTAGTTTAGGAGACCAATCAGGCTGTAGGGGTGGGGCGAGCAAGATTTCAGACTGGAGTTGCGCTGTTGTCTTAAGCGCGTCGATGACGCGAAGTAGTAGGCATGACGTCACTCAGGATTTCGAGCTTCTACGGCCTTGAGTGTTTAGGTGGCCATGATAGAGGTGATTTAGTATTAAACTCAACAGTACAAATGTTCAAAATTCATCCAATTTTTGTCAAAGCCAAATTGCATTTACTTCTAATATCAGTTACGTAAACACTTGTCATATTTGGAATGAGCTGTGGAACTAGGGTAAGATTTCTTGATAAAAAGTGCGAGACACAAGTAAAGCAAATAGGAACTACGAAACTGTGTAAAAACAACACTGCAAATGTACTTTAACAATGCTAAGTAAAGGCAATAATAAACACTTTTGTAGTCCGTGTAAATAAAAATAGCGGCTCGCTTCACCATGGCAACAACGTGGCAGCGCTATAGAAACACATCGTGACTATACTTCACAGCAAAGTATCCTGAACCCAGTACGTCACTACGCGGCTGGAGAAAGTGAATAAACACAAAGCTTGTTGGGCTGATTGGAGGAATTTCGATACGCGAATCGAGATAAAAAGACACTATTTATACATGGGTTTAACGAAATAATCATATTTTAAAATCTACGTTCTTTGTTTCACTCAAAATTCAGACACCGCGATGGAAACTACTGTGTTTGTAAGTGACGTAGTAGGTTCAACTTAAGTTGCTGTCTAGTATAGTTGGAAACGAGTAGTGTTCTATTTACACAGACTATAAACAAAAGTTTTTTGACTGTAATGCAAAAATACATCGATTGTGTTGTGGGAGAAAAATATACTGCTATAAAAGTGTTGCTAAAATATTATTGAGACGGGTAATATGTTCTTACTGCGTTTCGATCCAAATTTAATAACACTTTCAGAGTCCAAAAATATTTTACAACTCTATTTTCAGAACACATTTTTTAACACTTTTCGAACATATTCAGAAAACTATCGCAACATATTAAAGTGTTATTAATTTGAGTACAAAAAGTGTTTTTAAAAAATAACACATTTAACACTTGTGTTATTTTTGTGTGCAAGTTTGCATTTAAGACACTAACTTCCATTTTTACCCCAAAAATAGAGTAGTTTGCATCAAATTAGATTAAAGGAATAAATTTAAAAATGAAGAACTGAAAAATTTTACTTTTTTATTAAATTGAAAATATGTGTAGTAAGAGAAAATCTGTGTCGTAGTTTATGCCTGGATTTAATTTACCCATTTTTCTTATGTAAAGCACTAAAAGGGATGCAAAAGAAATTACGGTCATCATTCTGATAATAAAAAAGGTGGAAAAAGAATTCACAGCTAAAAAGTGAATAACTAGTTAAAGTGCTGAAATACGTAAATGACGTTATTTAATTAAATCCTAGACAAAAGAAGCATTCTTCCGTCAGTGTCATGCCGCAAGAAAGGCACTTCAAGCACAAGATAAAAGGAACAAAATGCATTCTAAGTTCCGAAATAAATGCAAACTCTTATATTCGTTATGCAAACCATGCATAAGTTGTTTATCATCCAATTACATAACGTGATTTCCCCAACAAGAACTTCAGCATCCACCTTTGCTTTACACATAATCTGGCTTGTCAAATGATAAAAAAATAGCTTGAGATATTTTAAGAGTGTTTGCGAAAAGGAGCAAAATATGCTTTGGTTAGGTTTTCGCTTTGTCCCAATATTTTTTCGTTTATTAAATTACGACGAAAATAAGATAAAACTAGAAGTGAGCTTCAAAAATGTAATTATGGTACTTTCTTTTGTGTATATGTTTTTAATTAATGAAAATTTAGCAGAAAAGGGAAAAAAACCTCCGAAAATTGAGTTGCAATGCCTAAAGAACAAGAGAAATGTGTCAAGATATTTTTAAGTTTTTGTTATCCGGAAAGATAAAGATTTCTAAAGTTGGAAATTTTGTCAAAAGTCGTGATTGATAACTTTGTTTACAAAAGCTTGGTGATTTAAAAATTAGCTTTTTATTCAGAAAGTGTTTTATTTTCAGGAAGAAAGCTTGTTCTTCAATCTTGTGTGCATGTTTGGAAGTGTTTGGTTTGGGGGTAGAAAAAATATATGCCACTAGATTTAGCATGATTAAAAATGGTTTATGTATAGATAAAAATATAGGTTTCACAAAGAATTAATTTATTAAACCAGTGGCTGTATTTCTTAATAAAAAAGATTTGAACGTAAGTAAAATTACTTTTTTACATACGTGAAAAGTTAGTAATTCTTTTGGTAGAAATTTAACTATTATACTACTTGAAAAAAAACATTAATCGAATTATTAACATAATTCGATTAATTAGCCGAATAGAAACATTAAAATCGAATAAGCACTCGTGTTTATTCGAAGTTTTTGGTTTTCAATTTCAAATAATAAAAACGTAAATATTTTCCAAATACGTTAACTAAGTAATTGATTTAAAAATAGCATAAATAAATACAGAAAATATCATTTATTTTATTTCTAAATATAGATATCAAGGTATTCCCGATGTATGTTTATTATTGTAGTGAGAAATCATTTAACAATTTTTTCCATCTTTCAAACAAACGTTTCCCTGTAAAAGTGTAGGTTTTTAGAATCGAGAAAAAATTATAAAATGTCATTTACACTTAAAATATGGCTGAGTTTGTTTATATAAAAATGTTTATGATAGTTGCATTCTATCCACCCTTAAAATCTCCTATAATCTCACAAACTCTACACAAGACCATTAAAACTCTTATAATGCAACTCCATAGCAAACGAAAAAACCCTTCAGACAAGCTCCTCTACCAGAATATTTAAAATACCATTAATCATCCTTTTACATATATTTACGTTTTCAGAAACTTAAAGGACATTTTGATTACGGGTATTTGCATAATCCAGTCGGTGTTGATGGCGGAAAATTAATTCAGAATTTGTTCGAGAAGATAAATTAATGCAACAAGAAGCATCATTCTCTCTTTCAACGTAGAGGAAACACGGAGAAAAAAATTACGGGAAATTTTCCGTCTCTTTTCAGCTCAGATATCATTATAATGAATGCACTCAGACACCATTTTGCCTTATTTAAGAAATAATTGCATAGGATTAAGTGTCCTGGATAGCAGTATCAGCTTGAAAAAAAATTCTCCATATGCCGTTAATTTGTTGAAATTTGTTCCCGCCTAATTCATCATCGAGGATAAATGCTCCCGATGTTATTTTTTTGTTTGCAAGTTTTGTCACAGGCAGTATGAGTTAATTGAAATACTTATGAGATATATTGCTTGGTATATTGCACTAATATAATATATTTTAGTGACGTTAAGTGTGAAATGAGAACGAGTATATTTAAACAAAGTATATTTATTCCAGTCTAACATCAAGAGAAAATTATTTGTATCTAAAATACCATGAAGTAGCTTGTTCCAATTTATTAAACGATAAAGTACTTAGGCCTTCAAATAGAATCTAACCTCAAATGGAAATCGCACATAAGTTTTTTGTCTAATATGTGGAGATTTTTGTTTTATCAATTTTATCATATAAAAGATTACGTTGATTCGAAATTTCTAAAAAAACTTTGTTATCACTGAGTTCATCCCAGGATTTATTATGGTTTATCAATATGGGGGTGATTACATAACTACTATACAAATAATTGAAAACCTTCAGAAAAATTTTTTTTAAATAATTTTACATTCCACTAATCATACTATCAAATTTTTTTCCTATTAAAATCTAGATATTCTTCCCCTTTAACATTTACTCTTTTACAAAAATTGTTACAATTTGTTTCAAAATCCGAATTTATGCACAATGAAAACTTTTGTTAATCCCAGACGACCTTGTATTATTTATAATATTCCCAAATCCAGTAAACAAATTTTTCATAAATGTTTTTTTACCTAGAACCTACATATTTTAATAGTTTACCATTAGATATTCAGACAGCACCAAGGGTTACTATTTTCAAAAAAATGTTAAAGCAATTTTTATTTACTTCTGAAAATGTACCTGCTTCTTAATATTTCCTTGTGTTGTCTTGTACAAATATTCTTTTTTTTTATATTGTAGATGTCTTATGACTTTCCAGGTCTTTCTTTTTTAGTTATTTTGGGTGTTAAATTATGTAGTTACAACTGACACCTTTGCCAATCAATAATTCTTATTTTATTTCTTGTATTTTCTTAAATTTTGTTTTTTTTCCTATCCATATGTATGTTTAAATATTTTTTTACTTTAATGGGATTTTTAATCCCCAAAGTGTAATAGCTTCAATTGTATGTAATGTATGTATACAAATAAAAATTGAATTGAATTGAAAAAAAAATGAATTGAATTGAGTTTGAATATTTAAAGTTAAATTTTTATGAAGGCTAAAACCTAAGTACTATACAGGGTGTCCCATAAATAATGGGTCACACTTCTAGGGGGGATAGTAGACACCTAGACGAGTAAGAATCACAAAGGATTTGGGGGTCCCAGACCAAAACCCAGAGAGTAAAAAATGGAGCACACCCCAAAAAATTATTGAAAAATTCAATTTTTAGAAGAACTACTATTGATAAAAATGTAATTATGGTCTCAAAAATTGTGGTTTAATATGATCTTTAAAATTATTATAAAAGTTTTCAGTTTAAAATTTGTTTTATTACAAAAAAAGTTTAAAAACCACAACAAAATGTGAAAACTCTGCCAAAACTTTATTTTGTATTTCGAAATCCTTTCTTTTGATTTAATAATCTGAAAGATCATAGTCGAAAACCATTAAGTCCAAAGTTTTACGTAAAAACCATCAATATTAAATGCTTGAGATCCTGTTAAAGCATGGTTTAAGTCAGTTTTTTGGGTCCGCAAACTGCCGTTTTGGAAACGGCTATAGGAAACCACTTTGCCCACGCAAAAAACGAACTTAAACAGGATCTCAAGCGTTTAATATTGATTGTATTTACGTGAAACTTTGGACTTAAGGGTTTACGACTATGATCTTTCAGATTATAAAATCAAAAGAAATGATTTTGAAATACAAAATGAAGTTTTGGCAGAATTTTCACATTTTTTTTATTTTTTAACTTTTTTCATAATAAAACAAATTTTAAAGTGAAGACTTTTGAGATAATTTTAAAGATCATATTAAACCACAATTTTTGAGACCCTAGTTAAATTTTTACCAATAGTAGTTCTTCTACAAAATGAATTTTTCAATAATATTTTTGGGGGTGTCGCTCCATTTTTAACTCCCTGGGATTTGGTCTGGGACTCCCAAATCCTATGTGATTCTGACTCGTCTAGGTATCTACTATCCCCCCTAGAAGTGTGACCCATTATTTATGGGACACCCTGTACATAGTCTAGTACAAAACTGTTTAAATTAACGGTGTAAGATTTCAAGAAAAGATATAAATGCCTAAGAAAATACTAAAGAATAATGTAATAGAATTCTTTTGGTATTTGAAAATACATTTTACCCATGTTTAAAATTTGAAGAACGTACATCCTTTACTCAGTATTTCGGAAAATTTTTTGTTCAATGCCTTTTCAAATTTTTTAAAAATGAAAACATAATAATTCCCGGTTATAATACTTTGTACGAAAGATTTAACTATTTTTTCGAAAAATTGTATACAAAATTTATTGACTGATCGTTTGTTTTAACAACATTCATCAGTAAAATCTCAGAATAAATGTAAATCGAAATAAAATTAAGAGAAATTACACCTTTTAACTTTACAAAATAAAATATTGATTTGTACATCTAGTGGAGTCTACTGAACTTCTTGCTTACTACTACACATACATAAGAGCTTAAAATCTTAATATGTTTAGAAAGATTTTCTGATAAACGGAATAGCCGTTAAATCCTAAGAAATTTAAATTAAATAAAACAACCAAACACTAATGTAATATAAAATAATGCTTTTAAGTTTCTAAGAAATTTCAATTAAAATAATTGCAACACTTTTCTAAAAAAAGTATTGCTTTAAAGTATTTTATTCTACAACATCATATGAAAATAATCCACTCATAGATAAAAGACAGTAAAAAGTATATTTAGCTGGAATGTCAAGAAAAGAACACCTATTTATGAGTGACAAAAACATCTGGAATGAATATGTCCTGCCTACTACCGATGTTTCAAACATTATTTCTATAAGAAACAGAGGTTCGATTTTCATGAAAGAAATCTTGTAATTTATACTAAATTGCTATTTTTTTAATATTACTTAAATCATATAATGTAGTTAAACTGAATAAACAGTGAGTAATAAGAAAATATTGTTAATTACAAAATTAAACTTATTTTTAACCGTCGTAAGTCTTTTTTTAATTCTTTCTCAACTTTGAGTTTATAGGTAATGTAATCCTAAATATGTTTTTTTCATTCAATAATAGTGTTGTAAACAGTATTATTATAAACCATATGAAGTAAAATAACCAAATGATTTACCCTTCATTATCCTTAAAAAATGTACCAATAAAAAACTAATAAAACCATGGGCTGTAACTTTTAATTTATATTAACAAAACGTATAAGTATATAGAATCTTTACATATTTACTGATCATAAAAGAAATAAGGCGTTTTATCAAATACTTGCATTATCTTTAAAGCAAGGGGCAAGTATGCTCAACAAATATGAAAAAATATAGTACATAGGTATACTATCTTTTTTATGTCTTTTACTCTTAGCTAATAAGTAAGGATATATTTTAATGAAAAAATAACTTAACAAATTTTTTACAATGGAACAATTCCTTCATTATTTGTTTTGAATATTCAGTGATGGTTAAATTTTTGATGTTTAATTTAAGTAAGGTACAGTTGGGGAAATAAAAAACGACTCACGGGGTTATTCACTGTTCATGCGATCATACGATGCGATTTCCATGCGATCGTATGATGTGATGCGATCGCATGCTACCAAAGGCTCATTCTGTGGTCTCAATCGTGCGAGGCGTGGCTTCAGATCGTTCACTTATTGGTCAACTTTTCTTGTTGTTTTCAAATATTTTTAACCAATCACGGTACTCTTTTTGGGGAGTCGGCCGTTTTTAATTTAAGAGTCACATGCAAAGCGAAGCAGATTGTTGTTGTTTTGTTTATTTACACGTGTTTCTGGAGCTGAATTAAAATTGCTTTGATTTTAGTAAGAGATAAAGGTTAATGAGTAGGATTTTCATCCAATTAATTTTCGCTGACCAAAACTGAGTATAATACTCTAGTTTCTTTTAAAACACAAGAACACACACGTATATCAGTGTATGTTTTTAAGATTTTACAAAAAAAATTAGTTATCTTTTATAGCTGCTTAATTAAGATTGGGGGATGGTTGAAGGAAATATTTAAAAAAAAGTTCAGATATTTATAATTATCAGTTTTTATAATATTCCATTTATTTTGTTGATTTATTCGTAGTTGAAAATGGATTGGAATTAGTTTCCCAAATGTGGTGAGTCAAACTTTTAACCGAAGAGAACCTTTTTACAATTCGAGAATGCTCTGGGATTTAAAAATAAATAAAAACTTTGTTTGTAAAGAGAAATTACTAAAGTAAAATGCTCAATGGTTCAACCAAGAATCACGCAGCTGCTTGCTTGCAGGCAAAATTCATCAAAACAGAACATATTTACAAGAAAAAGAATTCAATAAAACAAAAACAAGCCGAGAGAAAAAACGCGGGCGCCAAAATAAAAATAAAGGAAAACAAGGGAAGGTTTCTTCAATCAAATCCCACGTATGTTTAACTGGCTTGTAATAATATGAAAAAAATATTAGATATTACAGGTTGTAATATCTAATATTTTTTTCATATTTGACTGCTTTTAAATTAGCAATTGTCCAACTTATTATATACAATGCTTTTAAACTCCATTTAAAATTTTATCTTACTTCCATTTTCTCTCTAAAACACATTAATTTTAAAATAAATTTGAAAGCTAACTTCAATATTTTCTACTTCAAATTCAATACTTTCTACTCAAACTCATCTACTTAATAATTTTCTTTACCATGGAAGAAATATAGGCACAGCCCCAAAATTTAAAAGTTTCAATACAATATAAAAACTTCCACCTAAATTTGATTGAGATTTAAATACAATCAAATAGGTATTTGGCATAACATTGCTGAACTCAATACATTTCTCATTAACACAGTGGAAGTATACCTTTTCCCACTAACATTCTTTCCAGTTTCCTGATGTGCTTTAACATTTTAATTCCTAAAGACACAAAGGCAAATATAAAACTTAATTATCTAGAAGCAACAAATTGTTGATACAAACAACTTACCTTACTTCAGTCAGAAAACAAGGAACTTTAAAATAAATTATAATGGTAAATTTATTAAAAAAAATGGTAAATTATGATAAACTGTAATTAGTATGGTATGACCTATAACCTGATAAACACTGATATTTTTTTATTACAAAAGAAATTCAACAGTACCTAGAACTAACATACAAAAAATATGAGTATGTAGTACCAATTTTTTAATTTAATCTGTTCTCAAAATTAGATTTAATTATGACTTCAAAACTGCAATCTATAAATCTTTAGAACACTAGCTAGATAAAATAGTTTTATTAGGTGTTTTTTCAGGTACAAGAATAACAGCAATAGAAATGTTCTTATGCTTTACTTGTAAACAAACATCCATATAATTTTTCTGTTTAAGAAGGAAATTGACCATCTAGATCAGAACTGCACAACTTTAAAAGTAGCAAGAGCTTAAAAATTATTCTGGGTAGGTCATATATGGTCCAAAATATCAATCAAAAATGTAAATTGTTTACAGTTTTGATTGATTCATAATAATATAATAAATTCATTCATAATATTATAAACAAATTGATAAAAGATAAATATGATCCCATAAGTTTAAAACATACAAATTTGTACATAAAATTTTAATGTTTGACTTTTAAATTTAAAACAACACTGATTTAAACTTTTTTGTAAGATGAAGTAATCATTTAGCAGGACTTTATTTTTACTTCAGGGTAATTTTGATTTGTGAATATCGGGGGAAAATAGGGGACTGGCTAGTCACATGTTATGTAGAGGCCTGATTGAGACCAGTGATTTACAAAATTTTTTTCAAAGATTAGCCTCACAGTAGAAAGAGAAGATTTTATGGGCAAAATTATTCTTATGATTCTTCCAAAAATACAAAAAAGGCATTAGATGAATCATGATAGTTTAAAAGCAAAATTATATCAAGTTAAATTTAAAATCCTAGATTACATGCATTGATAAATAAAAAAGCTAACTAAATACCTTATTTTTAATCATCTACATCATGAAAGAGTAATAAATATTTAAAAATATGAACAATAGCTTAATATATATGAAGACTTTGAAGTAAAAAATTGTATGTATACTCATGTAATGTAAGGTGGAAACATAAATGAACACAAAGCATTTTATAAATAAAACTTTAATCTTTATACATATCAAGTAGAGCATTCATAGAACTTAATAAAATTAGAACATCTTAGTTGGAAACACAATTAAATATACCTTAAGAACTGTTAATTGAAGGAGAGCAACCACTGCATCGAATTAACTTGACCAAAAATTCGGGCTGCTCTTTATTCAGGCCTGATTTATCTCAAGTCAAAAACCTTCTTAATGTCAGTCATCTCTTTAATCTAGAATTATTAAAAATTGAATGATTAGTTATAATGTTAGGAATATTTGAGCAAGTCTTGAGTTTAGATGTAGCATAAAAGTAAACATCTTTGTCCCATTAGACTGTGAGATGTAATTATAAAATATTAACTCAAAAGAGACTATTATTTCAATGTTTACCTAATGACTAAGTCTGTCTGTTGATACAAATAAAATAATAAAATGAGCTTTAGAGCTTTATTACAATAAACAAATACAGGGTTAAGTTATTCATGCCCCAAAGAAATATATAAAACTAAGTAAAACATTTTTTTTCTCATACTCAGAATTTATTTACCATTTCCCCTACACTGGGTAGGTATGCAAGAAAACTAATTGCAGAAATCGAAAATATCAACAAACAGTTTGTGTCTTTTCAATCATGAGAATGACCAAAAAAAAACTATTGGCATTTAAAAAAATTTGAGTCTACTGATTTGCCTTACTTTCAAATAATGCACAATTAAAGTTTGCAATTGGAAATTGTTTATAATGTTGTTTGTCTTGTTTCTTTTAGTCAACAGCAATCTGATATTTTTTGTAATTTGATTTTAAAATGAGTATGTGTACCTTGTTCCAAAAATTATTAGTTTAAAATTAATTAAAAGTTACTAGTCAAAAATTTTTAGAGGGGTATTTGGAATTTGGAGGGATATGGGGTAAATTTAGTACATTTCCACTGTCAAAATAGGATATTTTCTGGCTTGCTGAACTACTGCTTAATTACATGATGTATTTTTCTGCAATTATTTATGTTAGTAATACATATGTTAGTGCATATTATTAATGAGTGTGAACCGTTTTTTAGGTAAAACATTATGCTACACTGATCATTTAATTTAAGCAATACTTGACTCCATTTTAATTACAATGGTAAAGTAAATAAAAATTCATAAAACACTTGTTAACTTACAGTATCTATGGTAGTATAAAAAAAAGTCTTCATGAGAAAAAAGTATGAAAACCTAATTTATATTTATGAATGGTGGAAAATGGGAAGGGTTTCAAATATTTAGAATGGTATACTATAAACGCTTGCATAAAATTGAAACAACACTACTAGCTGATTTCAGATTATTATTGGATTAAGATTAATTACAAAAAATAGAAAACCAAAATAAAAACAAAACAACTGCAGTGAAAATAATCCTATGTAGTACTCATTTATAACTTTAGGTCTACAAAGTAAGTAAACATCACGATTTATATAAAATTTAAAAACATAAATAGAAAATCAATCTTAAAAAGCTGTATGCTAAAGATATAACTTATCTGGTCACTTACAAATTGAGGGAGTTAGCAACTATAAATGCTTAAAAATTTTGTAAAGTAATCATGCATTCATCACTTTCGTTTTATGAAAGTGAAACATTTCTTTTATGCTCTGATTCATAATATATGCTATAAGATTAACTGATAATGTTTTTGGTAAGACATTTTTGATTTATTTTTATTTTGTAACACGATGATTGATGTGTAAGTTTTGTTTTCAACACCAACATCTATATTGTATAAAAACAATCAATGACTGACTCTTCATGCACAAATTCAGGGGAAAAAAGAAAGCAAATGGTACACAATAGAGCAGTGGTTCCCAACTCAAATTTGTCTGCGGACCACTTCACTTAAATTTGAACCTCCACGGACCATCTCTATCCCTAACTGTATCTTCAAAATTTTAACTTTTTTTCAGTGCATTCATTCCTTATGGAGGGTCTAAAATTTTGATTTTTTTCTGAAGTAAGGGAAACCGAGTCTTAACGATTCTAAATAGAACTTAGAAAACCAAATAATCTATTAAATTTAAAAGAAAAATTAACATTACATTAATTTTATATCTAATTATTTAAAACTATACCTTTTATAAAAGACATTTAACCATTTTTTAAGCCTTTTTATCTATTAACCCTGGAAGGGTTCACACCTGCACAAAAGTTACAGGTTTAAAAAAAACAGTATAAAATGGTTATTTTTTTCATGACCAACAAATAAAATTATTAGTAGATTTGAATTTGAAAGAAAGTACTTAGCTTTAAATTAAACTGCAGGACGAATGAAATAACCAGGAATTTTGTTGATCACAAAAAAGCAAACTGGACATGCACTGACTGTGAGTTGTGGCTGTGGCAGAGGAAATTCTATAGGCGAGGCGGGCGAGGCTGATGTTCTGCCGAAAGAAACCGCGTCGCGTCATCAATAATTATTTCAAAGGAGCGATTAAAATAGAAAATAATTTATGTGTTCAAAACACATAACTTCAATTATGTGTTTCGCATTTTCGGCAATAAATTTTTCTCATACGAATCTTCGAAAAAACTTTATCACGTGTATCTCAGAAATTTCCTCTTTTCATACCACGATTTCTCGAAGACCCTGTCTGACCATAAGCATCCCAGTTTGAAGTACCTTTCAACCAGGCCCGTAGCTACGGGGGGGCCAGGGGGGGCTGAGCCCCCCCTGGCATCTTCATTTGCCCCCCCTAGAAATTTTTCACAAATTCTATCCACAAGCACAGCCATGGGGGCAGGGAGGGGCAGCTGCCCCCTTTTTCATTTCCTTTTAGCTAAGTAAAAACCCTGTTTTTTAGGGTCAAATTTTCAAAAATTTTCTGGGGGAGGGCCCCCATGCCCCCCATTGGTATTTAAATCTTTATTATTCACAATTTTTTTAAAATAACAAGTTCATCAAAATTAGTGATGGGCAAAATCGATAATTTTAGGTATCGAATACTTTGGTATCGAATACTTATAGGTATCGAATACTTTGGTATCGAATACTTATAGGTATCGAATACTTTGGTATCGAATACTTATAGGTATCGAGTAATTTTAGGTATCGAGTACTTTTTTTCAATGTCGGGAAATGAACCTGAAGGGACAATTTTTTTAGGGCCTATCCATAATCAGACTAATATTCAAAAAACTGAAAGCGATCCATCAAAAAGCCCCGTAGCTACGGGCCTGGAGGTGGATAGAGGCGAAGGATTTGGCGGGGGAAAAACCTAGCCGCGTCAAATTTCTCTAGCGGATGATAACGACTTGGGTTTGAGCGTTGCAAAATGAAAACGGAAACAGGCTGCGTTTGATCTACAGTAGGTATTATAAAGATTACTTCATTGAAAAATTTAAAACGAAATATGTCAATAAAGTATCGATACTTTAATTTGTGGGTATCGAATACACTCGATACCTATAGGTATCGAGTACTTAAGTATTTGGTATCGATACCTGCCCATCACTAATCAAAATCAAAATTCTACTTAAAAATATACGTCCGAATTTTGGTCTACAAGTATCATAAGCAGTTTAAAACCCTGTTTTTATGGTCAAATTTCCAAAAATTTTCTGGGGGATGACCCCCAGACCCCCCTTTCTTACTTGTAAACCCCTTATATTACAAAAAAACACTGTTCTTATATTAATATAAGAAAAGATCACACGAATTAATGAAGTTCTCTTAGACGAAAATTCAACACCAAAATGTATAACAAACTACAATAAATCTATTAAATATGCATGGAAGGGGCTGAATAATATTTTTAGGACCCTACCGAAATAAACTTCTATATACCCTAGCACAGCACTGACTGAAAAGGGAGGTTAGGTTGACACCCTTTATAAAATTATGTCTATTTAAAGATTAACAAGGAGTGATCAAACTCGATTTTCGAGATTTCCTTTTCAATTCTGGAGCTTATATGGAGCTGTTCCTTCTATACTAAAAGGATTTAAAAATGGGTTAAAACTACTTTAAGCTTCAAATATCTAAAATTTAAAAAAGGAAAACTTGAGAAAACAGAAAAGGTAATGCTAGAAAAATTTAGGACCTAACTCCTCCCGAAACAAAAGTCTTGTAACAGCTCCTTAGGCCTGAGGGTCTTATGGTTTTTTTTCCCCTAGTCAAACAGTTGAACCTACGCCTATGATACCTCCTGAAAACCCCCTTGCCCCCCCTGAAAAAGTGGGCGCCCCACCAAAGGGAAATTCCTGGCTACGGGCCTGCTTTCAACCATAGCTTTCAACACTTCCACGCTTCGCTTCGTATCATACCAAGTATATGCAGTATAAGTCCGATCATTCGATACTTTATTAGCCCCACCCCGACGCCTCTCAGTTTTAATTAATCTGATGCAATTAAGCTGCATCAGAACATTTCACAATTCCACATCATCACATTTCGTTTTTACTCTGTAATAAACTACTGTTGAATAAAACTGTGCAAAATAATAGAAATGAACGAATGATTCATAGGAGAGAAAGAGAACATAATTTTTTTTAATTTATGAGACTTATGGTTTTTTACTTATGTTTTTATTTTTTACTTATGCTATGTATCTGTAGTGTTTTTACTATTTCCTGGAATGTGTGATTGAGAAAACTTTTTTTTAAAATTTTCTCACACATTTTTTGGGTAAGTTATTTTAAAATCTTCTCACGGACCACCTCTGAAGGCCTCACGGACCACCAGTGGTCCGCGGACCACCTGTTGGGAACCACTGCAATAGAGAATATATAATGGGATAGAGGGTTAATCTTACCTTTTCGGCGCATTCATTGTGCAGCTATAGGCCTGGCGCACTCGGAATTAGTCCAGAAATTCGCCCATATTTTAGGCCTAGCGTCTTGTTTTAGCTGAGAAGAGAGCAGCCGCCATTATTTTCATCATCCGAGGCGGCTGATGTAAAAAAAAATTCTCCAACCAATCAGAGATCCATGCGATTTTCGCATTGCTCAGACGGCTGCTAAAAAGCTCTCGTATGGGTCAGCTCGCATGGAGACATCATACGCATCGCACGGAGCCCCAGAGAATACCGTTTTAGGCCATACGATCGCATGAACTATCCATACGATCGCATGATTGTCTCATGCGATCGCATGAAGTGTGCAGTGAATAAGGCCGTGTTGCGATTTCTGGCGAACCACTTGGGTTAGGAAGACGAATGAGGTGTCATTTTTCATTGTTTAAAGTATTCTTTAACCAAAAAAATTTTCGAGTCCTTAGGGGGTCGTCTTCATATTAAACGAAACACTAACTTTTTTTTCCAATGGGGACCCACAATTATTATTAGTTTTTCTGAAAGGCCATCTTCTCAAACCCATAAATACCAAGTTTCATCCATCATCGTGAAATTTTTTTATGGTAATCTATTCTTTTAGTAATTTTATGTAGGAAACCAAAATTTCAATCGATTTTATCCAATAGTTTTTGATAAAACGAACTATAGAAAGAGCATTTGCGGTATGCATTCGACAACGGTATACGGCCCCTTAAGATATTAGGTCATTTTTATCAAAAACTATTGGATAAAATCGATTGAAATTTTGGTTTCCTACATAAAATTACTAAAAGAATCGATTACCATAAAAAATTTCACTATTTAAAAAAAATTTTTTAAATTTTATTTTTGAAAAATAAATTTTTTTTAATCAATCTGGATGAAACTTGGTATTTAAGGGTTTGGGGGGGATGGCCTTTCAGAAAAACTAATAATAATTGGGGGTCCCCATTGGAAAAAAAGTTAGTGTTTCGTTTAATATGAAGACGACCCCCTAAGGACCCGAAACTTTTTTTGGTTAAAGAATACTTTAAACAATGAAAAATGACACCTCATTCGTCTTCCTAACCCAAGTGGTTTAGGCAAAATTTAATGGGAACCAAGTTAAAAATTCCTGTTTTATACCAAATTGTCCCTTGTTTTATACCCTGTCCATACCAAATTGTATGATATATTTAAACAAAAAGTAGAGTTATTTCTAATAAGCAAGTATCAAAGTAGTATTTCTAATAAGTATATTAGAATCAAATCTAAATAATTTTGTATAATTTCAATGCCAAGAGTATATAATTATTATAGTTAATCAATAATTTTAATGAGTAAAAAATTCTCTGATTATAAGCAATGGATTTATCTCTATGTCGTTTAGCCAATAATTGCAAGATTTCCCGACTTCTATTTAGAAAAGGAGTAAAAGGGATATAAAATTTCCTTACTCCCTTGAACCAAACTTATTTTCATCTCATTAGTTGACTAAATCCCTCAAACTACTCACTTCTTACACCTTCGCCTACACAATATTCCACTCTTAATTAATTCCAGTGCCCTTTCCAGAGCTCTCTTGTACACCCGTATGAAACAACGGCCTTTACAAGTGTCACGTCTCAGAGCGACGATGTTAATATCTCAGAATATGTATTGAAAAGGTTCCGCAGACTCTAGGTGTAGATCAGGCATTGTCCAGGCAGCCCTGTCAAAGGACTTCAAAAGTAGTGTACTACGCCCTTTCTTCTATGCAAAAGATTGAGCCTAGCCGGGACTGGTATTTGAATAACAATACTCAACTTCCGCAGCGACTTGGATATGCAGAATAGATCCAAGCTTTTCGAGTTGTGTTTACATTCTTTAGGGTGAAATTAAATGGATGTGCATCTTGTCGCAGGAGCTCACTATTGTTGGTTCGGACAAAGAAGGGTCTTTTTTTGCGTAGTTTGAATTGGTGGAGAGTTTCATCCATAGGAATTTTCCGTTGGTGTTATTGGAACTGGTTTTGTTGCTGAGATTGATCAACAAATGTTTGATCCTGTTTCAAGGAATTGGTTAATATTTGGAGACTTCTAGGAAATGTCCCAAAGCTTGTTTTTGAATGATTTTCCTTGAATGTGATGATGAGTTGAATTGATAAGAGAGGCCCCTCTCTAATATTTTTAAAATATTCAAAACATCAATGTTATTTGGAACGAGTCACCTACTTAGATCCTACTACACCTACTAAGAGCTTCTAAAGACCCTAAAAATTCCGAGAATATAGAAAACATATTTATTTACGACAGAACTATAAGTTTAAAAAGATACCTCCAAATATGAAGATTACTTTTTAAATTAAGTATTACATGTAAATAGTTAACATCTAAATGTTTTCCTCGGTTCAAAAATGCGCATACGCTCTATAGTCCAAGAAAGCTCAAAAAAGAGGTTGAGGTGGAACAAATTGTAAAAGAAAGTTTGATGGGTGATTCTTATAGGAAATTTTCCGTAGAAAACGATGGTGAAACGTAAACCAAAATTAACCTCGTCCTTTAGCCAATATGGCGGATTTTCCAAAATGGCGGACAATCGTTTTTAACTTATAACTTCCTAAAAAATGTTAATAAAATTATGATTTCTGCAGTAAATGATTAGAATTTAGTAGCAAAAACAATGGGGAGCTGTTTTTTTCTCTTACGATTTGTCATTTATCCAATATGGTGGATTTTCCAAAATGGCGTCCACTAATGTTTATAGTAAGTAAAATTATGATGATAAAATCGTAATTTTTTCAGGATATGGTAAGAATTAAGTCATAATAATATTCATATAAGTTTCATCTCCTCAATGTATCAAATATGGCGGATTTTTCAAAATGGCGGACAATCGTGTTTTACTTATTTGGTAAAAATCGTTAATGAAATAAAACTTTTGCAGTAAATTATTAGAATTCAGTTGCAGAAATAATGTGGAACTGTTTTTTTCTCTTACGATAAGTCATTTATCCAATATGGCGGATTTTCCAAAATGGCGTCCACTAATGTTTATAGTAAGTAAAATCAGGGTTGGCAAAAAACCGGGTTTTTAAAAAAAAAACAAAAAAAACCGGGTTTATTTGGTTTTTTTGGTTTAAACCAAGTTTTTTTTAGAATTTTTTTTATCAGAATAAGTTATTTTAGCATTGATGTTTGAAATTGAGTTGTAAATGAGACATTTATTTCAGGGGTTGTTTATAATTGATAAATGATTTGTATATTTCAATTAATTAATTAAAATTAAATTAATTTGTTTTAAAAATAATTTTTGTTTCTAAAATATTCCTATTTGAATATCTAATATTATTGTTTCTTTGTATTATTGTATAGAATTTTTGAATTTCTACCTATCTTTAACATTATTTACCCGTAAATTTTAGTAAATTATAAGTATTCTTCTTATATTTTACCTAATTACATTAAATATTTCTAATTATTAAGAAAATAACAATTAAAAATAAAAAGGATCTTAATAAGTGGCCGCCATTTTGGAAAATCCGCCATATTTGATACATTGAGGGGGAGGAAACTGATATGAATATTATTATGACTTAATTCTTACCATATCCTGTAAAAATTACGAATTAATTATCATAATTTATTTATTTTAAACATTAGGTGGACGCCATTTTGGAAAATCCGCCATATTGGATAAATGGCTTATCGTAAGAGACAAAAAACAGATCCACATTATTTTTGCTACTAAATTCTAATAATTTACAGCAAAAGTTTTATTTTATTAACGAATTTTAGCATATTAGTAAAACACGATTGTCCGCCATTTTGAAACATCCGCCATATTTGATACATTGAGGAAAGGAAATTGATATGAATATTATTATGACTTAATTCTTACCATATCCTGAAAAAATTACGAATTTATAATCATAATTTTTTTTATTATAAACATTAGTGGACGCCATTTTGGAAAATCCGCCATATTGGATAAATGACAAATCGTAAGAGAAAAAAACAGCTCCCCATTGTTTTTGCTACTAAATTCTAATCATTTACTGCAGAAATCATAATTTTATTAACATTTTTTAGGAAGTTATAAGTTAAAAACGATTGTCCGCCATTTTGGAAAATCCGCCATATTGGCTAAAGGACGAGGTTAATTTTGGTTTACGTTTCACCATCATTTTCTACGGAAAATTTCCTATAAGAATCACTCTTCAAACTTTCTTTTACAATTTGTTCCACCTCAACCCTTAACTTTCTTGGACTACTAGTAAGTATCGAGATGACTAAAAAATAAATTTGACATCATTTTATTTTTAGGATAAAGTAAGAAAAACAAAAGATATTTTTAAAGGTTCTTTTAGTCACAATATTCTCTCTGAAGTGATTTTTCCTAGAAGGCCTGCATACAAGTGTTTCATTAAAAACATAAATTTACCCGGAAATATACCAGAGTAAATCTATACCGGAAAAAATCTGGCAAGCTGTATAAAATCAATTTACTGAACAATTTTTTCATGCATGACATTTCCACATGAAATCTTTTAAGAGTGATGCTCACAGTGAAAATAATTTAGAAAATTTTTCTTTTTACTTGATGATGAGTTTTTGGTGCTTTTTACATAGTTGAATATTGAAAACCTTTTTCATATGGGCGTATTTTCAATAGCAAATACTTAAAAACCCTTTAATTTTTTAATATTGTCATTGTCATTCATTTTGCTTATTTTCATGTCTACTTAACTGTAAATTGGAAATGTGTCAAACCTGATGTCCTTATAATCTAAAATACTTTTTTAATCATTATAGGTATATCTATCTTTATTTATTTTTATATCAAATGTTGGAAAAAATTATTAGCTTTGACATTACTGAATAAAACGTTTCAGGGCATTATGGGATTATTAACATAATTAAAATTTGGTTTTCTTATAGTAATAGTAATGACAACGATGGTAGTGATAAATAATCCTATACAACTGCACTGAAACATAAAAATCTAGATCCAGTTAGTTTTGTGAAAAAAAAACTAAAACTTACTTCAATTAAAGCTAATATGCTAACAACTTTTTAGTTAGATCATTCAAATGTAAAATAACAAATTTAAAACACTCACCCTAACATAACCTAAAAGGAACTGAAATACATTTTCCCCAATAAGAAATGGAGGATGAAAGATTTTGAAGATTAACTTAAGGTAAGTAAGTTGGTTGGTATTTAATAGAACAATCCTAAATAAAATTCATTTATAACAAATTGGTAATTTTAAATTACATTTCGCACTCTCTGTCAGCATTTAGTTCTAACTGCATTTTATAGAATGTAAAATATTATTAAATTACGCCACCCTGATCACAAATAATTACCTAAACACGTCAATTCAAGCCTTTAAAGCAATCAATTCACCCCCAACCTAATCGGTCGATAAGCGGTTTTCGGATGATAAATACTTCAAAGCATTAAGTTCTTCATTAACTCTTGAGACCTGTCAAGAGACATTCAATTTATTGTCAGGACCAGGACTCCCCAACCTAGCACTCCTCTCTCATGGCACCTTTTACAGGTGCTGGCTTTGCAGAATGGAGCCTTCGGTGAAAGCCCTGAGGGAGAGTTTATAATGTAATGGAATTTTCCGAGAAATTATCAAGTGGTTCTGGGATAGGCAACGTGAATAACTTTGACTAGTACGATGCCTAATGAAGTTGAGAATTAAACTAATAACTCTTTGAAACATCTATACATAAAATATGTCTATTTTCTCATTAAAATTATATTTATTTCTGTTTAGTGTTAACTTATTACTGGTTATAAGTTAATAAGTATTTTTCTGAACTTATATAGTTACATTTTTTTATATTTCAATATATTAACTATTTTTTATTATGAAAAGTGTACTTAAAGAGTATCAAGGGAATTACATTTCTAATTCTAATGTAGTACTACATAAGTTGTGGATGTGTACAGTACAATCTTTTTTTTCTAATATTTCAAAATAATTTCTCTGATTGAAAAAACAAGAGCAAAGGATATTGAATGCTGTAAGTTTTTTAAAGTTATTAAAATAAAACTGCTAGCGATAATGAAAAGTTTAGGTAATAAATCATTTATTCTGAATAAAAAAAGAAAAAATAGGTGAAATAGGAACCTTTTTGATTTAATTAAGCTTTAAATTTTGGGTCAAAGTTTAAATCAACTAATTCAAATTATCGATATAAATTACTGAACAATCGAAATCTATTAATTACTCTTATTAAAGGTATTTCCCTTTCAAAATCATTAAAATTAACACAATAGTATTTTAGTGGTTACTTGAAGATAATATCATAATTGTATTACCTAAAATATCCTTCTATTACTTATTGTAAGGGACCAAAGTCAGATTATCTAACCTTTAACCAGTAGGCCAATGCGAAGGCAAAAACGTTTCATTTTAAATGCATAAATTTTGAAATTCAACTGAACTTTACAAATGACTCTCCATTAACTCACTGCCAGCACTTTTAAGACTATGAACTCCATTTTACTGTTCGGCTGCAAATGCTTCGAATTAAAGAAGGAAACTCATCACTAATGCTGTCTAAAGCAACAATGCTTCGGTATATCAATCCCCCTTACACTCATTCTCATGCACACTGCTGATATTGGTTGAAATACAGCTGAAGGCAATCAATGAAGGCTCATATATGAGCTCCTGAACCGCAGTCTTCTAATGGTGGAGCTCGCGACAGCAAGTGATTGATATTTAAAATGAAACTGAATGCCCGGTTGTGAGGGTTATTTCACAAATTGTGCAGTTCTCTTCTTTGTTCGGCAGCGGGTGTTGAATTACAATGGATTTAGGTTTAATGTGGGTAATTGTTTACAGTGAATTTAGTAGGAACTAAGGGCTTATTAAGTATTGATTAAATAAAATTCTGCTGCCAAATCGATACATATTTCATTCAATTGTAATTTTATGATCTCATACAAAGCTTTCAAAGTAACTCTGCAAGCTTTTTTGACTTCCTGTCATCCTTTATTTTGAATGTAAGATGAATGATCCATTAAGATGAATACTAAGACTTTTCAAAATATAACAATAAGTAAAATATCCGCTCAAGCACACAAATCAAAGACAAACTTCAAAAGGATGCATTAAGCCTAACTAATTCCTAACACACTTTTGCAAAGTAATGAAATGCGGAAAAAGTATTCAAAATATCAATCGTACATTGACGTTAATTCTGCGTGACGAGCAAGTCACTAGCTCGTAATAAATCTTAATGAATCGAAATAAATATCGGTCAAAATTAAACGAGAAGTAAACCAACCGTTCTCTTAAAATTAAGTATACTTCCCCTAAGTTCAAAACTCTTTTTAACACCCTTTTATGCAACATTCTTTGACGTCATAAACTAATGCAAGAGAAATCAATAAAACTATTGACAATTTCGTTGCAAAGAGTTCAAATTCAACGTCAGTGATACACTCAAATCAGTTTTTGTTTTGCATCTAATTAGGGAAGAAACGCTACCGAGACACAAAAGATCGCAGAGGGAACGGAAGTATAAACTTAATTAAAGCTCGTGCTCCAGAAGAGCAAAAAGTTAAAGTAATTAATCTTGGATCTTGGTTCCAGCTTTCTTGTTTTAATTCTCAGCAGACATATGAATTCCCCTTTCAAAAGATATTCTCGTTAACGTGGTTTTGGTCAATCTGTTATAAAGACAGTTTCGAAGATTACTGTAATTAAATAAATCATAAATAGCAAATGACATTGAGAAAGGAAGCTCACTGGCTAAGTAGCGCTGATAACTTTTTCTCGCTTAAGTTTAATTTTCTAAGTGATTAGATAGATTATTTTAAGGTTAATTATGTTCTTTGAATTCAGAAGACTTCTAAACGCTCCAGGATGTTAGTTATTTCACGGAAGATTTTTGAAATCAATATTTACTTTAATAAAAGAAATAATCTTTTTTACTTTTGTTGTACATATTTAAACCTGATAAGATCATGTTTTTAGTGTTAATGCGTTTAGAAAATCCAAGTTTCCAAAATTTTAAAATATCGTTATGTACATTCAAGACGGGTAAAGTAATCCTACTACTATCTAAATAATATATAGGTATTTTGAAGCAAAAATTGAAGATATAAAGAAAGCAATAGAACTTTCCAAGTAAATTATTTTTCAACACGTTTTGATAAGTGATAAGTGTGATCAGAAAACGATGTAATTTATTTATTCCAAGTCATATTATAATTTTAAAGTAAAAAAACTAAAACCCTTAGATATATTTTGCGAAAATAGCTACTTGCTATATTATGCACATCTCGTGTTTCGTTCTTTATTTCAATATTGCAATTACGAAAGTTTCAAACCCATTAATTTTCTATGGACTGAATTTTGTTATCTTAAAAAATACTATAAACTCTGATTTAGAGGAATCACTTTTGATAAAATATCGGGGTGGATATTTCCATTTTGGAATTTTATTTCAACTTTAAATTATCTCAATTCAAAAGGATTTTTTTTGTGTATCAATGAGGATGTTAGAGATTTCATATAAAACAGCTACAAAAATTTGAATAATAGAGAAAACATTTGATTTCTAAATTATTCAGATCTCATAGGAAAAGATAAAATATGCAGTCACCATATTATTTAGTTATACTCAAAAAATCATTTTGAGACTATCTAAAGCTTTATCACTATATTTGTACCCTTCTTTATGAAAATGGACCTAAAGGCAAAAAACCCCACTTCTTTCATCATAAAAATGTATCAATTCAATTCAAATCAAATTACCTACCTCAAATCAAATCCTTTTGATACTTTTAGAAATTTAAATATGAAGTTGAGGATATCTCCTTATCCGAATAAATAAAATTGCGATGTATAGGGTGTTTTCTAGTTTTCTTTGCTTTTAACTATTTCTCATTGTATCTTTCAGTTTGACAAAATTAATTACCTTTTATACCTCAATTTTTAATTTCGTCTACCCTTTGAGTGAAGTTAATGTCCTTAATTAAATCACAGTAAAGACTTCTAACACTAACTTTAGTAAAGACTTCTTAACATTAACCAAACTGAAAATTTATTCACCACAAATAGAAAAATTTCCAAACAACACTCATGGTAATAAAACCTAGTTAAGGGTTATAACATCATTTTTTAATCTCAAATTAAGTGTGATGAAAATTAGTACTTTTCTTCTTGATGAGGATACATTTTAAAGATCAAAAACTAATTCGATGTATGTATGCAGTATAATTGAGTTAAGAGTTTAATATTTTTTGTTTAGAGATGGCAATATTTAAAGTGAATTTTTTACCGTAAATATAACTAGATATAAAACTAGTTAATTTATCTTCAAATTGATAAAATACAATTTTTCAAGAAAAAACATTTTTGGTATCAGTGTGCGATTTTATTCCTTATATATTTACGGTCATAAATGTGTTTTTCAATCCGAAATATGGTTTATAAAAGATAAATTTAATTTTCATACAAAAGAAAGTTTTATCTAGAGGCTTCATAACATGTTATCAGAAGTAGTCAGTAAATTAAGGTTACCTTGTGTAATTACATACACTTTCTACTTAGTTACTTAATTTTTAAATATTGTACTTAATTTCCACTTCTCAATTGAAAGGGGTTAAGGGTTTAACCCTTATTAAAATTTAACTAAATTTTCAAATTTATCTTGTATTTAAATTCTAAGTGCTTTCCTAACTCCTCCGTTGATTTCCCAAATAACAGTTCAACTATAAGTCAACTTATAAATTAATCTTCCTCCCTCTAACAGAACATAAACTTTGATTATCCAACTTAAGGCTTTAAGAATTATAAATGATAAAAGTTTCTTCCTATCTCCAGTAAGCTTTATACTAACTTAAAAGACTGTAACTGAAACTTCAACCGTGTATGCATTATTAATTTTGTGATAAATGGCTTTCTTAGAGAGGCCGGGGAATGTGGTATTTATTATTTATACTTTTACTTTTCTATCGTTTCCCAGTTGCTGGAATGCATTATTCATTTCAAGATGCTGACACTGCAACTACCTTGATAAAATTTAGAGAAATATCTTTCTGAGATTTAATGAGAAAAAAAACCTACAGTAGAAAACGGCCATTTTATACTTCGTTTTGAACCTGTTATCTCCACACGCTAGTGTATTGAATTAAAGATTTAGACTTTTTTAAGTTCAATAATTGCTATCTATAATTTAGTAAGGTAATAGAGGAAAATAATTTCGAGTAGTAGTATATTTCGTAATAAAATATAGTGTCATTCACTAATAGCAAAGATGATACAGGCACACCATCAGATATAAATTCATAGGAAATACGACACCACCACCACCAGTGTCATTCACTTTAAGTTTTTAACATGAGATTTGCTGTATAATAACCACTTATAAAATTCGTTTAGAAAAAGTAGGGAAGGTAGTAAAAACAGGAACATTAGTAAGTTTTTTTGAAAGATCAAAAGACAAGACATATCTTACTTGACCATGGTACTAGATCATGAAATTTAATAAGTTGTTTTTTCATACTTACAAAAAATATAAAAATGCTTCAGAACTTTTCCTTGGTACTGTTATTATCTCTTCTTTATAGGAGTGTCATATTACATCATAAAAATTTAACATGAATTTAAATATCCCTTCTCTTTATTTAAGAGCAGTAAATTATCTATGTTACATTATTAATTTATTTTTCTGTGTTATCTTAGTTAACATCATCACGAATTTTTCAAAATCTAGATGACAAATCATTTTGAAAATTTATTCGATTAAACTTTCTCCAGCGCGAATATCAAATGAAATTATCTTCACTTCCAAGACTTTGAATCAAACGAAAATATACCCGTATTTAATTCAAAATATAGTTTCAGTTGATCCTCTCCACGCTTTGATATATTTCAGCTGTAAAAGTAAAAATAAACTTTATAAAGACCTCGTAACACACTGAGCTTCATGTGTTTTCCAAGTACAAAGCAAAGATTGGTGTAGAAATTTCCTTACCTCTTAAAGGGAGATCAAAAAATAGTTTTAAGAACCGATAAGCAAACGCAATTACGATCTTTTTCAACCTACAAAGAAATTAATTCAAACCGTATAAATATCATGAACAGTTTTCTTTGTGTTCAAGAATAGACGTCCTTTTTTTACTATTCATAGACTAATTCAGTCTAACCCTGTTATATTAAATCATTTTTATCTCATGAAACTATATAATTAATGAAATAAATTCATGAAAAAAATGCTTACTATTCGACGGAGGTAAACTATACATTATTATTATTATTATTATTATTATTATTATTATTATTATTATTATTATTATTATTATTATTATTATTATTATTATTATTATTATTATTATTATTATTATTATTATTATTATTATTATTATTATTATTATTATTATTATTATTATTATTATTATTATTATTATTATTATTATTATTATTATTATTATTATTATTATTATTATTATTATTATTATTATTATTATTATTATTATTATTATTATTATTATTATTATTATTATTATTATTATTATTATTATTATTATTATTATTATTATTATTATTATTATTATTATTATTATTATTATTATTATTATTATTATTATTATTATTATTATTATTATTATTATTATTATTATTATTATTATTATTATTATTATTATTATTATTATTATTATTATTATTATTATTATTATTATTATTATTATTATTATTATTATTATTATTATTATTATTATTATTATTATTATTATTATTATTATTATTATTATTATTATTATTATTATTATTATTATTATTATTATTATTATTATTATTATTATTATTATTATTATTATTATTATTATTATTATTATTATTATTATTATTATTATTATTATTATTATTATTATTATTATTATTATTATTATTATTATTATTATTATTATTATTATTATTATTATTATTATTATTATTATTATTATTATTATTATTATTATTATTATTATTATTATTATTATTATTATTATTATTATTATTATTATTATTATTATTATTATTATTATTATTATTATTATTATTATTATTATTATTATTATTATTATTATTATTATTATTATTATTATTATTATTATTATTATTATTATTATTATTATTATTGGTTGTTCATTAGGAACCAGTGTAAAGGTAAAATGGTACACTTTAACCCGTTAACGCCCAGCGTCCTCGTTTGAGGACAGTGCATAAAAGGGTGTGTAAAATCTTTCCTTTTTCCGGAAACGATTGTTTATTTTGCATGACGATAGATGGCAATACTACAAAACATGCCACAAATAATCAAGTGTCTGGGTTTGTTTTAAGTAGTGATGGGCAAAATTGATAATTTTAGGTATCGAATACTTTGGTATCGAATACTTATAGGTATCGAATACTTTGGTATCGAATACTTATAGGTATAGAGTACTTTTAGGTATCGAGTACTTTTTTTCAATGTCGGGAAATGAACCTGAAGGGACAATTTTTTTAGGGCCTATCCATAATCAGACGAATATTCAAAAAACTGAAAGCGATCCATCAAAAAGCCCCGTAGCTACGGGCCTGGAGGTGGATAGAGGCGAAGGATTTGGCGGGGAAAAACCTAGCCGCGTCAAATTTCTCTCGCGGATGATAACGACTTGGGTTTGAGCGTTGCAAAATGAAAACGGAATTAGGCTGTGTTTGATCTACAGTAGGTATTATAAAGATTACTTCATTGAAAAATTTAAAACGAAATATGTCAATAAAGTATCGATACTTTTGTGGGTATCGAATACACTCGATACCTATTGGTATCGAGTACTTAAGTATTTGGTATCGATACCTGCCCATCACTAGTTTTAAGGTCCTTGATTCGGCTCGCAATTTCACGCTTTTTTCATGTATTACACTTGTGTTGCCTTTCTGTCTAGCTACATCGGCTGAAGTCAAGGTAATAATTTTATTTTCTATAGTATTTTAAATTAAGGTCATATGTATACATATAAAAGAAAATTAGTAACTTTTAAAAAAATTTCGTTTTCAAAAATGACTTCCAATTTTACTGTCCTCGTTTGAGGACGCTGGGCGTTCCAGACAACTTTTTTCCGATTTCTACTCATTACAGTTTTTGGATTTTTTCGATCTACTATCGTGTAAAGCTGTTCTCCAAATATTATAAGGTAGTTAATAATATTTATTTTTGTTTTAGAAGGGTTTTTAGTAGTTACAATGGCTCATAGGTTCTACCGATTGCAGAATTGTGAGGACCTATTGCAGAATTGCAGGATTTTGAGACTATAAAAAGGCAATAAAATGGCTCGATGTCCTCTGAAATCTCGGAATAAATAGAAAAAGTACCTAAGGGGATTTGTGAACATAAATTTAATAAGGGAAATAAAATGTCGATGTGACATATTTTGTAAATCATATTTTGAGCACCTTGTTTTCCCAAATATCATACCAAGTGCTAGAATTTATTTAAAATTAACGCGCATTGTGTTCATGTATCATTAGGGTGGTCCTAAGTATAATGGTAAAAAAAAATTTTCGGAATTTTTGAAGTCGCACCCCCTAAATTTTTTACTTATGGGGTAGTAAGTAACTAGTAAAAATTTTATCCGAATCGGTAAATATTAACACGTGCCGCAAAAGGGATGAAAATCTGAAAAAACATCAAAATTCTCAAAACTTTAAAAAATCATAAAATTCAATTAAAATATATTATTAGATTTATTTCAATACTTTTTTAACAGAAAATGCTTAAACATGAAGAATATTTGACCTTATAGCCTTTGACCATTTTTTAAAGGTGTTGTATTTGCTCCTCATTATGCGTTAAAATATCGTTTTACTCCTCAATGAGCTTGATTCCCCTTTCTGCAGAATCATTTACAACAGACTATTACTGACGACTTCAAATCCTCCCTGATAATGTCATCACAAGTTTCACGTTAAAGTAGGATTTCTAGAAATAAAGTCTAAAGATAACTTAAAAACTTTCGAAAAAAGTTTTTGTTTCATTTTGCCCCAAAATCGACTAGATTTATCTCAGAGTTCTGCCAGTTTTTCACAACTAATTTGCGACCACTCTGATACATGGGTGGATTCTTTCTCTTTAAACTCTTTGGCAGCTCATTGTTGTGTGGGGACAATTGCATCGAAAAAGGCTAAGGCAACTGTCTCCTCCATCAAGAAACCCTCCATGACTAATCATTTTCAATGCTGCCATAGACATATTTTCATTAATTCCTCTGTAGAAAAACAGGCCTTCATGAATTTCAAATCTTTAAATGTGGCTTTGTGAGCTATTTACACATCAAACCAGACCCAATAAATATACTTGTACCTTTTAATCCTTGTAGTTCTCGATTATCCAAATTAACCTCGTTTCTAAAAATGTCTAAACAATAAATTGCGTTAGTCATCCACCTAGCACAGTGGTTCCCAACTCAAATATTCCGCGGACCACTTCACGTAAATTTGAACCTCCGCGGACCATCTCTATCCCTAACTTTATCTTCAAAATTTTAATCATTTTTTCAATGCATTCAATTCTCACAGATGGTCAAAAGTTTTGTCTTTTTTATGAAGTAAGAGAAACCGAGTATTAAGTATGTTTCTAAATTGGAACTGAAAATCAAATAATCTATTAAACTTCAAAGGAAAATTAACATTAATTTTATATCAAATTATTGATAAATATATATTCGATTCTTTATTTGCCCCACCCTAGCGCCTCTCAGTTTTAATTCATCTGATGTGTACTTTGCCATATCACATTTCCCGTATCTACTATGTAATAAACTACTTTGAATAAAGTAAGTGAAACGAACAAATATGATTCATAGGATAAAAGAGAAGATTTTTTTACTTATGACACAGTAGGATTTTTTTATTTATATTTTTTGCATCCAGGGTTTTTTACTACTTCCTGAAAAGTGTTGTAATAAGGAAAACTATTTTTTTTGAATTTCCACACATTTTTTTTTGGATAAGTTTAAAAATCTTCTCACGGACCACTCCAAAGGCCTCACGGACCACCAGTGGTCCACGGACCACCTGTTGGGAACCACTGACCTAGCATGATGGAAAGCATCAACGTTGTCTCAATTTAATCATTTCTGCCTCTCGATTTTCTATAAGTGCTATAGTCAACTGTAGAAATCTTTATAGCCATACATCGTTTGGTGTTCAAGAGCACTCAAAGTTCAAACTTAAGAATTTCTTCTTTGTCTCTTCCGATTGTGTTTTTCCCAAGATTTTTGAAAATATTTCAATAAAAGTACATAAGGTCAAAGGGATACAGTAACACAAGCTTCAAAGGGCTTTTTTAACACAAATTCATAAATTAACACTTATTTCAGAAAATTAATATGTATTATTTGAACTTAAGCTTATAAAATTCAGAGTAAATTTCTATGTAAGGCTTTTAATTATGATGAATTACATTTAAAATATAATTTCCATTGCTTTGAACATGACATTTAAGTTTTGTTTTTTGTCCCAACCCTCGTCCACTTTACCTTAAATCATCCATTGGAATTTACTTATAACAATGAATTACACCCTAAAATATATGCAATAACCATAGTGTAGGAGGTTTTCAAGTTTATCTCAAAATACATGAAGATACCGCGTTTGAAAATGTTTTTGAGAACGCCACTAGCGTCTACTGTCATGCGGCGTAAAAGGCGCCGGAGCCGGCTTTTCTCCCTGAGTGGTGACGGACTCTTGCGCTTTTACCGTAGTATAACTTCAATCGCTTTGCGGCACGTGTTAATATTAAAATATTTTAAAAATATTTGGTATACTTTCATTTCATACCTTAAGGAAAAAAGTTAAGGGTTGCGACCGAAGAAATTCCGAGTTTGAAAAATTAGGACCACCCTAATGTATCATATATGTATTGAATTTTCAAGTATTTAACATGTTCCTCATGATCTCCTAATAAAAGTTTTCCCTCACTATCAATAGTCCAGTAACTTTGTCGCCTGAAAGCATGGGGTCGTATGCGTCAAATCAGGTAGTTCTGATTTTTTGCAGACTTATTTATGATGTTGGCCTAATGAATAATCCAAGTTTTAGACCTCGAGCACCGAACGCAACTTTGTCAAAAATCGAAAAAACCGCGGAAAAATCGAGTTTTTTTCAAATTTTGGTAATTCTAACCCTAAAGAACTAGTTTTTGGAAAAACTTTTGACTTACAAAGTTAAAGAAAACAAAATTTCCTACAAAATGCACCAATCAACTTTGATTTTCTGAAGAGTGGTTTTGAAGCTAGAGCGCGCTGAAAAACATCGATTTTTTTGCCTCTCCTCAAAAAAAAGGAAAACGCGCACTTCTACCCTCTACAAAATGAAAACTATTCATGTTATCAACAAAAATTTTATACCACGTGAAAGATCATTTAGTTTTCTATAAATAACGTGCTCTACATTGTTATTTTTTTAGAAGGGGGGAGGGAGGGAAGCAAAGATCGATAATAAAACTCTCGCGCCTCGCAGACCAAACGGACTTACGCGGTTGTTAATCTGCAATCTGTGCTTTATTTCCGGTATATTACCAATGAAATGGTTTGTTTTAGATTCATTGATGACTAAGCATGCTTAAAAAAATAAATTTTTAATTTTATTTATGAAATATTGGGTGTTTTAGGCGAAATTTCGATCAAAATTTTAAATTCATATATTAAATTATGAGGGTGTTTTAAGGAACGATTTTATATGTTTTTTGCATCGCTAAATTCGAATTTTAAGTTTATTTTCATTTTCAAAGTCATCTTCACATCAAAAATTGCAAAAAATCTCAAATTTTTGCTCTTTTGTTAGGTTTTTCATCGATTTTTGAAACAAACATTCATTTTATGAAACATTCCATGCAACCAAATTAAAGTACGTAAAATTTCCTATTAGATGCACTGGTTTATTTTTATCTTGCGATGAACGGTGTACGTTTTATAGCGTTTTGAATTGTAGCGATTTTTTTGTTTTTCTACAAAAAAGTGGTGAACGCTCGATTTACCCCACAACAGCTCTACATAAATACAAGTAACCGACAAATAGTTTATACCACATGAAAGTAGTACATTTAATTTCCTACAAAATGCACTATTTAACTTTGATTTTATGATGAAAGGTATTGATGCTAGAGCGCGCAAAATTATTGTTGTTTCCTGACTTCACACAAAAACAGTAAACTTGCTTTTTTCAAAAGGCTGTAAAACGTACACCGTTCATCGCAAGATAAAAATAAACCAGTGCATCTAATAGGAAATTTTACGTACTTTAATTTGGTTGCATGGTATGTTTCATAAAATGAATATTTGTTTCGAAAATCGATGAAAAACCTAACAAAAGAGCAAAAATTTGATATTTTTTGCAATTTTTGATGTGAAGATGACTTTGAAAATGAAAATAAACTTAAATTTCGGATTTAGCGATGCAAAAACCATATAAAATCGTTCCTTAAAACACCCTCATAATTTAATATATGAATTTAAAATTTTGATCGAAATTCCGCCTAAAACACCCAATATTTTATAAATAAAATTAAAAATTTATTTTTTTAAGCATGCTTAGTCATCAACGAATCCAAAACAAACCATTTGATTGGTAATATACCGGAAACAAAGCGCATGTTGCAGATTAACAACCGCGTAAGTCCGTTTGGTCTGCGAGGCGCGAAAGTTTTATTATCGATCTTTGCTTCCCTTCCTCTCACCTTCTAAAAAAATAACAATGTAAAGCACGTTATTTATAGAAAATTAAATGCTCGAAAAGTTTTCATTTTGTAGAGGGTAGAAGTTCGCGTTTTCCTTTTTTTTGCGGAGAGGCAAAAAATCGATGTTTTTCAGCGCGCTCTAGCTTCAAAACCACTCTTCAGAAAATCAAAGTTGATTAGTGCATTTTGTAGGAAATTTTGTTTTCTTTAACTTTGTAATTCAAAAGTTTTTTTCAAAAACTAGTTCTTTAGGGTTAGAATTACCAAAATTTGAAAAAAACTCGATTTTTCCGTGGTTTTTTCGATTTTTGACAAAGTTGCGTTCGGCGCTCGAGGTCTAAAACTTGGATTATTCATTAGGCCAACATCATAAGCAAGTCTGCAAAAAATCAGAACTACCGGATTTGACGCATGCGGTGATGTATAAAGTTACTGGACTACAACTATCACACTTCGTACAACACAGTCTTCAGAAAAAAAAACGTTGGGTACAGTGGAAACTATGGGCGATCGAATAGGGTTGAAACGGAAATTTTCATAACTTAACAAATTCTCAAAAATTAAGTTGGACATTTACCCATATATCTTAATACGTAAACTCAACACAATATGTTACTTTTTTATTCAAAATTGTGATCGATCATACTAAAATTCTCCTTGAGTCTCAGTTACTTAGGAAATCATATAAAAAGTTATGAGGCGTAGAAATTTAAAAATTTAACATTTCTAAAAAATATCTGGTTACCCATAATAACCATGATTTTTTTCACTTTTATACCAAATTTTGAATTTCTAAGGATCATAACTTTTCGTTAGGATGTCCAAGATAAATGACACTGGATGTCTAGAGGTTTCTTGTTGTGCTCTTTCGGAATATAGAATGGAAATTCAGGGCGGCCATATTAAAAAGTTAATGTTCCGTTGCATAAAACATGAATATAGCCTCTTAGAGAAAAGTAGACAATTATGGTTTTTGAGAATACGCTAAATCATAAAAATTGGCAATTAAGGTATCCTTCTTGGTAGGGGTATTGGCTTGTTATCCTAAGGTTTGGGGTATAAGGTTCTTATACCCCAAAAATTTCGATCCCAGACGTTCGTCCACAGTGTCCACTGTAACGTTATTTTTCCCCAAGACTTTACCGTACTAAACTAAACTCATTGGCGCAACAGCCCTAGTGAGCCAAGGCCTACGATGCCCATCTTCGTTTTCGTGACCGTGGGGCCCTGGGGTGCAAGTTGTTAGGCATGTGTCCCGGTTAGGTGGTCATTCTAACGCGAGACCCCCAGTGCTTAGTTCCCAAGCAAGCTTGGTCCTCATTTTATCGACCCACTGAAGGGATGAAAGGCTGAGTGGACCTTGCCCAGCCCAGGATTTGAACCCCGGGCCTGTGGTGTGGAAGCGCGAAGCACTACCACTTAGCCACTGGGCTTCCAAGACTTTACCATAAGCTTTTAAAATTGTACTTTTTACTAAAATAACTTTTTAATAACAATAATAAATAAATAATTTTAAAATATTTTTTGTGTGTATTTTATTTCCAATTTTTTTTATAAATGGAAGAAGAGTGCAACACATTTATGACTAACGGCTATGAAATATTTCATCAATCACAATTATATTTTCAAAGAGTTATACAGACACTAAATATGAATGGTTGACTCGTGCCACTCTAAAGCAGTGCAGTTTTCTCCAAGACCGTGAAAAAAAAGGGATTCTTTCCCCCCGCAAAAGCACTCCCCTTGGGGGTACATTCATACCATCTACCCCCTCTCAGCAAAACCCCCGACCGAAAGCTGGATTCCATCATTCCCCCGGCCTATTCCTAGTCACGGCCCTGGTGTGAGGAAAAATGCCCCAACACATACAATGCAATCGATACCTTTCGCCTGGAAACTCCTCCTGGAAGAAGTGGGCATTAAAGTGTTAGGATTCGAAAAAGAACCCAAAAAAGGAACTGGTGAAAAACGTAGGAATCGCATGTATTTTCCAAAGGGAGGGGGATCCAATTCCAATAAACGTTCGGAACTGGTACGGAAACGGATCGTTTTTATCGCTGAACATGTGTTGTTCGGTGCGGCGACCGAGCTGAAGCAATACCGATGGGAAAAGTTGGGCTATTAAAAAAGTTGGGTTATTTTTGGGCTTGCTAACGGTGCTTAGTTTGTATAAACCAGATTTATGGGAGTCTTTTTAGTGGTTGAGTGTGTTTGTTGGACTTCGTTTAACTATGTTAACTTTCGGAGAGGAAATATTGAAGGATCTCTCTTTTGGATGGGGAGAGATAACGGTGGAATAGTCTGGTAAAAAGGTTCTGTGCTAGTATTGAGTTTGTTCAACTTTTAGTTAGAAAAGCGCATTGAATTTTATGTACGAAAGAGCTTATTGGGGGGTTAAAGAACACAAAGAGTTGTAGATTTTATATGATGCGTCCCTTTCACTTTTCAAAAGTATTTTCCTATTTTGATGCAGTTCTGTTGCGTTTTTAGGGAATATGAAATGTTAGGAATGAATATGGAATGTCAAATAAAATGTTTGAATTTATTAGAAATAACAAACTGGTACATTAGTAAATGCATATGCACAACATGTTTTTTTAAATTATTGTGAAACTAACCATAGGTGAGGTGAGTTATGATAGTCAGACTAGGTCTGAACGATTCAATTCAACAATAGCTATTTTGAAGGTATTTACGTATTTGATCTTTTTAGAAGTACTTAAGGAACATAATAATCTTTTAAAAAGTTGTCGTTCGTTATTAATCCTTTTTATTTCACTTTACATCTCGTTAGTTATTTATGTAAACATTAATATTATTAGATTAAATATGGTGTATATTTTTCAAACTTCTATTCACTTATGTTTAAAAAGTCCTTTTTTTATTTTCTAACTCGATTTGTGTTTCGATGCTATATAAAATTTTAAAAAATCTAAAAAAACCACTCCACTTTTTGCAGTGGATGAATTACAAACATATTAAGTTAAGCATAAAAACAAGTATTTTTTCAACTCCCATCTTTGCATTTTTAAAACCTTCATCATTATGATAGTCTATAATAGTAATGAGATAATTAAGCATAGCTTCTTCAACTCTAAAAAGCTCCACTAGAAAATATTAAAGGTATTTATAAATAGTGTTAATATATAAATGCTTGTACACTTTTTTGTTGAAGCATAAATTATTTCTCTTTATATTTATATTCTTCTATTAGAAATACAATGACATAATCTACAAATATTATTTGATAAATAAAAAGAAATAGATTATTTAGACAAATTATTTTAAGCTTTATATACAGGGTGTTTCAAAATTGCGTTGCACGGCTTTTATTCGGAACCAACCTCTCCTAGGATCATGGAAGTAAGGTCTACCCCTAGGTAAGTGAGCCTGGAGAATCCATTGAGAGGACTTGCAGCGCCCCTAGCGACGAAATTAAAAAGTTAAAAAAATTGATTTAAAAACTAAAGGAGATAGAGTAAAAACTCCAGTAAGAGTATTGTTGCCAACGTCATGAAGAACTCACTGAAAAAAATTTGATCAAAATATCTTGAATATTCGCGGAGATATTAGCATGTGAAAATAGCACTTTTTCAGGGGTCAAAAAAGAAAAAGTTCGTATATTTGCAAATTTTTCAGTGTTATTTTGTAGTTTTGTGTTTTTTTAGTTTAAAGAACACAAAATTTAATCAAAAAATCAAGAAAATTTGTAAATATGCGAACTTTTTCTTTTTTGACCCCTGAAAAAGTGCTATTTTCACATGCTAATATCTCCGCGAATATTCAAGATATTTTGATCAAATTTTTTTCAGTGAGTTCTGCATGACGTTGGAAACAATACTCTCACTGGGGTTTTTGCTCTATCTCTTTTAGTTTTTAAATTAATTTTTTTTAACTTTTTAATTTCTCCGCTAGGGGCGCTGTAAGTCATTTCAGTGCATTCTCCAGGCTGCCTTACCTAGGGTTAGACCTTACTTCCATGACCCTATGAGGCGTTGGTTCCGAATAAAAGCCGTGCAACGCAACTTTGAAACACCCTGTATAAAAACTTAATTCAAATGGTACATTTGAAGAACATAACTCTTTTCAATTACTTAAATAACAAATAATTTTTTTCTTAACCCTTCTCAAACCACTATTCAACAAAGTTTATTGAGCGCTCAAGATTATTGTTAATTGCATTTTTTAAACTCATATCCCTACTTAGTTATTTGTGTTCAGTTCCTGTGTTTTTCTGAAACCTAATGATTTAACTGATAGGACGAATTATTAATCTCAAATTATATTATTGCTTAGTCCATTCCATAAGATATTTCTCAAAACTCCTACAGTATCTTTCATCCCATACTATAGCATTCCTAACAGAAATTCATGATCTGTGAGCATCCAATCCAATGTAAAACAATCCTTTCTCAAAGCCTTAAAACCATTCAAACCAACTCTTCAAAAACCTCCATCGAAAACGCACCTACTTTCACGAAAAGAGGCTAAAACAAACAAGCAAGCAAACAAACCCCGGCTTTCTGCCATCTCAACTCTCGACGATAAACAAACCCCTCCCACCCGGCCTTCGAAAGTGGGTTAATGCGTAATTAGGAGATTAAGGGGTCTCTCCCCCTAAAGACGCTGCTGCTGCATTGGCTTTGGTAAGTGATTCTGGGTGCTCGGACCGTGGAATACTAATAAGACGTTGGGTTATTGGTTCGCTAGAAGGAGGGAAGATGTATTATTACTCGAGAAGGGATTGGGATGGAATAAAGAACGTCTGAGATTGTTTGGCTAGGGTTTAATTAGATTGGGTATTGATGTGGGGTCTAAAAAAGGCAATTTGGGACAGGAATTAGAGGGGAGTTAATGACCGGTTAATTAACACCTTGAAAACGTCTACTACCAAGTGCTTCTTTTTGTTGTCGATGTATGTTATTTTAGAATTTCTTTATTGTGGTGTTGGTTTGAGCAAATGACCTTGGTAGTTGAGCATCGAGTAATATAATTAGAGTAGTATCTAGAGTTTATGTTTTCGCTCATTTGTCTGTGATTTCTACATTTCTTTAAAAGTTTTCTGTTTGCATCTTAACAGCAAAACTTTATTTTAAAAATCAACATCGATGCAAATAGGGTAGCAGTATTGTCAATATTACTCTCCTGTCTTGATGCTACTTATTAATTTTCAATGTAACTATTTTTTCATAAAAGTTATCCAAAAATAAATCAAAATTTTATGTTAAGAAGATATTTTTTCTAGAATAATAGGTAAGGGTGAATTAATTTTAAGTTATTCCCAGTTTTAAAAAAACCAAAGACAATGTGCTAGAGTTTTATCCGATTAGTACTTCCTAAAATTCACCAAAAATTCTAATTTGATTACTGATTACCCAATTGTTGTATAAACATATAAATGCGAGATATAAAAGAGCGAGGCAATTAAAGCTTAAATTCTTTCAAAATAAGATTTTCATTGTTTTAAGGATAGTTAAGTTTCCAAAAATATACAAAAAGCGAGTTTAATACCAAAAACTATCAAGCCTAAATATGTTTTAAGTGGAATTTGCGTAAGACATGCAGGTAGTGTATTAAATAGTTTAAATCCAAAAAAATTAATTCAAGAACACAAATTTAAGTATTAGGCCTATTATAGAGTTAAAATGCAGTTTCTTCTCCCTGTAGTAATCACAATAAAAATCCTTAAATAACTCTTCCTTCTACAAAAAAGAATTTCACAAAATGAATTGCACCAGCAGAAAATTTATGCATTTTAAAACATCTCTAACTACTCCCTTTCAAAATTCCGTTCATTCCCCACATAAAAATACCCCTCCTTCCCCTCTATTACTCCGCTTCCCCAGCACAATTCGAACAATCGCATTTACCCCAAATTTGCAGACTCCTCGAGAAATCAACGTCTCTCCTCTTCAGTGCGTATTTACCCATTTAAAAGAAACTGGAATCGATAACTGTGTTTAATATGCTTTCGGATGGGACTGAGCCACACGACAAAAAGACCCATCAAGGCATATATGGAAATGCGAAGAGCTTTAATCACTGAGATGGAAGTGGAGTACGACCCGACCTTTCCCATGGAAGAAAAAAGCGCTGCAGGAATCCGAAATTCCGTCGTTTCGGAATGCATAAAGCGGAGATTTGTCATTGGAGAGGACTTGGTATGCAGGCAGGGACTGAATATGAGGGTTGGGCATATAAAAAGAATTGTCTTATATTAAGTGTTAGTAGCACAGCATGGCACCAATTCTGAAATGGGAGTGAAACACCAGTTATTTTCTAATATTCGTTGAATGCGTTTCAAACAAAAAAATAGCATTGTGTGTAGTTTACAGCCACGAAATATTTTTCACCAAGAAGACATATAAATTGTAATATCAATATAAATTATACCCATTGATTGACTACCCATATGCTCGTCGTAAAGAACACACGTTTATTTTCAATAAATGTAATGATTCATCAATAAAAATTTATTTTTTAACTTAGTGTATTTCACTTAACCCATTAAGGACGACTTTAAAATAATGAAAATAAGTAACTTTTTCTTTAATATTTTGTTCATTTGGACCGCATATAGTAAGAAATGCCCATTTTCAGATTTTTCAAAAAATAATTTTTATGATTTTTTAACTGGCAACTTTTCTTGCCAACCTCCTTAGTGGGGTCCAAACTCTGACAAATGAAAAGTCGAAAAAACTAATTAGAATGTTTACGATTTTGAAAATAATATGTTTTTATACATAATTTAAAGAAATAATACAAAAATAAAAGTGAATGGGGACTATACTGCTGATAGGGGGTCCAAGAAAGGGTATATTACTCCTAATGAATAGGGCCTGTTCAGTCCGAAATATTGATATTCACCTAATTTCAGGCTTTTAAAATAGCCGAACTAGTACTTTTTAAGTCGGAACGGTTGGAACCCTTTGATTTCAGCACTTTAGCTAACTTTCAGGTTAAAATAGTTTTATTTATATCTCCCAGTCTGGGACATAGGGACTTTTTTTTACCTGCCAGTCTTATATTTCCTCAACTTTCGTTTTTTTGGTTAATTTTTTTGCCGTCTGAAGCTTTTTCTCTTATTGGAATTCTACGTTCTTGTTAGTCATTCTCTATCAAAAAGTCATCATAATTACAATATTCATCTTTATGGCTCCATATTTCGCATATTCCCCACAGAAAATGTTGAAGATTACTCATCAACTCGATAAAAACTAGGTATTGGCCCATTCAAAATAGGCTAAATAACTCCAGTGATATTTTATTTCATTTTTTGACTACTGTAAGCTTCCATAAAACCCTTCCAAGGAAAATAAATGTATCCAGAAATGATTTAGTGTGAGATTGAACCAATAAATGTGTTAGGAATCGGTAAAAATCTAAAATCTATAAAAAAACTCACTAAAATTATGATCCAAGGGAAACATTTCATCATGCTAAAGTATCAATAAGATCTAAATTTATGATAAGAACTAAAAAAAGCATGAAAAATAATTAATTTGCAAAAGCTTCTTATGAGTAACTCGTAAAAGTTTAGACCACACATCGGACAATTGAAAACAAAAGTTGCCAGTAGAAGAAAACTCTTGCTATTGGCAATTTAAATACCCTCATTCCAACTGTGATTGGTAATAATATTTAGAATGGGATCATGTGAATATGCTGCAATGGGAACAAGTCACAAAAATAACCAAAACATTAGATTATTTTGGCGTTTTCCAAATAATCTCCCAGCTATCTCCAAAATGTAGTGAAACGCTTTCATTCTAACAGCGATTTTACCACTAAAACGGCATTGAAGGTATAAATTTCTATTTTTATCTGAATAAATACATTCTTCAGAAGCTGTTATCATGCATTTAAACTTTTAATGTCCTCTATTAGAGTCAGTAAAAAATGAAAAGTCTCTTGGCAACTTTTCTTACCAAGCGTCCTTAATGGGTTAACTTAACACTTTAACATATTTCACTATTTTCAAAACGATATTTCCTCTTCATAAGAAGCACTTTTAGCAAAACTTAAAAGTATTTGACGGATGAACTGGCTGTGCGAAAACTGTACTCTTTTAGTAGGCCAACATGATTTATTTGCACTTGATACAATTGAAAACAAAACAATTTTCGTAATAATTTTTTCGGTTATACGTTTGTGCACTGACGAAGAGAGTATCCCCCCAAAACAACTGTTTGTTTTTTATCATGTGCAAATAAATCACATTTGCCTGCTAAAGGTATTTCTTTTCTGTAGATTCTATTTTATTGTTTTATATAGATTCTTTCTCGGAGTACTGTTATTTAAATCACGAGTATTAACACTAGTTTATAATGTAGTATTCATCTTCACACGCTCCTTCTACCAAATAAAATGAATTGTTTTTAAACAAAAGTTTTCTTGTTCCACAATGTTTATTTTTGGGATATTTATATTTTAGCTACATAACTTGGCTTTTAGAAGCCAACGTCTGGAACTATTCACACGAGTAAATTGAAGGTAGACTATATTTAGGTTTTTAAGTGCTTTCAACACACGATGTATTATCCTTTTCTTAATCCTCTTTTCCCAAAATTCTCAACCTAGATAAACTCTTAGACCTTAACTCCGTATTAAAATTGTGTTTGGTATAAAACTTCAAAACCTTTCAAAATACGGTTTTGCAATTAAACAATCCCTTTTTTGAAAAACTTCTTCAAGGATCAGAGATAATACAAATTACTTAAATACTCAAACAACTAAAAAACTTAAGAATCAAGCAGAAATTGTTACAGTATACAACCCTGATAACACATTAATAAACTTTAAATCTCATGTTGCGAAAAAAAAAGGTTATGAAACTTTAAATAAAGGCACACAATGCATCGTACTTTTCCTGAACTTACATTATACTTTTCATCGAAAGAAATTTATCCTTTAATAAGCTCTTCAAATTTCACTATTAGTATTGATGAGAGCAAAAACTAAAGGGCTCGCATAATGCCCTAATAATGCGTTACGCAATACTTTAACAGCATTAACTAACGCGCTTATACAATTTACACTGCATACTCATTATCGTTAGGATGAAATACTTAATGCATAAGAAAAATCCATTTATACCTACCTTTAAATGCGAAGTTATTCAATTACCATCAGGTGGTGATGGGGAAAATAAGACGAAGCGCAGCAAGCCCATTTCACTTAATTTTATGCTCTGGCGTGGAAAGGCTATGGGAAGAAAGCTAGAGTAATTATTCCAAGTTGCTCTAACTTGAGAACAACTATTAACATTATTTACCCTGTTTATCAAAGTTTGAAAAGCTGTAAAGCCTGTTTAATGCACTGATTCTACGTTTGTTACTGTCTAGAATGAGTAGCTCGACAGTTTCTAAATGTGTTTCATCACAACCCCTTAGTAGAACATTAAAAGGTTGAATTTTCGAATTCTGAAAATTAACATTTCTTCTCAAAATGTTTTACACATTCAATATCAACTGTAACAATTAAAGTAATATGAAAATCAGAATAATTGCGCTCTAGTTATAACTTTCCCAAAGAAGCCTCTCCCAAACTGTCGTCTCCTTCCATTTTCCTGTAGTTAGGACATTAAACACTAAAATAGCAATCATTTCAAATAAACCTACAAACATAAGAACTACAAATTAGATCAAAATAAGAAAACAGTGCCTGTTTTATAAACTACTTGGTATTTGACTTTTTTATACTTTTAAAGGGTCATTCATAATAAAAATAAAAGTTAAGGTTTGTTGTTTATTAGGTTTAATTTAAATTCAAAGATCACAAAAATTAGTTTCATCCATGTGTGTGAATAATATTTTTGTTTAAATTTTCTTCTCCTACAAATATTTTAAGCTAATTGTTATTATAAACAAAATATCCAAATCCTAATTAAAATTCGAAACTTTTTTCTCGATTAGCCAAATATTTTTATAGCATAACTTACATACCTCAATGAAATTATTTCGTTTAAGAAACTTTTTATACATTGTATAATAACAATTGCTTTTATTTAGCTACGTTCGTAAAATTGTATTTTTAAACTTTTAATACATTGCAAGTAATATGCTTGAAAATCCATAGAATTATTACAAATAACCAGTGCTAAAACGAAAATAAATAATAACAATTACGTTTTATCTGTAGAACTAGCAGTTGTCTTAAGTGTTTAATTCTTGAACTATAAAAATGCATTGGAAACCTGAAAAATGCTAATTTAAATTGTGAAATGTATATTTTCCCTTTTGGAGACAAAGAATATTTATAGAAATATTTAATAGAAAACCACGAATTAGAACATGCCGACTACAGAAATAATATTTACATAGTCTATTTCATTATCTCCAACTTAAGTCACCCATATTTTATCTGCTTTATCAACACTTAAAATATGCCTTCCTCGTTATTTATATACAATACGACAAATAATTCAAAAATATTTAGTTTTTATTCAACTTCACTGCCTCAGAATTTTGTACAGCATCGGTTGCATAGTTTCAAGCCATTTATCACTGTGAACAATCCGATAGTTGTTCCTGTGCGATACATACCGCCCCATAAATTAAGAAGTGTCAAACAGTTGGGAAAGAAAATTCTTCAAATGTCGGGATCGACGCAAAGAAAGATTAAGAATCTAAGATCCCGTGATTCCAAGGGGTTGAAGAGAATCGAAAGTATTTTGTTCCACTTGCATTAAAAAGGTAAGAGAATCATCCATCATGTTTCGGTGTTGAAGAATCATTAATCATGACCGGGTATTAACTTTTTACTAAATTGAGCGCATACGCGATCCTTCATCTGTTATGTGAGCATTGATGATGAAAACAGCTCATTCCAAATGCAAGCGCATTAGGTTATTGAGGTATTATTCATATTTGAAATTCGTCATTTTAATGTGTACTTTAAAATCACTTTTTCCTAACTATCAATAGCAATAATAAAACCTCGTGTTATATCTTTTGTCAAAAACGGTTTATAACCTTATATCTATGCGGTATAATTTCTTTTGAAATGTTAATAAGTAAGTATCGATGATATTTAATGTTCTAAATTGGGAATCAGGGTATAATATACTACCATTAAAAACATACAAGTATAAAAATCCCTAAAACCGAGCTTATTTTCGAGCTTATTAACCGAGCTTTAATTATCAAATATGCAGTTTAGTAGTACAAATAATTGTTTTTAATTGTTTTACTCTTTTATGACTTTTTTTTAAAACGAATTGGTGACTTCATAATTTTTTTTGAAACACAGGTGGATTTGAACATTTTGTTTAAGAACAGGATGATATTTAATTTTTAATATCAATATACCAGCATTACTACCTATACGTATCGTCTCTACAAGAACTATTTTACTACATTAGTACAAGGAACACGTAATTTTTTTAGTTTATCGTCTTAATTTTTTAAGTAGTCGTAATAGGAGTGGTAAGATAAGAATAAATCAGTAGAATTTCATTGTTGCTTAGAATGCTAACGTAGATATGGTTTTGGTCATGCCTAGATAAAGTTTATCTCACACACACACACACACACACACACACACACACACACACACACACACACACACACACACACACACACACACACACACACACACACACACACACACACACACACACACACACACACACACACACACACACACACACACACACACACACACACACACACACACACACACACACACACACACACACACACACACACACACACACACACACACACACACACACAACAAGTGGACTGAATTGGCCTCCGGACTAGGAAATTTTGGTGGCTGCTGAGTGCTTCCCGGTGTTCATGGAGTTTGTTAGAGATATTCCGCATTTGTGTTTTTAAAAAAATTCGAATGGTTTTTCATTTATTATATATGATCATAATGCATGTAGTGTAACCTGGTTACGGAGCATACTGTACTTTAATCATTAAAAAACACATTTCCATTCAGAACATCGAACATTTGCTATTTACTTGCCCGTTGCTCGAGTCTGCGAGATTTGGACTTGATAAATTAATCATAACGAATGGGTGGTAGTGGCCACCAAATTTTGACATCCTCATGCAACCAGAATATTCACCAGAATTTTTGAATTTTATTGAAAATATATAGATTCTTAACTTTTAAAATGATTATTTTTCTTCTACTTATGTGTTTAAGTAGTTTTATAGTGTTTATTGTAAATTAGATTTGTGTATATACTTTAACCCAGATGTGTATGCATGTTGTATGGCTCATGTCACGGTGCATGCTGTAAATAATTTTCAAATAAAAAATTTAAAAAAAAACACACACACACGACTCAACTGGCTGCGCTTTTGTAGTTTTCCACAGAGATCGATTGATTGCCGAAAAGTCGTTCAAACTTCATCCAAACTGTTCTAACAACCAAGCAGAGGCACTTGCTATTTTGGAATCCGTGAACTGGATCTATTCTGGCAATGACCTCTCGCACAACATATTCCTGTTCACAGATATCCAAAAAACTTGTTTAAAATTCAAGATAGAAAGTGGCATGACGAGATCATCGAAAGTATTCGTCTCATGCTTTGGAAACTTTCTCTCCGTCATATCAGAATTTCGATTGAATGGGTCAGAGGTCATTTCGGAATTTTCGGAAATGACAAGGCTGATGAGGTCGCTAAAGCTGCGGCTGTGTCAGACCTCGCTATCAGCTGGAATAAGATTCCAAAGTCTTACATAAAAGGAAAAATCTATCAAAAAACCATGGATCTGTGGGAAAGTGAATAGAACGCGACGCATATTGGTAGTGTTACAAGGAAATTTTTTCCTTCAATTAAAGTTAGATTGAAACAGCAGTATATTCACACCTTTTAATTGACTAAAATCTTGTCAGGACATGCAAGAATAAATCAGTACCTCTACAGATTCAGACATGTGGATTCCCCTATCTGCACCTGTGACCAGAATGAAATTCAAGATGTGGAGCATATTGTGTTCTCCTGCCCTGATTTGGAAATCCATAGATATGAACTGTTTAAACATATCATCAAAGAGGGACTAAAATGGCCACCAGACTTGAACATTTTGATTGAAACGGACTGTTTCCCTATTTTCCAAAGATTTGTCAACAGTATTCTTTTTCCTTCTTTTTGATACCCTGCCCGTTACGCACTCTATTGTCCTTTTGGGTTAACTCGTATAATCTGTAATATTACATAGTTTATTCTGTACTTTATGCATATAGTATAGCTTTTGTTATGGAGTATGCTATTAAATAAAGGCTATTTAAAAAACAAACAAACACACACACACACCAGTGAACTTGGCATTCATGGTTTAAAATCAATATTTTTTATTACTTATCTTTAGAAACTTAATTACACATTCAAAACTACATCGCAACTTTTCTAGCCACCCCAAAGAAATATCACCATAAAATATTCCAACTCATAAAAGCTGAAAATCTATTTGCAAGAGAAGCCATCTCCTCTAGCTTGCACATTCCAGTGTACATTTCTGCCCTGTGCTATTTACCTGCATAAAAGATTTAGTCCCTTCGCACGTAAAGCAGAATCAAATAAAATCAGCCTTCCTCAAACTAAATTTCTTTCGGTAAGAGCAAAAGAAGTGAAGGGAGAAAAAAAAACGTGATTATGAAGGACCATGAAAGAGCTCCCTTCACTTCCCTTCATGACAGTCTGGATTCCAGAAAAAATGGAACCATCCCCTGACACTGGGAATTGATCTTTATTCGTCACCAAAGAAAACTATCGTTGATGGTAGCTAAGCTATGTCATGTATTTACCTCTCTTAGCTATACAGATAACCCAAGATGAGCGAAATCTCCAGGACTTCTTTATATTTATAGGTGTGATATTTTTATTCTGAAAGAAGATCCATTTATTTCTTAGGTTTCGCCTGTATTCACGGTAAGCACCTTTTTAGGTTACTGTTTAGTATGTACTTTTTTTTGGTCGAGTGTTTATCGAATCTTATCACGTATTTGTTGTAGGCTTAATGGGTCATAGAAGACATTTTAAATGCTGTTTCAAGGACTTTCGTCTGAAACTTTTTTTATGTTAAAAGTCTACCTCCGTAAAAATTTTAGAAGTCAAATGTCATGTGCATATGAAAATGTAATATTTGAAGGAACACATGGAGTAACTAATTTATTTTTATTTACTTTCAAAGACTCCATATATTACTATTACTATTTATTCTGTATGACTTTTCAAGTTTAGAAAAGATTCCTTTTCTTTAGATTCTTTTAAACATTTACTCTAAATAAAATGATGGTATGTATATTTTAGTTTTATGCCATAAAAACCTACACTGTTAAAAAAGATAAACCTTTCACCACTAACTGGGCTAAATTTAGTTGCAACCTTATAGTTCGGTAACAAGTTTCACCAAGTATTCGGTGCTTTCACTAGCGAAAGCACCGGATTTCACTAGTGAAAGCACCGAAAACTTGGTCAAACCTGTTACCGAACTATAGGTTGCAACTAAATTTAACCCAGTTTGTGGTGAAACAGTCCAACTTTTTACCACAAATTGGATAAAGGAAGAACTGTTTTAACAGTGTATTGATAAGTATACCAATTAATGAATAAAATGAACTTAAATATTTTCCTTTTAACTTGTTGAATGAAAATTTTCAAACTATTTTCCACTTACATGCATAACAATAGTTTAGAATGAAGAAACGTTTTTGTTGGTATGTGTAAGGTACTACACAAACTCACAACTCAATGCTCTTTTTTCACGGTAGCTAGATATTTGTCAAACTTTTTAGTTATATGTTTTATATTACTGAAAATGATGTTTGACCACATACAGTAGGTCCCCCGTATGTGAATTATTAGCTCAAAAACAAACTACTATAAAAATTATCTGATTCCCCCCCCCCGATGACTCATAAATAAGAATGAAATTAATTCCTTGTTTTAATAGGTAATATAAAAATCCAAGTAAGAAAATTAAATTTATTCTTATATTCAGAAAAAATAAAATAAGGAATATATCTGTTTCCTTATTTTATCGATATATTACTTTATCCTCCCATGGAATGTCAGTCTGAATATTATCTTCTGAATATCCTCTAGGGTAAGAAACAAGAAAGAAAATGATTAAATGACACAGTTACTCACAGTTATCATTCGTGTCATGCAACCATATGTCCTTTGCTCAATTTATATAAGAAATAAGAAAGAAATTCCTTATGGACATAATCCATTGAGTATGAGGATATGACAATGGATAAAAACATTTATGAAAAATTTCAATAGAATATTCCTTCATTAATCATATATAAATCAATAAGAACGGTGCTTGTGAAGCTTAATTTTGATAAACTATAACAAGGAGTTTTATAATTGATTCTACAGTTTGAAAAAGGGAATAGGTATAAAAACCTAGTTTTGAGAAAATCGAAAAATAAAAAAAGTAAAAAAAATATTTTTTAAAAAACGCTTTTATTGAAGTGTCCTAATAGGTCAAAAATAATTAATTCGGTTTGACAAATAATTTATTGGGAAGTAGAAAATAACTTTTTGGTAAGTAAATAATAACTGATTTTCTAATCACTAAAAATAAAGCGTGGGCGCTAGTAATTTATATATTTTTTTTAATTTAAATTTTTTTATTTTTTTTTTATTTGTACAAATTCACCTGAAGGTATGGACCCGTTTATGTAATTCAAGTTTAGTAACACTAACATCTATGCCGAACGAGGGTTCGAACCCCAGACGTACGGCTTTGCAGTCAGATGCTCTAAACACTAGGCCATTACGTCGGTATTTATGTATAATTTTACATAGAACATAGAATAAACAAGTTAGAATAAATAGTGAATAAAGAGTTACTAGCGCCCACGCTTTTATTTTTAGTGATTAGAAAATCAGTTATTATTTACTTACCAAAAAGTTATTTTCTACTTCCCAATAAATTATTTGTCAAACCGAATTAATTATTTTTGACCTTTTAGGACACTTCAATAAAAGCGTTTTTTAAAAAATCTTTTTTTTTACTTTTTTTATTTTCTACTTTTTAGTCATGGTATTTTTTTTAACAAAAACTCACAAGAAAAAATGTATTTATTTCAACCATATTTACTCTGATGTTAGAATGGAATTTTAGTTTTCAACAATATGATGGTGAAATATAACAGGCTCACTCGCCGATAAAATCCGTTCATATCAAAAAGATTCACAAGAAAAAGAAAAAGCATCCCATTCAGGCTTTTCAGTAGTCCATAAATTATTTAAGTAGCATATTTTTCTTATCTCCCGATTCTTCGGGATGGGCACCAATTTTCGGCGATTTCTCGCTCTTCTGACGATTTCTTTCTCGCGGTTATTATCATAAATCGCTAATTATCTTAATTGTTAATTGGAAGGTAAGAAAACACGTTTTGAAGATTAAGTATTGTAGTGATATACCTAATATATTATATTACAGGTTTTGGGAGCCATTGGCTTCACGGAAGTGTCTCAAATTTGAATTAAAAGGATAACTAAAAACACTCGTTAATTACCTTAATTACGGAGGTTTTGACTAGTTGATTATTGAATATTGCATTGTCATCGAGTTTACACCATGGTGCAAAGTTTCAGGACTTTATATCGTTTGGAAGTGCCTGAAATTTTATGTACAAGATCTTGTAAAAAAAAGTGATTAATCGTCCATAAAATATTGTAATTACTGGGCAATTCTCGTTTTGACTTTTAAATAGAATGAAGTTATGCCTTATACAACATTGTGCACGGTTTAGGGAGAATAGCCCCTTGGGAAAGGTCTCAAAATCTGGTTTTTCTGTTAATTAAAAATACTCGTTAATTAACTTAATCCTTTGGTTGTTTGACTAGAGAATGGTTGGATATTGGAGTGTCATGAGGGTTACACCTATGTGCAAAGTTTCGGGGCCCTAACATATCGGGAAGTGCCCGAAAATCGAGTTTTAAAATTCCTCCCGTAAAACGCCGCCAAAAGCAAGTAGAATAAAAGCGTTTAAAAACAGTAGGTATTAGCTGTGGTGTTTTCGTTGCACACCATCAAAGTTTTACTGAAAATTCAGAACTTTATTTAGAGTACAAAGTGATCATCAAAAAATGTAGGTATACATTCAAAAATATTTTATAGATGAAATTTTTTGTCACAGCTTACGGTGTGTTTGTTTACGCTCTCCAAACTTTAGCTATTTCTTATTAATTTATACAAGTATTTATTGATATTTAATATTTTTATTTAATATTTAGTAACCAAACACCCTTTGGTGTCAATATTTTTTGTGTGGATTCAGTCACCCAAGAGATAGAGCAACCATCATGAACTGCGCTCTTTGCCAAGAAGAAATAAGAGGTACGGAGGACTTATTACGGTGTACGGGAAATTGCAGCGACACGTACCACTTCCACTGCGGTGGATTTTTGGAAGATGCATTTCGTAGGATGAAGCCAGAAACGAAAGCTAAATGGAAGTGCGTAGGGTGTAAAACCCGGCGGATAACTCCTCGTGATCAAGAGAGCGGCCCTTCTACCCTGAAAAAAGATGATCCAAAAGATCGGCCAAAAGATGTTCCAAAAGATCGTGATCAAGAGAGAAGCCATTCTACCTTGAAAAAAGATGATCCAAAAGATCGTGATCAAGAGAGCGACCCTGCTACCTTGAAAAGGGATGATTCAAAAGATCGGCAGCCATCTGATCCAATCCCCAATAGTGCTTACCTAGAGCAAATCACTAGCCTGAAGTCATTCATTAAAGATCAATTTGCGGAATATTCAATTAGCCTGAACCACAATGAGCACCTTATCCAAAAGCTGACAGAATCAATAGAAAGCTTGAAAAATGAAGTGAAATCGTTAAAGGAAGAAAATGCAAGCCTGAAGTCGGAAAACGCTCTTAATAAAGAGGACTTAGCTATTTTGAAATCAGAAACTCTGGAACTACAACAATACTCAAGGCGCATGAACTTGGAGATTTCCGAACTTCCAGAAGCACCAAACGAAGACACCAAACAGCTAGTGAAATCGGTACTAGTATCACTGGATGTAAATAACTTCGATCACGCTACAGTGATTCATCGTGTGCCCTCATCCCGTGTAGACAAGCCAAAACCAATAATTGTTCAGTTTTCTTCAAAAGCCGAAAGAGACAAATGCCTTGTTGCGGCGAAAGCTAAACGACTCAAAGCCTCGGACATTAACAGTAGCTTTGACTCAGTTCCAGTCTACCTAAACGAACATCTCGCTCCAGGTATGAAAAAGCTGCTTCACATGTGCAAACAATTCAAGCGTGACAATAACTTTCAATTTTGCTGGGTGAGGGATGGTAAGCTGTTTTTGCGTCAAAAAGAAAACTCAAGAGTGTTCAAAATCCAAAAAGATTCCGACCTAAGTAATATAACCTTTTCGTCTTAATTCAAATTAGCTCTATTTTCGATTGCAATGCCACATTGAACACTCTTGAAGATCTCAAACAATTCCTTCTCTTTTCACCTTTCAACAATGCTTGTTTTAATCACAGAGTAAAGATTATTCAGAGAGTCCAAAACGCGATTTTACTAAAATAGTTCTACAGTTATCGCATAGTGGCGTTTCGACCCTCCAGCTGTCAATCATTGGTGTGGGCGGGGACAAAAGGAAACGAGTGATTCTCATTGGACTTACAACTTTTATGGAAGCTGCATTTGAATTTCTCAATCACTTCTATTTTTCCCCTGATCAATGAAACTTTTCCCCTATGGTTGCAAACTTTCCCTGACAGTAACTAAACTTTCCCTATTATAAACATTGATATAGTTTGTTCTGGCGTTTAATATCTCTTATCAGTGATTGTAGTCGCAGAAAGGATCATTAAATGTGTAGTTATATGTTTAAATTGTATTAAATGTGGACTTGGAGTTGTGAGTTCGATTCCAGAGGAGCTCACGACCCATCGTCACTTTAAAGAAGATGCGAGAACGCGAGATAGTGACGTCACGGGCAGATCAAGAATATATAAGCCAGCGAGAAATCTGCGCTCGCCAGAACATTAGGTGAGTCCCTGGGAGAGCATGACATCAGAGAAACTTGTGATGTCTAAGAAATTATCCCCAGCGCATGCTCGAAAGAAAAATACACGCAACTGTTTTAATAACCGGGAAAATATATAAAATATTTTCCCCTCTTTAGCGATTTGAAAGTGGGCGGGGTTAATTGAGAGAATGTATGCGGCTGTAGCTCGATTGTAGAGAGTCAACAACGTTACGTCATATTTTCTGGTTAGTTCCACCGTTATCACATAGAAACGCCACCGTCTATGGGAAAACCCATGTTAAAAAAGTTGCCATTAGCGTCTATGGAAATGGACTCTCTGATTAATCTTTTCTCTGTGGTTTTAATATAGTACATTTCAACATTCAAAGTGTCCGCACGAAATTCGATGAACTGATTTGTTTGCTTTCCAATTATTTATGTTTTATAGATGTTTTGATTTTGTCTGAAACATGGTTATCTAAAGAGGAAATTCAACTTTATAATATTAACGGTTTTAACACATATCAATGTTGTAGAAATTATAATAGATCAGGAGGTGTGCTAATTTATTTTAAGAGTAATTATGATTTCCAACAATTGAGCTATGAAATGCTTTCTGCAGAAATGGTTGTTATGGCAAGCAAATCTCTTAATCTTTGTATTATTTCATTATATAGATCCCATTCTTTTACAGTTAATAATTTTTTAATAGAATTAGAACATATAATATCGGATATTTCCTGCAAAAACATTATATTCATTGGTGATATAAATATTGATATTCTCAACCTAAACAACAATTGTAATATGTACTTAGATCTTTTAAATGTAAATGGATTTTCATCTCATATAAATAATATAACTCGTATTTCATCCGGTACCTGCATTGATCATATATTTTCGCGAACAGATCCTTCCTATAAAAACCAAATATACTCTGCTCGATTAATTAATAGCATCTCTGACCATTTTCCTATTATTTGTAAACTAGTTTTCAGTAGTAATAATAAAATCTCATCAACTGATCAAATAAAACCTAAATTAATTAACTACAAGAAAATTGAAGATTATTTGAAAAACTACGATTTCAAAGTTAACGGAACTGACGCATCGTCCTGCTTTTCTGACTTCCATGGTAAATTAGGTGCGATAAAAAGTAACTTCAGCTTTTATCCTAAAAATAATTCAAGGTTTAATAAGAATGAATGGTTTAATATGGATATATTCGGTATTATAAAATCTAAACAAGCACTATATAAAAAAACTTTGCGTTACCCTGGCAATGATTTATACAAAACAGCCTATAAAACCACAGTTAAGGTTTTAAAAAATAAAATCAGAATAGCTAAAAATATCTTTTACGAAACAAAATTTAATGAATGTGATTCTAGTCGTAAACAGTGGAAGCTGGTTAACGACATTTTAGGCAAGAGTAAAACTAATAATACCTTGCCTGATCACACAAGCTTTGATCAATTAGCTAATAATCTAAATTCATATTTTTCTTCAATTTACAATGGTATAACTCCCTCAAACGATGACTATAAAAAATATTTGGTGTCTAGTGTGAATTCTTTTATGTGGTTTGATATAGATTATACTGAGATTATAACATGTATCCGTGGACTTAAATCCAAAAAATGCCCTGGTTCTGATGGAATCGACGCAAAAATTTTAAAAAGTTTGTCAAATTCTCATTTATATATCTTGGCCAAACTATTTAATAACCTTGTAAAAGAAGGTGTCTTTCCAAAATCACTGAAACTCTCAATTGTTACTCCTATTTTTAAGAAAGGAAACAAAAATGATTACTCCAACTATAGACCAATCTCTATTTTACCGTTACTTTCTAAAATATTCGAGCAAATAATTAAGAATAGGTTATTTTCATATCTAAATCACATTAATTTCTTCTCTTGTAATCAGTATGGCTTTTTGCCAAATTCAAATACCGAGAAAGCTTTGAATGAGTTTACTGGATTTATATATAATAGTGTGAACAATAATAAAAAAACTGCTGCTGTCTATTTAGACATATCTAAAGCCTTTGATTCAGTAAATCACTGCATCCTGTTACAAAAACTATTTTTTGTCGGCATCAGAGGACATTTTTACAATTTTACTGAGTCATATTTGTCAAATCGCGTTCAGATCGTTAAAATTTACAATACTCTTAGCAGATGCCTCCCAATAAACTGCGGCGTGTTTCAGGGATCAACTTTAGGACCTTTATTATTTTTAATATTTATTAACGACCTATGTAACTTAAAATTATATGGCAAACTGATAAGTCTCGCAGATGACACAGTACTACTTTATTCGGTGGATTCAATCGATGATCTAAACTTAATGATAAACGATGACCTTGTAAAAATTCGTGATTGGTTTTTTCAAAACAACCTAAATTTGAACGTTAACAAAACAAAATATATGACCTTTAACCTCATTCAAAACCGTTCTTATCAGCTCTCTATTAAATACCACGAAAACTTCTGTAATAGTTATGGAAATTGTAACTGTAATCATATCGATCAAGTGTCAACTATCAAATACCTTGGACTCCATATTGATTCCAACTTAAAGTGGAAATCTCATACTCAAAATATCTCTGACAAACTAAGATTTGTTATGTTTAATTTTTATCACCTTAAACAAAAAATAAGTAATAAGCTTCTAATTAATTTGTATTATTCGTGGGTACATTCGCAATTAATTTACGGCTTAACTATTTGGGGTGGGGATTATTTGGTAAATTTAAAAAGAATAAGCAAATTACAGGAAAGGTTTTTAAGGTTTTTTTTTAATAATACCAACTCGATTACTATAAACCACTTCAAATTACTGAATATTCTACCTCTTCGTCATCTTTTTTTTTATAAAATATGCCTGTATCTTTTTTTGAACCCACTGGAATGTACAAAACGTAATACTATAAATCCTCGAAGACCTAATGTAATTTATAATATTCCTAAGCCCAAAAAAACAATATTTTGTAATAATTTTCAATATATAGCCCCCAAACTGTATAATATGTTACCACTTGAAATCCAAAATAGCCCATCTAAACACTTATTCAAAAAGAAACTAAAAGAATTTTTGTTCACAATAGAAAATATTGAAACTTTTTTAATGTAGCTATTTTTGTTTTTATACATATTTTTTGTAATTTTAAATCTGTATGACTGATAATATTGTTTTTATTTTACCGACACCCTGTTAGCCACTCATGTATTTTCATATATTTTCTTATTTAAATATGTATTTTCATATATTTTCTTATTTAAATATATATTTGGTCACCTAAATGGACCAATAGGTCCCAGGTGATTATGGTTCTCTTTTTTTTTTGTAATTTTGTGTTGTGTGTTAAAAAAAAAAAAAGTTGATGGGCTAATACCCTTTTTCAATTTTATGAAATTTAAACTGAAGAAAAATCTTAAAAACCACTCGAATTAACGTTGAAATTATATTCCTGCTTAGCTCACAGTTAAAAAGTGAGAAATAGAAATATTAAGGCAAATGAAATTCGAAATTATTAAGAAACTGAATCTTTAAGGCAGTATCGATGGAGTAGGTGAATGTGAATGGAGTGAAACATTCACTGGAAAAAAGTTAAAAACACTCTTAAATTAAAAGCAAATTTTGTTTTGCAACACAAAGAATACGAAAAGAAAGACAAATAATTTGAATTCGAAATTAAGTTAAAAAATACCATGAATGGACATTAATTTCGCAAATTCAAAGGGCAACATCTGTCTATAAGCAAAGCTTGAAACACATTTTTTGAGCACATAAAGTCAATTTTCGTTTTGGACGTATACTTTTTTTAAACTGGGGATACAATTTGTAATTATGTTTGCCTTCTTGGAAACTTAAGTTTAAAGTTTGTAAAAAATGAGTAAAATAAGTAAAAAATGAAGATCTTTCAAATAAAAGAAACTTAAATTATATGTTTTTGTGTTTACATCAAATTAAAATACTTCATTATTTTTTCGCATTAAAAAATCATTACAAAAACCGTCGTCCGTCATAAAATAATATCACCATTCCTTATATTCAATTTAGTATTCCTTAGATGAAAATTCATTTTAAGGCAAAATAAGTTTTAATTTTGTAAACTACTGAAAATAAGATTATTTGAATAATTATTTTTCCATATGCGGCATATTCTAAAGTTTATTTTGTATTAACTTATAAGAGGATGTGTTCTATGTTAGACGGACCATTTCTATTCTCAACGTAGCAGATTTAAGGAAGTATGAAATTTCTGAATGTAACACAGACAACTATATTATGTCTGGGAAAATAAGAGGGAGAGAAAACTGTTTTCCTTTTTAAAACTGGAAACTATTCTTCTCAAATTTCCAAGATTACTTTTGCTAAAGGCAAAATCATTGGAAAGATCTTTTCGAAAATTATCCAGGAGAACTCAATTTCCCCCCCTTTCTTTTCTCCTGTTTTAGAAAATGAAAATATATCCTGCTGCGCAAAGCTTCATTTTTAGGAAATCCATTTGATCCGTGAATTGAAGCATTGCCAGCAGGGCTATTCTTTCTCAAAACGCCTTCCCAAGGACGTTCTTGACATAAGAGCTATATCTCATATAAGTTTTATTGTGTCGATCTAAAGATATGAATTCATTCGATGGAAGTCAACAAATGAATGAAAAGAGGGGTGTAACCTAAACATTCCGGTGTTCTTGAAAAAAAAATGTTTTTTTTTTATCGAAACTAGGGAGCTTCGCTTCGGATCGCTTCGGAATCCTCATAAAACTATGCTCACTAAACTTACTTTATAAAACATTCTTAAAAACAATTAGCTGAAGAAACTTCAATCAACTTTCATACACACGTCAAAGGTCATCTCCATGAATAATTCTTAAGTTAGAATATATAATATTGATTCTAAATCAATAGTTTAATCAAAATGTTTTCCTTTAAAAATAGCCTGCAAGTCTGCTTTAACTGTTGTTAACCAACAGTTCGAAAAAAACCAGTTTATCAATGAAAGTAAATCAAAATAATTAAAGACAAAACCTGCATGACCCTAAATGTTTACAAATAATTCATTTCGATTATTAGACTAAAATTTATACAAATTTTAGGCAAAATGCACGAAATTCTAGTACTTAATAGCATAGTATTTGTGTAAGTTTCTAGCTATAACACTTTTATCTGTCTTTTAAAGATATTCTAAAGTACATTTTCAAAACGTTAGAAATGAATATGATTGATCATGAAATATGGCTTTGATTGGTCGTTGTGATTGGATGGTGATTATTTGTTTGAGTGTTGTTTGCTATGTAACTGCAACCTTATCCAAAATCTAATAAAATGGAAATATTTTAAAATTGAGAATTTTTTTAGAAATTCTAAGGGCTTATTGCACATCCTCAGAATAATCCAAACAGTTTGATACCAAAAAAAGTGTAACATGGATCATTAATTAAAAAGCCTTTCTCTGAAAACCGTTCACACAAAAAAATTTTTTTTAGAATAGAGAGATAATAATGAAGACAACTCCTATTTCCAGGTTCTAAAATGTTTGATAATAAGGAAGTTGCATGTGTCAGATTTTCAAAAACAAATAAGTGTTCCGTATGGTTTTTTGTATGGTAAAATGGAATATCTAGTCAGTTTTTCAAAAAAATGTACAGGTAATTAAGTATTTTAATTTAAAAGTCGAGAAAAAAACACGTGACTGAAAACGTTTATTGTTTAAACTATAAGATGACGTCAACAATAATACCATCAACTCCATTGCTTTACAACAATGTTTAGTATAAGATGACGTCACATCCAAACTCTTGGCGTTTTCGCGCGCTTTTAAAAAGGGGATTTTTGTTAATTTTTTTGACAATCAAAAAATTTCTCGATCGGCCTCAAATTTTGGGTAGTTGCTTATTTTTGCAAGAGGAATCGATTAAAAAAATAAAAAAAAATCATGCAACTTCCTCATTTTTGTGTGATTTGATAAGAAATTTAAATAAGTTAAGATTACGATTTTTATTCAGTGCAATCTAATATAATAAAAGTCAATGTGTGTATATATAGGTATGTGTGTATAGGTATAGCCTTAAGGAATAGCATTGTTGGTTAAAATAGTCTCCATGGGAACGAGGATGAAAAATCAAATGAAGATCGTATTGTTGCTTTTAATAAAGTTGGTTAACAGTCAAAAATTCAAAACCTTTCAAGTGGAAATATTGTATTTTTTCTTAAATTGCGGGAATGTTTTATTAAATTTTATACCAAAGATATAATAAAATCATGAAAATACGATTAATTAAGGGCTCTAATTGAGAATTTTAAGTGATTTTTGGAAGAATACTTTTATAATATTTTGTTGTTTTTTATGGGAATCATGTGGTAAATGCAGAAATCGTTCAGAATTTAAAATGCTTGATTCGACACCTTTCACTCATTAAAATATAGGCGCGGATCCAGCACGGCTCCAAGAGGGGGGGGGGGGCACTTTTCCACACCAAATCCCCGTTGGGACCATTGGGTATGGGGGTCCTCCCCCAGAAAATTTTTTTAATTTGACGTGTAAAAGTAGGGTTTAAACATATTTTTAGAAACGTTTTGAGTCTAAGGGGGGCACTTTTCAACACTATTACCTTTACTTTTTCACCCAAAATATCAAAACATTGGGAATTTCCTAGAAATTATCACTGAAGATTCCCTGGTGGGTCTAATGGGAGGCATGGGGGTCCTCCCCCAGAAAAAAATTGGAAATTAGACCGGTAAAAGTAGGGTTTTACTCATTTTGACAACCTTTTTGGTTTCCAAGGGGGGCGCTGTCAAGAGTGCTACCCTCTTGAATCCGCCCCTGGAAGTTAGAAAATGAATTAAAAATTTTAAAGAAAAAAATCTCCATCTCCACCCGTGCAAGGCCGGGCATATCAGCTAGTATTTTATAAAATTACAAAAGACGAATTTTTAACAGTTTGAACAAATTTGAAAACAATATTCATTGGTATTGTTAGATTTTTTACGATTTACTAAATTATCATGCATTATAATGCATGTTGGTGAGAACTAAAACCCTTATTAATGCTTTAAAGTGGTATGGCAAATTATTAAGGCTTTATTTTCTACAGGATGTATCAAACTATTAGCTTTTAAGATAGATTATTTCAATATTAAGTGTTTGGGAATCTTGATTTATTTCTTTATTTGAAAATTTTACATTGAGTTACAAAAGTATTAGTGTGTTCAGCATCTATTTGCATTTTTATTATTTTTCGTAATTTCTAAGATTTTACATTGTTTTTATTAACTTTCAAGAATTAACTACAAAATGTTGTAATTTATATTCTACATTATATACCGTTGGATCAATTACGTTTCAGGTCCTACTAAATGCCGCCAAGCTTATTTAAACACCTTATATTGAACGAAAAAAAGTTATCATTTTCTATGAATTCGAAATCATTTAGACACATTTCTAATTTTTTGTGTCGAAAATAACATGGCGGTATTATTTAGCGGCACCGTTAACGAAATTGAATCAACCGTTAATCACAAAGAAATGTTTTAATTTTGGTACAATGTTTTTAATATGGTAATATAGGATGAAGACCGACCCGCCCCTTGAAGTTGGGGCTCACGGGAGTAGAACGGTGCAAAAGCACCACTCAGTACGATAGTCACAAAGCAGGATCCTTTTTGGGTAAAAATTTAGAGCTCAAGTTGTTTGCCGAAACAATTTTTGCCTGACATAATATTAGAATCCTCTGATCGGGGATTCGACGGCTAAGACCCGCACAATTAAATATGAATAACAAATACAAGTTATACAAATACAAATACCACAATACAATAAAAACACTATATACAATATGTACACAATACAATACTACCAGAAGACTAAACGAAGAAAATTAAAATTCTTATACAAATTAATGTTCGGTCATTTATCAATAAAATCATTAGAACTTTAATATATAAAATTTATCAATTGCAAGTTACTAAAATTCTTGATTCACTTTTAATCTTTTTAATATTCATTCAGAAATCCCATTAAACTATTCTTCAAATTACATTCATTAAAAGAAGAGATAAACTTGGATATAAATTCTCTTCCAACATTCCAAACTTTAAAACCGAAAGTAATCCACACCGTCATACCCTGCAGTTCTTCATAATTACCAAAGACTCTCAAGATCCCCATGAGCAAAAATTTCAATAATAATTAATTCTTTCCAAACTACGATCGAAAATCTACATTAAATCCATACCCTGACTGCCTTTTCAAACCTCCAAGCAACGGGGAATCGGTGATTATTAATTCATCCAATGGAATCCTATTCAGAATGGAATAAACCCCCCAACAAACGAACCGTTCGGTTCTTTTCCCCTCCCAGTTCCAAACAGACGGATCGGAACCGAAAGCAACAGAACAGCCTGCCCAAACAACGTGAACTCATTTGGAGAGAGATATTAATATCAGGCCATTACCTCATCTCGAAGTCGAAGTTGCTAAATGAAGCGATTCCGAAGGAGGATTCGCTAATTGCGGCCCCTCCGGCGTAACTGTATCCGAGATAGATCATTATTTAACTTAATGGTAATTCATGTGTTATCAGGACGTTGGGAGCGAACGAGTCAAAGAACGGTTTACGTGCTTTTGATAAACGCGTAATTAGTAGGCTGGAAGGATTAATGCTTTCGTCGTTATCTGAGGGTCCCTACTCCGCCGGTAGTTGCGAGATTAGTGAGGAAGGCAGCTCAGCCGCGCCGGATTGAGAGGTGACATTGGGAGGCAGGTTTAAGGAAGGTGGCTCTCTCATTTTTCACGATTACCTGTTGCGATATGGGAGACTTTGAGAGGGCATTTATTTTCTTGGGGATCTTATTTACTATTTAACTCTTGTCGGCGTTCGTTCTTGAATATTTTATTGATAGCCGAGAGAAACTGGTTACTAAAAGGAATTCATTCGTATCTTTATTTCCTTACTTTGGGAAGCCGAAAGGATAGATAAATACCACTTACATATGACATGAAGCATTTACATTAATTATTTTCCATAATTAAGATAAGTTAGAGGTAAGTGTATTATAGGGGAGTTAAAAACAGTATATTTTATTAGTGAGGATAAACCTGTCAAAACCTCTAATTTTATAAATTAATTTTTTCCCTGATGAAGTACCATTTTAGCAATATATTTTATATAAAATTGCTCGCCAGTCGTGATTGGATACTTGCAAAAATTAACAAGTAGTAACCTTGAAAGAACATGTTTTTTTTAGACCCGGGCTTTGCCCGGGTTTCAGTTTTTTTTATAAATATCATCTGGTGCGTTACAGATGAGCTTCGCCAGTCCATTTAAAAAAAAATATTCTGGTGTGTTACAGATGGGCTTCGCCAATCCAAATGTGGAAATAGTTAAATAAATGAACCACTTTTATGTTTATGCTACAACAATGGATTTTAAACTGCAACAATCGATAATATGCCTACAACAATGAAAGTCACATCTTCTCTTGTTATAAATTTACAACAATGTAGTTTTGCCATGAAGTTAGGCACAAAATATTAATTTTTAAGCATAAAATTCACCAAAAAAGTTGTTGGAACGCTTCAATTTTAAATTATTTCTATTCAGAAATCTTCCCTGGAGCGAGTAGATCAACGTGGTATAGTTTAATAGTTAATGTAGGTTCGAAACGTTTAAAACTATAAAGGACATACATACAGACAGACAGACATTGATTTTTATATATATAGACTAGCGCTGACGCGCTAGACCCGGGCTTCACCCGGGTTTCAGTTTTTTTATAAATATTATCTGGTGCGTTACAGATGGGCTTCGCCAGTCCATTTTTAAAGAAGATTATTCTGGTGTGTTACAGGTGGGCTTCGCCAGTACATTTAAAAAAATTTCTTCTGGTGTTTTAAAGATGGGCTTCGCCAGTCCAAATGTGGAAATAGTTAAATAAAGGAGCCACTTTCATGTTTATGCTACAACAATGGATTTTAAAATGCAACAATCGAGATTATGCCTACAACAATTAATGTTACATCTTCTCTTTTTATATTTACAACAATGTGGTTTTGCCCTGAAGTTAGGCATGAAATATGGGTTTTTAAGCATAAAATTGACCAAAAAAGGTGTTGGAACGCTTCGATTTCAAATTATTTTTATTCAGAAACCTTCCCTGGAGCGAGTAGATCAACGTGGTATAGTTAAATAGTTAATGTAGGTTCGAAAAGTTTAAAACTATAAAGGACATACATACATACATACATACATTGATTTTTATATCCTCAAAAGTTTTTTTATCCTCAAAAGTTTAAGTTCTAATGTAGTGGAAAGAAAAATCGAAAGTAGTGAGAGGGAAACTTTGTGTTTCCATGTCAATATTGAAAAGGAAATAAAGAAAACAGTTCATATGAAGCAAAAGTATAATTTACGAAAATAATGTGAATTAACTGCCCTTTTTATATTTGACCCCAAAGGGAGTTTAACATTGAAATTTGTGTACGCCATCAAATTATATATGTTTTAAAGAACAGTAATAAAAATATTTCTCAAAACTCTTTCTCTTTATCCAATTACTTCTACAGATAGTAACTTTTATCTTATTATTACACGCCATAATTCATTTCAAAACATGCTATTAATTATACCCAAACACCAAAAAAATATTACGTGTTTCAGTTGTTCTCGGTCCAAGAAATATGGAACTTTACCCCATAAACCTATCATTGTCTTCCCTAAACCCTCCTTTTCCAAACTATTTGACAAAAGTGAAGCCGAATGTCACATAAAAAAGAGCAATTTCATTCCAAAAGCTATTAACCAAACAAAAGATATGATGATAGTTACTGGGAGCTTCCCTTTTATGGTGTGTTGGGGGAAACCTTTCCATTTTTCATCTTATCTCCACTCTTTCAAATAACCGCTCTCGACATCTATCATAAAGATAACTAAAACAGCAATAATATCTGCAGCTGCTTTTCTTCTGTTGCAGCAGCAGTAACTGTAACCGGCCCCGTAATATTCCCCGAGAGATACCATCTGACAAAGAAATAAGATGTTTTCATTGGAATCCTCCAACAATGGGAATTCAGGTTGATTTGGGAGTTTTAATGGGAACGGCTGGAACATTAACGGGCCACTGATTTCCGTTTACCATCTCCATTAGCCAACAACAGAATCTCGCGTCGTTACAGGGTTTAATGTTGCAAGAGCGATTCTGGTGAAGTTGTTACGCGTTTTGTTGTCACGTTATACTTTCGTTTAATGCAACTCTTTGCTTTCTTTGCTTGTCTAACGATTCATCTAGGAAAACGAGATGGGCCGAAAGACCATTTGGAGGGCAAACAAATCGTTGTTTTTGGTTGTTCACTAAACCGTACTAGCTGGTCAGATAAAATCCTTTAAATCTAATGGGGCTCAACAGCTTCGGCGAGGAAAAATGCGCAATATTTGTTGAATTCAGGTTAACAATATTCACAACAAAGGTGAATTCTTTTTTGTAGAACGTATGTTACATATTGCATAATAATGTTTCCCTCATATAATGTAAAAGTATTTGATTCAACTAAATCAAAGCAACTCAATAATTATACAGTGGAACATTGTTTATCCGACCTCCAATTAAACTCATATGTTTATCTGACCAACAAAGTTCCAGTTTTACCCAACGATTTACTCCTCTTGCAACAAACATTTTACGCTTTTGTTGTTTATTAATCGAGGAGATAGTTTTGTTTTCCTCCTGTTCCACGTTAGAGTGTTTAGTTTTATTTTGAAAGTTTTAATTTTATATAAAAATAAATTCCCAATGTCTGTAATGTTCTTTTTACAATTATCTTCTATTTATAAAAAATTTAACCTTTGTGCTTAATTTTGATTTATTTTTGAAACTTTATTAGTATTTGTTGTTATAAGCTCTATAAATGACTTATGTTTAGTTCTTCCCTGATTATCCCCAGGTCCTCGAAGGTGACAGATAATGGAGGTTATATGCTTCTCCATTTTATGCTTATTTAGGCATGATGAGCATGAAGACAATGATAATGGGAACGTATAATATACTTTAAAAAATTAGGTAACAATATCGGTTTTTACAGATTAAAATTCTTTAAATACAATTTGTGCCAGATATTTGAAAGAGATATAATGGATTTTATACCGCTTAATATAATTATTCTACAAAGTAACTTTAAATATGCTAAATGCACAAAATAAATTACTCTTGCTTTTAAATTACATTAACAAAGCAAAATATTTTAATCCTACTAACTGAAAATATAAATAACAATGTGCATATATGTACTATTCTATCTATAAAAACCTAAAGCCCTAGATCCTCTACCTTAAGTAGCGACATCACGCTCAATCGGCCGCCATTGTAGGGAGAACTCACTACTAGTGACGATAAGCAAGACTATCCAGACTAGTAGTGAGTTCTCCCCACAATGGCGGCCGATTGAGCGTGATGTCGCTACTTTAGGTAGAGGATCTAGGGCTTTATAAAAACCAACATCTTAAAAGCGTGCAAAATTTTCGTGGTTAAATATGTTAGATAATTACGTAACTCTATACTTTTTAACAATTAGACTGTAAAAATAATTAATGAAAAAAACCTTTTTAAAGAACAACGTTTTTAAAATGCACTAAAAAGTATAAAATAATTTTTTGCCACTCCTTGTAAAACGAAAAACGTGGGGATCATGCATTAGGTATTTACTCCAACTTAATTTCATCATTAATTTAAATAATTTTTAACTGTGTATATAATGGTAAATAGAGTGACAAGAGTAGTGGCTGTATATATTATTGCATGATCCCCACGTTTTTCGTTTTACAAGGAGTTGCAGATAATTATTTTATACTTTTTAGTGCATTTTAAAAACGTTGTTCTTTAAAAAGGTTTTTTTTATTAATTATTTTCTGGTTTTTAGTTTTGTTGTGTAAAGTTTAGAATTCGCGACCTGAACCCCTGAACGCCTTCTAAGAATTTGATTCCTTTCTCTTTTAAATAAAACTAAAAAGTGTTTTTTTTCTGAACTTTAACTATAACACATGGCTTTACTCTGTTTTGTTAAAATCATTGCACTGCCTCTATCTATTATTCAGTTAACGTTAGAAATTTTTGAAACACTAGTAATATAAAAAAGTGTTTTAAAAATATATTGGTGACAAACTTTTCAGTAACTAATTAATAAAGTCAGTCCCTTAGATGTATTAAAAATACAAAACTTGCATGAAGTACTGCATGTACTGTGTATTACTTTTATTCTTACAAAATTTCATTTTACTAATATTTTATACAACACTTCTAAAGCCATCTTGATAACGAGAGGAGGCAAACTGCACAACAATGATTTTTTAACAATAAGGTCCTATAGTTGAACTTCTAAACTTTAAGTCCCCCTGGGGGTTCAGGGACAGCAAATTGAACCGAACTAACGAGATAATATCGAATTGTCATCCAGATCTGAACTATGTTCAAAATTTCAAATCTCTAGCTCATGGGGAAGTATGCTTAAAATTGATTACTAAATTCCTCACGAACAGACAGATAGACAGACGGACGGACAGACAAGATTGAAAGTGACCTAATAAAAACGTTGTAAAAACGTTGTAATATTAGACTTTCATACATATAGAATATTTCTACAAGTTTTTCAAATTACATAAGTTGAAATTGGATTAAATTCACTTAATATTACTATCATAGTATTATAAGCACTTTATTAACGCATATTATTACCAAAACATTAATTTGTAGTAAAAAATAAGTATTAATTTAAGCTCATATTAACCAAAGAAATACCGAAACAAGTTGCATAACTCAGAAGTAACTAACATTGTATCCAAATTATCTTAAGTTGTTGTAACTATACTTAGGTAATTACTTAGATTCCATTTAACAAACTTGGTTGTACAAAATTACAGTGATTAGAATATCCTTTATGCAAACATTTGAACTTAATTGAGTAAATTAACAGTAATTTAAGGAAATCTGTTCAATTAGGTTAAAATTATAGCGATGGTTTAAGGCATTAAACCAGAATAATTACTAATACTTACTTTTCTTATGTTTAGGTGTTTGTTAGTTAAATTTGACATTGTCATTGGAAACAGTATTTCCAAAATAATTTTCATCAGCATTCGCTATTAAGTATATGCAAGATTACAAAAAGAAGACAAAACAAATTCAAATTTTACAGTCAAAATATTAAAGATAATAACTTACTGTTTTTATATTATAAATTTTAAAAAACTGATGACTTAAAATTCATATATAAATTAAAGCACATTTTCACTAAAGCCTCTTGTGATCATAAACTATAGTTTAAAGCTGTAAAACTCATGAGTCTTATTAAGGTGTTATTAAGGTTAAGGTGTATCTTTATTTAAATGGTTACATGCTAGTTTACTTTAAACTTTCATATAAAAAAACATTTAATAACCATTTTATTTCCATCGATTGCATCTTATAGTATTAAACACATACATTTTTTTTCAAATACAGAAGCGTTGTCTTACTGGATTTAGAGAGGGTTCTGAATTTCTTGATGTTAGAATTGATATCAGAGTATAAGTAATCCATCTGCATAAAATTACCGTAACTGAGTCTTTTCACAAAACATTTTATAATCTTTTCAGCTAATTGTCTTTGTTTGAATGTAGTAAAATACTTTTCACACTCTCTGAACTTGCATTTCAATTAAGGAGGTTTTAAAAACTTGCGTAACACAAATTATCATTCTCCAAATTAGTCACATATAATACTTCAATGATACCTCCACTTAGGGGATGTCTTAATTTCTTAATTTTAAAACCCCTCCTAGCTCTTAATTTCATTCTTGTCATCAAATTTTTTTTTCGCTTTCATATGAAATCTTTATTATTTTAGTAATATGTTTCTGTTCCCGTATTTTGTTCTGATATTCTTTAAAATGCTTCTAAAATAAGACAATTTCCATTGTCATATTTAGTTTAAAGTGTTTTTGGTAAAGTAACTTTAAGAGAACTGTTTTACAGAACTGTCTTGGAATTCTTCTCAAGTAATGGCTAAAATTTTAAACTCGTCGCTTCAACAATTTAAGTTTTGTGAAAAGAAATACATATATAAAACAGTGTTACCTTATTTGTGTGTAATTTTTGTCAAATGTTAATTCAATATCCTTTAATTAAAACAAATTTCAAATGTTCTTTGAAGCCTTCATCCATTTCCATTTTTAAATTCTTTTTACATCGCGATAATATTTAGTATTTGCTTTACAGCTCCAATTGTCCTTTTTGATTGTATAGTTCAATGATATTGAAATGCTATAGAGCAAATAGCATCATAGCAAACATCCTGCTAGGAATTTATTCCAACCATTCTTTACTCTAAGGAATTAAAACAAACCAAGGAACTTTTCGTCATGCAACGGGAGACGAAGCAAACCACTTCGATCCAAACAACTATTCGAATCCGCAAGCTGTTCTCTTATCGAACAGTCCCCCCCTCACGAGCAATCCGAAAAGTTTTGGAATGCCAAGTCCCGCGCCATGAAAATTCGAGCGAGCCCAACAAGCGCTTTTTCAACACCGGAAGACAAACAAGCTTCGAACGTTAGAACGGAATGCGGGAGCAGGGCAAACATCGAATGCCTCACAGTTATAATCCATTTAAAATGTCTGACAGCCAACGATGCATTCTTAGGTGGGCCTTTAGTTCATGCGTAAAGAGAGAGGACGACGGCCTGGCTCTCACAGTTTCATTAATCGAAATTGCACTTTTCGCTTCTATCAGATTATCGTTAGGGAAAGTACCGAAATACCCATATTGGGAGAAAGAGTGCTTCGAATGTTCTGGAAAGTATTCGAGTCGCGTTCCTCTTGAGCAACAAAGTGTCTTTTCAAATCGGGTTCTTTGTGAGTGCTTTTGATACGGGTGCATTGCTTTGGGGGGAAATTGCGGGATTAAGGGGGTTTTGAAATGAATGGGGTGTCTTAAAAGAGATTAAAAATGTTATTTAAAGCGTTAAAATGAGTAGCAGGGGATGTGTTTTGAAATGGAATACCGCACATTTATTTTTCATTCAATCTAGTTCCTTTTATAAATATTTTATTTCCCCATTTGAGGGACGTGACTACTTAGATTAATTGGTTCATTAAAATAATACGTGAAATTTTCTTTTACTTGATACTTTTAATATTTAAAAGCATTGAATAAATCATCGAAAGGATTTTGATAACTGGATTGACACTAGATGAAGAAATTATGCACGATTAACTTTGAATTTTTATGATAGTATTTTCAAACAGATTAAATTGTACTGTATATATTACTGTATATTTTATTAGAAGTAAAACTCCTTTTTTAAAGAAACAATGATATTTTTATGAATAAAGAAGTATTTTTTAGCTATTTTACTTTTAAAGTAACATATCTAGGTACATGAAAATATTTCCTTGTATAAAGAACAAAAAAACTTTTATTCATAACAAAGTTTATATATTCATAGCTAAAAGACAGGAAATACATGAAACTAAACAAGAATTATCTTCTATGATTATCATAACAATCTGATGATATCTACCATTTCATTAACTACCCATTTATCCCTTTAAAAACTCAAATACCAAAAGGTATGATTATTTATAGAAGAATTCTCCCAAACATAAAAATTGAAGAAACAAAAACAAATTATTTAAAGCTTAAATGTTTGCTTCAATATGCTATTTTAATGTCGCATTATTTGCTACTGATCTTACTTATATTTTTGTCATGACTCCTAAAAGATTTTTAGCAAACAAGAGGCTGACAACTTAAAAATTAAAAGGCACTTAAGATCAAAACTTAAAAAATAAGGTGCGGTTAAAAAATATTTATAAAACCTCCTTTAGTCTTCTCTTAGAATTGTTCTGAGCATATCTGGCAAGGCAATAAATCATTTATGCGCGATCTGCTGCAATCACGCTAAGCTATAAACCACAAGAGACCGACCTCTCCCCTCATTTTAAAACCATCATTACCAGAGACTGCCATCAAATATTTCCGGAGAGATTTTTCACGAACTGACACGAATAGCTGAGAGCCTGGCCACCACTTGACGTTAATTCAATCCTCCTCCTTGAAAAACGCCAACACCTTCCACCGTCAAGATAAAAAGCCTCCGAGATTAACTCCAAAGTGTTGGTTATTTAATGTCAAGGCATCGCGTCAATTTGTTTTATTTGACAACCCCATTAAAAACTTCGCTTCTCCGTCGCTCGAGAGATTTAAGGGAGCTTAAGATTTTCTCCTGAAATAAACTGGTGAGGAAATGAAGATTGATTCGGAGATCGCTCGCAAAGACAAGCAAAGATTAGATCTTTCCCCCAGCCTATTAACTACAGAAGGATGTGTTGTTTGGCTCTGGTTCCCATCAGTGGTAATTGGTTTTAGGTGCATAGAAAATTCAACGTATTCATGATGGAGAGCTTATGAACATTTTTCTATAATTACAGGCTTTAAAATCATAAGATATTTTCTTATAGATTACACTTAAACCTGTTTTTTGCGAACCTTTTATGTGCGATTTTTTATTTGTGCGACTTTTTTGTGCGATTTTCCCTTCGATTTTTTTTGTGCGGTGTATGAAAATTTCAAATTAGAAAAAAAATCTTGTATATCTGGCTACCGAGACATGGATGGAAGTCATGGAGTTATACCAAAAATTTGTCGGTGATAAAATAAAAACTACGCTTCACTTTTACGATTCCCGAAAAAACAGATTTTCCCAACACATTCTAAACGGATGTCAAACAGAACCCACTCGTAACCAGGGCCACCGAAATCCAAAAATTCTATTTCATTTAGCAAACATCCCCCCAAGAGAACCCCCTAACCCTCTATAAAAAGCCCACCGGATTGAAATTGAACGCATCCCTCCCACAGCAACCGTCAAAGCCGTCACAAAAACCCTTCCTAACTGCACTTTATAAATCAGCGAATCGCTCTTTGCGACGCATTCGGGACCGGCTCCTTCATAAACGCTCCCGCGCGTCTCGTTAAAGATGTGAGGAAGTGTTAGAGCGGGTTTTTACATGCAGCGATTCACGCGACGCGATCGTTCGATGTTACCTATGACCGAAGTTACCGGTCCTGTAAGTTACCTATAAATGATGACGTAACTACTACACTGTAAAAAATTTTTTAATTTACAGAAAAAATGTCAGCTAGCACGCTAGTTTTTATTATTTCACAGATATCTTCTGCGATTATTCCACTTTCCTTTTTGGAGTTACCTACCATCGAAGTTACCGGTCGTGTAAGTTAGTAACCTATAAATGATGACGTAACTACTACACTTAAAAATGTTAAAAAAAGAGAAAAAAATCAGCCTGGATGCCGGTTTATATTTATTTATTTCAGATACATTTCGTGATTTTTACAGGCGTTTCCTTTTAATGGTGTATTTCTGTCAATGTTACAAAATTGTAATTGTTTTTAGCTCTTTAATTATAGAAAATAACAGAAAAAACCTGTTTATATTTAACCCAAAATTTATTGAAACTAGGGGGCTACAGACCCCTGCTCGCTGTCGTTCACCAAAACCCGGGAACTCATCAGGCAGTTCCCCTAGGATTGCTTCGCAATCTAGCTCGCTTCGCTCGCTAAGCGATTACTAACTTCGCTTGTCTGGTAAGCAGATTGGGAGGGGATATTCATATCTATTAATGAGAAAGAAATTTACGTACATGTGAGTAGCGAAGCACTTATGGAATCGTCTTTTTTCCACATCACCCATTGTGTGATACCTTAAATATTTCGTAGGTGTCACAGATTGGTATCAACCACTTATTGTAGCGTAGGACAGATAAATATCACTTATCACATAAAGAACGAATTTTTATTATTTTTATTAATTATTTTTTATTAAACTAGGGGGCTCTGCCCCCTGCTCGCTATCGCTCACCAACCCCCGGAACTGCTTCGCAGTTCTTTTCAGATCGCTTCGCGATCTTAGCAATCAGAGCTCGCTTATTTCATCTCAACAGTCCAGCACAATCCAGGGCTCGTCGGTTTAGTTAATGCTCCTTTAAAACTGAAACTATCTATCAGACCACTGCCTTGAAAATATCAAAATAAACTACTGCTGAAAAATCTCTTTTTAAACTTATTAATAATGTTTTCAAAAAATATCCAGCAAGTCTACTAATTATCATGAACTATCTTAGAGAAAAAAGCACGCCATTCAAAACTTTTAAATTTATAAAATGCACTTGTGTATCTAGCACAGAGTATTGAGCTTACAGAGATGCCAAACGGCGGTTTTCCTCTTTAGGTCATTAATTTAATTCAGCACGATTATTATAATTCAGTTCACTAGCAGCCAATCAGAGAACGCGAAATGTATTTGATTTGATTTTAACACTGATTATAGGCGATTTGGATTTGAGTGACAGCTTCAGGGGCGAATGACAGAATTAGCAGGAATAGCGTGGTATTAAAGGAGGCGGGTCCGTTTGGCCTAAAATTTTTCAATGGGAAAAGCCCTGTTAAAAAAGTTGCCATTAGCGTCTATGGAGATGAACACTCTGTTAAGCTCTATACTCTGTGGTATCTAGTAAATCGTCGAAAGAAATCGTCGAATAAAAGAAATCAGACCAATACAAATCGGCTGTTTCTCAAGTGAAAGACCAGAAAGAGAAGAAAAAAATTGATACTTTGAATCCTAATACTAATTCTAAAACTAATTCGAATTTTTTAAAAATAGAAACGCCAAACTTTTTATAAAAAATATTTGTATGTGTGTTTTATAAATATCATAGTGTTCTACTGAAATTTGAAATACCTTTCAGCTATTTCAAAACCTTTTAAGCTATTGAAAATAGTAAAAGACAAAACCTACATTACACTCAATGTTTACAAACAATTGATTTTGGTGTGTGAAATTCTATATTTAAATAGTATTGTAAGTTTCTGGGAAAACTATTATCAGTCTTTTTAAGATATTTTGTTTAAAGCGTGAAAGGAATTATTTTCATCATAAAATATGGCGTCGATTGATCGTTGTGATTGGAGGGATAATAAATTGTACGACAGTTTCTTGCTGTTAACTGCAACCTTATCCGTAATCCAGAAAAATGGAAATATTTTAGAATTGAGATTTTTTTTAGAAATTCTAAAGGCTTATTGCACATCCTCAAAAGAATCTTAACAGTTTGATACCAAAAACATGTTATACGGATCAGTAATTAAAAAGCCTTTCTCTGGAAACCGTTCACCAAAAACTTTTTTTTTAGAATTGAGAGATTAAAATAAGCGTTTTTACTCTTTAGTCGTTTAGTCATTTAGATTCAAACCTCACTCCAGCTCATTTCGTTGATTTTATAGGCGAAATCAAAACAGCAATATGAGTTGTTAACAAACTTTACCAATCACTTTAAAAAATTAACGCTTCATTTTCACGCCTAAAAAAGTTCAATACGCAATAATTTTACCATCAAAATACATTAAAATAGTAACATTTGATCCCTCTTATCACATATAAACAGCAAACATCATTAGCGACGGAAATCGGCTTAATTTTCAACCGTTTTCCCCATGTCGTTCCGGTCGCATCGCCAATACCGCTGTATGTAAACCCGCCCTTAGGAAGCTTGCGAATGGTATGTTGTGTATTTGGCAGGGAAGCCCACTTTCCTCTGGGTCAATTTTGTTTTTTACAGCCTCGTGTCATTAAAGGAACGGCATATATCCAGCGCAAAGTGAAATGTCAGGGTGAGAGAATCCTGGTTTCCTTTTCCGTTTAACAGTAAATCTTTGGCTGCGTGATTGTGGTAGATTCTTTTATCGGTTTTCCTTTTTTAAAACATAGTTAAAGTTTGCTATCGAAACCAGCTTAATCCATTTTTGGGAATTTTACAGGAGAGACAAAAAGCTTCTCACATCCACAGTTCAAAAGCTAAATTTGTTTTTTAAAATTTTAACTGTAGGTATAACCGCCTAGAATTGATTAGTTTTTCATTTTCAATCCAGGTGCATAACCTTGGGCGTAATTACACTAATTAGGTTGGAATGAGCTGATTTTGATGCAAAAACACGATTTTTCATGCTTTTTTCAGTTTTTTTGTTCAATTAAGTTGTGTGAAATGGGTTTTTTCCAGTTTACCAGTTAATATTTGTGTCTTTACGAGTTTTAAATAAATGACATCCACTAAACTTTTTCAAATGATCTAAAATTTCACAGTTGAGATCTCAGTTTTCACCTTTTAATCTAATTTTGGGTTGGAATGAGCTGGATTTGAGCTATATCCCTTCGTCAGCTTATGAAGGACCCTCTAAACTTTCAAAATATGCAAAAAAGTGGATTTCATAAAAATATGGAATGAGCTGGTTTTGATAGCAAACGCCTCAAGTATCCATTCATTTTTAGATCTTTAGTCTTAACCAATGATTCTGGGTAAAAATGTAAATTTTTAAAAATGATTTTAATATTTTTACTAAGGGGAGTATCTTTTTAATCAACACATCCCTCCGTTAAATATAAATAAATAAGTAATAAAATTTTCTGAGTGAAATTTTTCAAACACAAATTCATTGTAGACAATCATTAAAAGTTCTTAACTTATAACTTTTAATTATAGCAAATTTTAATATAATGAAGTATGTTAATAGTATACGCCGTTCTTTTCCAGATTGGACTATCGTGCTCAATAATTAAGGAGATTTTGGTACTTTTCCATTATACCGGAGCAGGCGATAAAGTTGCCAATAATGATGCAACGCCAACGGAAGTTGCTTCGGGTGATTTCTTCCGTTGACTGTGTGCTGTCGCCAAAAAGTCTGGCTGGCGAGATTTAATGGAACGGAACAGGTATAATGGAAAATTAGGAAATTGAGCCTGTATAATGGAAAAGTACCGAGATTTTATACTTAAAAAACTGATGGCGTTTAACGATATTTTGAAAGAGAAAAATTATTGTCTAAGTTTAAAATCTTGAAGCTGTTTAAATTTCTGGAATTTATCAACTGAAATAGACCGCATTGTTTATTTCAGATTCAAATAAATGTCGAAAAATCTATTCTACTATCCTTAAATTTTATTAATAGGCTAAATCTGTAAGAAGGATTTCATCATTACAAAGGTATTTTGAGAACTACTTTTACAGAAAAAGGTTAAAAATTAAATAACAGTTCAATGTATTTAAATTCGAAATCTGTAAAGAAAAATATATGTAAAATTCCCCTAAACGTTTTATATCTTTCGATTTCGTTTCTTATTAGAAAGCTACACCTACAACGTTTTTAGTTTTTTTCCATAGACTGAATGTTTTCATGTCCGAATTTACATCAAAGTTGCCAACCCCGAAGAAAAAAACATTTTTCATACGTCTTCGTTTTTTTAATACTGTCTTTCCATTTTGTAAAACTTGGCATATGTTTTTTATAATTTTAATTATAAAATGCCCAATGCCCAAGCATTGGGTTTTTTGGTATAGAAATTTGAGCTCGGTTACTTATTAAACGATGAAATAAATTTAAAGCAGCTATTAAGAACAAAAAAGCTATATCGGAATTAAATTATGATACTTTACGCCAAGCATAAATACTTTTTAATACTTATTGTTCCAAAGTGCAAAAGATGTAATGTTTTTGTTTAATCCTCATAGCACTTTTTATGAATAGTGGTTTAATTCCGAATAACTTATTTCCATATTTTCCTTCAAAACATTTCAAATAAGCTTTCGCCAACGTTGTGAAATTTATTTTAAAAAACATCGTTATTTATTTAATCCCACACGTTTTTATCTCTTTAATTTAGGAGAGCTCTCGAATAATCTAGGATCTTTAGTATTGATTACTAGTGGGGACTGTGAGGAAAATATATTTTCCTGAGTTTTTTCATCTGAGGACTAATAACCCTAAATAATTCAAAGTTTCAATGAGTAAATTCTTCTACCAAGTTTTCCTACGGTTTAAGACCCCAGATGGCTGGCGAAATTAATTAAAGTTTTCTAAACTAAATATGAATACATAATATGTTGGACGAAATGATGATTAAAAACTCTCTCTTTTCACACTTCGAAAAGTTTCATTAGGGTTGTAAGGTTCTAATGCGTGAATATTAAACTTAGTAATGTATTCTACTCTATTTTAGAATTAGAGTAAAAATAGTTTTAATTACAAACAGTGTGCTCCATCATTAAGACGGTAGTTATTACAAAATACTCCGACGTTTAACTCAATTTATATTTAATCAAGATTTTAAACATATCAGCAGGAGGCAGAAGAGGGCTTTGGAAGAAAAACTTGCAAGGGAAATCAATCAAAATCCAAAGGAATTTTATGCTTATGCGGGAGAGAAAAAAAAGGCTAAGTACTACCTTAGGACCTTTGAAAACATGTCAGGGCATACTTGTTCAGGAGGATGTGGGCATGGCGAATGTATTAAATGACTTTTTCATGGGGGTTTTAATAAGAACTATAAATTAACTTACGATTCTACGGTTTGTGAATATGGAAGTGGGGGGATTCAGGATTGTACCTTTAGTAGGGAGGAAATAGTACATCTATTAAAAAGCATCAAGCATTAAAAGCGCCAGGACCAGACGGCATCTATCCAAAAGTACTGGTAGAATGTGCAGAGGAATTAGGGGATGTAATTCTCGAAATCTTTACTACAACTTACAATACTGGTTTGGTACCAAGGGATTGGAAATTGGCTAATGTGACTCCATTATATAAGAAGGGACCAAAATGGGATCCGGGAAATTATAGACCTGTAAGTTTAACATCAGAAGTAGGGAAGATATTCGAAACCATACTCAAGAAGCACATAATGTTATACTTGGAGGAGGGGAACCTGCTTTCAGAAAATCAATTTGGTTTCAGAAAGGGTAAATCTTGCTCATTAAATCTGCTGAAATTTTATGACAAGGTAACGAGGGAGTTAGATAGGAAAAACAGTGTTGACATTATATATAGATTTATAGAAGGCTTTTGATAAAGTTCCCCATGAGGCATTACTATACAAATTGGATTATTTAGGTATTAGGGGTAAAGTGTTGCTATGGGTAAAAAATTGGTTAATAGGGAGAAGGCAGAGAGTGCAGGTCAAGGGTAACTATTCACAGTGGGCAGAGGTGGGAAGTGGGGTACCACAGGGGTCAGTATTGGGTCCAATACTATTTATAATATTCATTGATGATATAAGTCAGAATATAAGAAACGAAATCAGTATATTTGCTGATGATTTGAAGATTTGGGGGAGAGTAGACACTGTTGAGCAGATACAAATTTTACAAAGTGATCTAATTAATATATCGGGATGGGCTAACAAGTGGGGTATGTCCTTTAATATAGATAAATGTCAAGTGCTGCATATGGGATCTAGGAATAGTAAAGCTGAATTATATCTGCAAGGGGTTAAATTAAAGGAGGGGAATAGGACCAGAGACCTGGGGGTAATAGTAAATGAGGATTTTAAAATGGAACACCAATGCTCATCTGTTAGTAAAAAGGCTAATAGGATATTGGGATATATTAGGAAAACTATCTCTTCAAGGACAGGGAACATAATCTTGCCTCTGTACAGAGTTGCGTTTGGTGAGGCCTCATCTTGAGTATGCAGTACAATTCTGGTCTCCATATTTGAGGAAAGACATAGATTTAATTGAGAGAGTACAGCATAGGGCTACAAAAATGATCAAGGGTATATCCAGTTTAAATTATGATGAGCGCTTAAAGAAGTTAAATATGTTCACTTTAGAGAAAAGAAGGGATAGGGGGATATGATTCAACTATTCAAAATGATAAAGCAAGGGGATACAGAGGGTCTAGACTTAAGTACAGATAATAGAACAAGGGGACACAGTTTCAAATTAAACAAGGGACATGTAAACAGGGAAAGCAGAAAGCATTATTTTTACAACAGGGTTGTGGATATATGGAATGGGTTGCCGGAATCGATAGTTAGTTCCAATGGAGTAAAGGGGTTTAAGGATAAATTAGACAAATACTGGGAATCGGAAGTTTGAGTTGGTGGACCAACCTAGTTGGGCTTCACGCCTGTTGTTGGTTGTCAATATTTGTATTTGTATTTGTATATCTTGATAAGGCTATATTACAATATATAGGTAAAGTCCTTGTGGTACAGGTAAAAAACGAAATTCAAGCAACGGTTTTAATTCACAATTGTATATAAATACATACAATGAGGAAGTTGCACGATTTATTTTTTATTTTTTAATCGATTCTTCTTGCAAAAATAAGCAACTACCCAAAATTTGAGGCCAATCGAGAAATTTTATAATTGCCAAAAAAATTAACAAAAATCCACTTTTTAAAAGCGCTCGAAAACGCCAAGAGTTTGGGATCATCGTATGTTGACGTCATCATACGATAAACATTGTTGGAAAGCAATGGAGTTGATGGTGTGATTGTTGACATCTTTAAACAATAAACGTTTTCAGTCACGTGTTTTTGTCTCGACTTTTAAATTAAAATATTTAATTACCTGTACATTTTTTTGAAAAATTGACTAGATATTTCATTTCACCATACAAAAAAAACATACGGAACACTTGTTTGTTTTTGAAAATCTGACACATGCAACTTCCTTATTGTTTCGGGGATCACGGATCCCCTTCGTCAAAGCAAAAAGATGGTAAAAAGTATATCAGTACCATCAGTATACTATTATATACAAAAGACAAATCACCCCTCAGCATGGAAACAAGGGATAAAATTACAGTTACAGTCAAAATTTAAGTGTCAAAAAATTTTGTAGAAATGTGGTTAAATTATTAAAAATGTTATCTATGATTTCCAAACCGGAGAAAGAAAAGGTACAGTATTTGAATCATTAATTAAGATTCCAAGTATTTGTTAACATTTATATACTTGTTAATATTTATATGCAAAATATGCTTAAAAAAATCGAAATCAAGAATAGAGCTACAATTTTTGATAATATTGGCATAAAAAAATTCAAATTATGGTTTTCATCCCCCACAAGGCTATATTATTTTTTAAAGCCTTAAAGAGTAGAAAAATGAAAAGTTTATTACTCTAATTACAAAAAAAATCGTTATTCATTACATCGGGATTACCACGGGGATAGAAATGTATTTTTTATAGTAAATATTTGATTTTATTTAAACTTTTTATTCATTCTTCATACATGAACTAAAGCTGTCTTACGATATCTCTCTGGGATACTAAAAACTGACATTAAAGGAATGGTATCGTCCAAGTATCGGTGAGAAGTAAGCGCCTATTAGATTTAAAGTCCCCACAAGTAACAACTTCTTGGGAAATGATACATTCGGGATCCTGACTACCACAAATTCTTATAAAACAACTGTAGAGGAAAAAATCTAATAGTTCCGTATCAGATTACAGAAAGTGAAACCAACACTAAAAGAAAAGAAGCATCGATGTATAAAGCTCGCCTGAACACGTATCCGCCATTCATTCCTTACCATCTCTATCCAAGTAATGTCTCAATAAAAGCTTCAAGCCGATGTATTGGGAGCACTTAAGAAAAAGAATCTAAAACAGATAAAATATTGCTTGCAGCTGTTGAACTTGCCATAGCACAGTTCAACTAAATCTTTATTTATCGAATGCAACCGACAGGGAGTACTTACTGCAATAGACGTTTAAACTGAAAAAAGAGAACGTGGTACTTGAACCCTCCAATCTCTGAGAAAGGTAAAAAAAGAACCAAGCGTCATTCAATTGTTTATTTCAAATCGTGGATACAGAGGCAGCCAGGATCACTTTCTGTGGATTGATACTATGAATCAATGAAAATGCTACCCTAATCCAGTGAGCTTTATGATTTGAAATGACTCAAAACTTTCCGGAAACTGAAGATAATAAGTTATTTTTCTAGATTTATCTACAATACTTTCAGTGGAGTTATTACGATTTGCAGTTTATTAAACTTGAAAAAAAAATTAAAAACTAAGGCCACACAAAACCCAACTCCAAGTAATGTAACAGTTATTTGTAATATAATCCAACTATAAAAATGCATGTAAAAATCCAGTAATTTTTTAGGGTTCAGAAATTATTATAATAAATTTTATGTTATTAAATGATAAAAAATTACATACAAAGTTTATCTGAAAATTGTCATTCATTAAAGTTATACTGGGTTTTTCAACTAATTAAACCCGAACTCTGCGTTGGAAGATTTCCTGCGTTTTAATAACGCAGGAAAATGGTTAATTTAATAATGTTTTAATAACGAAACCAAATAGGGCTCAAAAGTTGCGTACAACCATGCTGATTCATGGAAAAATAATGTAAAAATTCTTTCCAATAATTCAGTCTAGTTTATGCCCTTAAAGTAGAAAAAATTGAGAAAACTGACATCACAAAATGAAAAAAAAAATGGTTAAAAATTTTTATTTAGGTCAAAAATGTTTCAAAGGCTTATAATTACTTTAATGTAGATCCGGTTTGATAGAAAAAATAATTAAAATTACATAATGCTGTGATTTCAATTAGCGCATAGAGCGTCAAATTAGAGAAAAACCAATCTATTTCTTTATTTACTTTGCAGTTTTAGAGAGACATTAAATTTACATATAAATTAGTCTTTAAATGTATAAAATCCTCAATATTGGCTTTCAGGTTAAAAAATTGTTGTATTTCCTCAAAATCATACCTAGATAAAATGAAGTTTTCGTGAAAATAAATATACTTTTAAGAAACTAAGCATTTGGGATCCTTACAAATTTTTTAAAATAAAAAATTATTAAATTAAATATTGACCTGGGTCTGTAGGGTAGGTATAATGATAAATTTTATGAATCTTTTTAAAAATAATGTAAAATATTTGGACTTAAGAACACTCACTTGTAAATTTTTATCTAATAAAATATTTTCCACCTTAATTAGAAAATTTAGACTACAATCGCTAACTGAAATCACAGCATTAAATAAACATTTTTGACCTAAATAGAAAATTTTAAATATTTTTTCATTTTATGATGGCAGTTTTGGCAGATTTTCTCTACTTTAAGGGCACATACTTGACCGAATTTTTAGTAAAGAATTTTTTCATTATTTTTCCATGCATTAGTATGATTTTACGCAACTTTTGTGCCCTATTTGGTTTCGATATTAAAAAATAAATTTTTCCCGTTATAGGCCTATTTCAGTGATACGCGCTCTTACAATGCGCGCTATAAATTGAAAATTTCACCCCTTCTAGAACTACGAAAGGGTTCAAACTTCTATTTGGCCTTCTATAAGTAAGAATTCACCCAGTTATGGTGTTAAAATAGAGGTAAAGTGGAGTAGAACTATTTTAAAGTCCTTTTTATGAAAAATGTGATGAATTTTCGAAATTTCTAAGTGATTTAGGCAACTGAATATATCAATGGATTTAGCTCATATTTTGGGATATTAATAGGCATGATAGTGGACAACTATTCCCACTATAGGCATTTTCAATTTCGAAAATTTTTGTTTTTCACTCCACCCTAATATACATGCAGAATGAAAATTTTACATTTTAGTGCGAAAATTTATTCAAATAACCATACGTTTTTCATACATCTTTTAGCATTAACCGGATGCTACATTGTACCTTTTTCTGATGAGATTTTCTCTAAAACTATTGGTCGAGGTATAGTTCTTAGGGAGTTTTTATGTACTTCACGCAAGAAATATGGTTGTGTTTGGGTGGACCTTTTGAATCTTCCTGTACTATATTAAAGCAATTATTCCTAACAATACCTATAACCTTTTGTAATACAGGTTGTTTCAGATTTATGTTTCATAACTTCTAAGGGAGGTAGAGTACTCATCAAGACGAACAAATATTGGCATAGGTTATAGCCTGAGAGCTGGATGCAAATTTTGGGAATGATAAGGTGCACGAGATATTTCACCTGGAACAGATTCGATTGATGATGGGAAAACTTATGTCACCAACGCCAGAAGGCGGAGTGGAAGCTTTCAGTGTGAAAGGGGGGGTCGAACATGCAAACAGCGCGCGGTCCCTTGCGACAGAGATTTTGAGGAAATAGGTTGAAAATTTGCACAGTTTAAGGAGAGTGTGAATAAAAGATAATGTAGCATTCTCAAAAGTATAAGTTGTGTTTTAAGGGTCGTAGAGAACTAAACGAATTTTCGAATGTTTATATGCATGATCTGTACGGCCGACGAGGTGCAAGGGTGGACATAGGCTTAATGTATTGAAGAATGTTAGTAAAAGTTAGGGTAACACTCCCAGAAGACTAAGTGGAAGACAAAGGGTGGCCAGAAGTCACCAAAGGTGCAGAAAAATCTTAAAACCCGAATCATTCGGAAACTTCTGGCTGTTTGCATATGTATAGCTGATATATAGAACAAACTATATGCAAACAGCCAGAAGTCTAAGTGGAAGCGTTCGGGAGATATTCAGGCACGAAGTACAAAACCGAATAAAAGCGCGCGGTCTCTTGCGACAGAAATTTTGCAGAAATTGGTTGAAAATTTGCACAGTTTTAGGAGAGTGTGAATAAAAGATAATGTAGCATTCTCAACAGTATAAGTTGTGTTTTAAGGGTTGTAGGAAACTAACGAATTTTCCAATGTTTATATATGGAGGGTTCAGAATTGAATACGACCAAGTCCACTTTTTGTAATTTTTGAGTTAGCAACGCTATAACATGCACCAACTATGTAAAATTTTAGTGCAATAATGAGCTAAGTCCTAGTTCTCATAATATCCGCTAGACATCAGGAAGTTCTTTTGCATTGTGAGAGATTTTCATTTTTATTCAGAATACTACTGAACCAAGTCCAAGTGATCTTAGTAATGTATACAATTCTGTGTTGACGTGCTTTAAACCCTTTAGTTAGAGCTTTTGACAGTTTATAGCACAGAGTATAGACAGAGTATTCATCTCCATAGACACTAATGGCAACTTTTTTAACAAGGCTTTTCCCATAGACAAACTTCTGGCCCAGCGGACTGCCTCCTTTTACCCCCTATAGCTCCACCTCACACCAGTCACTCACCCGCTGAAGCTATCTTCAAATCGGCAGTGGAGAGAAAATCTTGAGAGTTTGAAAAAGGAGCACCCTTCCAAATAAAAATAAATGAATCTTTCAGTGAAGTTTCGGGGTTCAGAACCTTAGACATCTCGAAAAAGACCAGTAAACAACGTCAGTCAGGAAGACCCGTGAAAGGGCAAACCTTGTTGACTGTACAGCAGGGTCAGCTTTACCCAACTAGAAGACAAATGGCTTTAAAAAAAAAAGAGGACATGTTGTCCTTACTCCCTTACATACCCCCTATTTATCATGGATACTTCAGAAACCTTCCAGGGAATCAGACAACTCGTCCAACCCAGGATAACAAAACAACTGAAGGAAATGACACCGATGATGAGTTTTTTTTATGTCGATTAAATTTCCTTTTAACTAAGAAGGGATATTTTCTTTTAATATTTGTAATTTAATCTCTAATCAGATTTAAAAATAAAATGTATTAGAAACACTTGGAGTTGGTTCATTATCTTCCTCAAATTTTTCAGAATACAATTGAACCAAGTCCACTACTTTGGATTTTTTGGGGTTATATTATGAAAATTGGCCAATAAAACCTATGTAAATGTCTAAGTTACTCCTTGAACTTCTTAAATTTAGTATATACTTTAAAAAAATTTTAACAGGTAATTTTGTTATGAAGCTTTAACTTTAAACGTCTGTAGCTCAAAAGTAGCTAAAGTGGACTTGGTCCATTTCTATTCTGAACCCTCCATATAACAAATGACTTATAACATATAACTTTTCTCTTGCAACAATGACTAATAATACGCTAAAAACCACGCTAACAATGACTTTATATTTATTAGCGTATTATTAGTCATTGTTGCAAGAGAATTGCTTTTATTCAGTCTTTTACTTCGCGCCTGAATATCTCCCGAACGCTTCCACTTAGACTTCTGGCTGTTTGCATATAGTTTGTTCTATATGTCAGCTATACATATGCAAACAGCCAGAAGTTTCCGAATGATTCGGGTTTTAAGATTTTTCTGCACCTTTGGTGACTTCTGGCCACCCTTTGTCTTCCACTTAGTCTTCTGGGAGTGTTACCCTAACTTTTACTAACATTCTTCAATACATTAAGCCTATGTCCACCCTTGCACCTCGTCGGCCGTACAGATCATGCATATAAACATTCGAAAATTCGTTTAGTTCTCTACGACCCTTAAAACACAACTTATACTTTTGAGAATGCTACATTATCTTTTATTCACACTCTCCTTAAACTGTGCAAATTTTCAACCTATTTCCTCAAAATCTCTGTCGCAAGGGACCGCGCGCTGTTTGCATGTTCGACCCCCCCTTTCACACTGAAAGCTTCCACTCCGCCTTCTGGCGTTGGTGACATAAGTTTTCCCATCATCAATCGAATCTGTTCCAGGTGAAATATCTCGTGCACCTTATCATTCCCAAAATTTGCATCCAGCTCTTAGACCATTAGGGGGTCGCAAGTGGGGTTTAAGGGGTTAAAACCAAGGTTGAAAATGAGCGAAAAACCCCTCTGATATTTGTGGGAACAAAGCGATACAATTGTTCGATTTCAGCATTTACTACATTAAACCAATTCAAATGGTTCATGTAAAAATCAGATGCAAGTTTTTATTGTTATCAAAAACAGACCAATAAATTAAACAGTGAAGGCGTTGTAGGTAAACATGCGTTGTAGGTAGTTAGACTGCATAGTCCTGGCAAATTAGACATTGACCCGGACATTCAATATATCAGGCTGAAAATTGGTGGAAATGTAGAGGATAGTGTCCTTATTGATATCCTGAAATTCCCAAAAATTCTGTGTTGGGGAAATTCCGCCATTTCTGAAAAACTACCTCCATGTTGGATTGCGTTTTCAAGCATAGCAGCTAAGCCGGGACCGATTGAGTTCGTTTTTGCCCCAAAACTTTGTATAACCTTTATTCAAGACCAAAATAATGTCAAAACACTATTTTAATTTTTATCAGATATATTTTCAATCTGTATATTTCAAATATTTATCTTAATAGACAAAATTGGCAACTAAGCCATTCTCGTTTCTTTTTTTCCCTTTTTTTTCTACGTGATTTTATGTATTATTCATCCACTGTTTTTTATCAGACATTTATTTTTGAAATTCCTGTAAAACATGGACGAGCAAGTCGCTCCTTTGGGATAAAAAAATTTCTGGATCAATGTATTTTCCCCCTTTTTTCTCTTTTTTTATGTATACTTTTTGGTCATAGTGTTCTGTATTTTGTTTATTGTAATAAATTTGATTGGATGTGAAAAAAAGTTTAATATTATGTATTTTAAGAGACAACGTCAACAAATTAGAAATTAAATACTTAATTTAATTATAATTAATGTTTATTTATTTACTGCTTTGGTGAGTTGAAATTTAGGTAAAAATTCAAGGTAACAATCTGAAAATTGGTGAAAGAATAGAAGGCAGTGTCCTAATTGACATCCCGAAATTCCCAAAAAACCGCAATTTTGAAACAACCGCCTGCTATCTTGGATTGCATTTTTAAGCAAAGTGACTGAACCAAGGGTCCGATTGAGTTTGTTTTTGTCCCAAACTGTTCAATAATACGTATTTTAAAGATAAAACGTGAAAAAGTTTGAAATAAAAAACTTGATTTAATTATAAATAAATTTTATTTAATTAATGATTTGCTGGGTAGGAATTCAAAATAACAAGCTGAAAATTGGTGAAAACGTAGATGATAGTCTATCCTGATCGGTATTTAAAATTTCCCAAAAAATCCGTCCAGGAGAAAATCCACCACTTTGAAAATACCACCGTCATATTGGACTCTCAATTTAAGCATATTTATATGCTTAATTGAGAACTCCATTATCAACTGATAATGGAGTTTTCTCTTTCCACAACAATGAAATTTCCCCTAAAAGGCATTAATGAAGCTGAAAAAAATCTGCAATTTCAAAGTCGAATATTTCAAAAACTATTCGAGCGATTTAAGTAAATTTAGGCTTAAATATAGTTCATTTATTCAATAAAAACATGTAAATACGTGCATGGTCAAATATTGGACCTTTTGTTTGCTATATCGTTTGAACAGTTTGTTTTTTTCAATTTGACCGTTTTGCCCATTCTATTTGATTTAGTTACAACCAAACGGTGATATTTTTGACCATGCACGTAATTGCATGTTTTTATTGAATAAATTAACTACATTTTAAGCCTAAATTTACGTAAATCACTTGAATAGTTTTTGAAATATTCAATTTTAAAACTCCAGTTTTTTTTCGGTTTGACTACAATTAAGTCTTATTTTAAATTCTTACCCGGCAAATCATTAATTAATTAAAATTTAATTATATAATTGAGTTAAGTTTTTTTATTTCGAAATTTTTCACGTTTATATTTAAAATACTTATTATTGAACAATTTAGGACAAAAACGAACTCAATCTGACCCTTGGTTCCGTCGCTATATGCTTATAAATGCAATCAAAGATGGCAGCAATTAAATAAAAATTAATTATAATTAAGTTAAGTTTTTCCATTTCGTATTTCATTCTCTAAATTTCCACCCATTTTCAGCCTGATATATTGAATTTCCGGGTTTGGCCCATATATTGTCTAATTTGCCTGGACTATGCAATAGAATATGTCACGACGAAAAAATCTTAATACTAGTCTTGTTGGTTGGTTTTTTGAAGTTATATTGCGTATGGAACGACAGTCTGACCAAAATACAATTGTTACTTTAATCTACCAACAACGCATGCCTGTTTCATTGATAGGTCTATTTTTGATTAGAATAGATGATTATTTTTGATTGACACTTGCATCTGATTTTTACATGAACCATTTGAATTGATTGAATATAATAAATGCTGGAATCGAACAATTGTATCACTTTCTGCCCAGATGCTAACTACCTCCGTGATTTTCACCCCTTAAACCCCACTTGCGACCCCCCAACCTATGCCAATTCTTGTTCGTCTTGATTTACCCTACCTCCCCTAGAAGTTATGAAACACTTATCTGAAACACCCTGTGTAGAATTAGGTTCATATCAAAACACTAACTAATGAAGTTACAAGTACGTTAAATTTTTTTCCGCAATTTCTTATGATTGGAAATAAATTTGAGTATTTCATGCAATGTTTTATCTGAGCAGAAAAACATTCAATTAAAATATAAATTAAAAACATAAAAAAGAAACTATACTACTTTCAAAACATATTGCACCGCAAAATCCTGAATATTTTATTTCATTTCAGTTTCTCTGAGTCTTAATTGCACGAGAAAGTTTGATAGCTAAAAATAAACCCCTTTAAAAAAAACTTGCCTACGGGGGGTTTGAATTAATTATTAAAGATACTCTAATTGCTTTCCTTTTTTCTTCCTTTCAATACCATATTCTCATTAACTTTAAATTATGTTTTAAAAAAAGAGAACTCATTATTTTTGGTTTTCCCAAAAAAAGTCTCTCATTTAGATTTAAATTGTCATTTCACTGAACTCGTTCAAGTAATATAAATCCTAAAGATGGATGATGAGTTTTATAAACTTTGAAGAATTTTAAACCATTTTAATCTATATTAAACTGTTTTACCTTATATTAAAATATGATCTGATGCTTTTTGGATCACACTGTTCATTGCATTAACTTTTCTATCAACTACGGTTTGCAATTTTTAAAAGCTCATTCTCATAACATACAGCATAATCGAGTTAACAAAATATAGGCCAATAGTTTAATAACTAAAATACCCTTAGGATTAACTGGAGAAATGAACTCTTTAGATTTTGAATGAAAAAAAAATGAAGTTGAAAGAAAAAATCCTTTTATATCCTATTTTGAAGTTAAAAAACAATATTCAATGCTTAGGTTTTTAGGTGTGTCAAAATAAGTTAATAAGCCTAGACCTTGAGTCTGCCTATTCCTATCCTATCTAGACCCCAAAATATTAACTAAAACCTTGTTGTTTTATTTACAAGATCCTGACTTGCATCGTTTTTTCTAAAGTTTAGTAAAATGCATTTGTTATTCTTAGATTTACACCATAAGAAATTAAGTTACTGTAAGATTCTTTTTAATTTTCAAGGTTTTGTTTTTAAAGTAGAAATCTTTACAAGGCATTTTTAGGGTGGAAAAAATATCCCCAAAAAACCTAAAAAGAAAGTTTTATTATCTTTGAGAAAAAAATTCTTAAGAAGATGATTGAAAATTCAAAGTTAATTAGAGAAAAAAGGAGGTACTTTTTAGAGCTTTTAAAATAAATGTTTGTCTTAATATTCCATAAGAAGATTAAGAGCTCTGGCACTTTCGAAAGTTAGTTCAGAAAATATTTTCTTTTCAAACAATTAAATAATATGTAATACCTTAATTTATTTCCAATATAGGTTGTTTTACCGGATAATTATGCATTAATAATATTAATAATGATGGGATCACTCAATATTTTGTATATACCCATAATTGGTTAAATATTTTCGGCACGTAGATATTTTTGCACATACTGGAAATTTAAAAAGAAATTAGTTAAATAGCATTAGATTCAATGGATGTTGTCACACGCATGGGAAGACAAGGTAGAAAACGACTTCCAGATTCATAATAATGTATATTTTAGAAAACTGCATATCTTTATCACCACACCAAAAACACGAATCTTCTATTCATTACGAATGCAGATTCGCGTTTTTGGCGTGGTGGTAACGATATTAACCTGTTAGATTTTTTAATCAACATGTGTTCAACATTTAACATACCATACTTAACAATAACATGTTTAACCAGGCCCTGATTTACCATAAGGCCAGTGAAGCCCAGGCCTCCGGCCCCAAATTTCTCAATGAATTTAAGTACAAAAATAACTTTCATATATTTTTGCAATTCCAATTTTTGTAGTCAGCAGTCTAATATGAGGCTACCAATTATGGTGTGTTATAACTTTGCGTTTTTAAGATAACATATAATATGGGGGCCCCTTCTTGTACAGTGTGGCTACTACAGAAAATTTCCTAAAACAGGCCCAGTGTTTAACTTGTAATAAAAATACAAAAAAGATAATTTTCATTTACTATTTGACTTGTAACACTACGCTTATCGTCTTAATTTATTTTTTAAATGAATAGTTATAATTGGAATAAATCATTGTCATTCCATATCTCAAACTGCTTTTTTATCAGCATTTATCCAATAGAGAATACAACACTTGTGGAAATTCAAGATGTCGACTATTGGAAATCATTGATGGGGTTATAAAACGCATTTCTTCAAATTTTAGATTTTTTATCATTAGGTTTTTTAATTAATTTTCAAAATTATGCTCGCTAGAATTGTAGGTGTGGCCTACCTGACGTCACTTCTGCTTTCGCCCAAATCTTCAACCAATCAATACTTTCAAAGTAAAGGATTTAACCATTGCCAAATATGCTTTCGTACAAGTGTGTCGTATCGAAGACATAAGTGATGTCATGCGCCAAACCCCGAACCCTTCTACGCATTGTAGTTTTTAATTTTTTTTAAAATTAACTAATGAACAGATTAAAAATTTTTTTTTAAAGAAGCTTTATCGAAATAAATTAAATTTTGAAAAATCATTGTATTCTCTATTCAGGCATGACTAAAATCCACGACTGCAACCATTACTATCATAATTGTGCGTTTAATTGTAAATCTACAAAAAATATCCCATTCATAAAATCAGTTTGAATCGCGCACATACATCCGAGTGCATTAACCGTCAGCAGCGACTTCGAAGGAGAGGCTCCGACGTCTTCCAAAGGCTTAACCGACCGTTTAGATAATCAAAGGGGATTGGATTCAGATTGGAAGCCCCGGAATCTGTTTGAGACTTCAAAGCGTTCCGAATAGCATCAATTCCATGAGTCAGAAGCGTTCCTGTCCAGCTTCACTTGAGGAGCCTTTTGGATCAGCATCCTCAGATGTGCATTTCACTTTGGGTATCAGGTGTTCAGATTATGTAATGCTTTATAATATGCTATGCAAGTCTTTAGGGTGAATTAATGCTAAAGCTTAATTGCTGTGGTTTGTTTTGCGTATATATTTGTGTGGGTTTTTTTAGTTATGTTAAGACACTAATGTTTACTCTGCTATAGCTCTTTACTTACTAGTTTGTTTTTTACCTTAACGTTGAAAAATATGCTTAGGTCCTAAGACTAAAGTTTTTATAAAAAGTTATATGTGTTAAACGAACATCCTTAATGTCTTAGAATAATACCTTAACTAAAGCACTAAAAGCACACTAACTTTTTTACGCATCTGTTCGTGTATGAGAATGAATCTTTTTTCTTTTAAACGTAAATAATGAATGATTCAGTTGCACTCAGTTAGGAAATATCTTTTTTTAACTGCAGCTATGCATAGAATTTTTCTTGGGATATCAAGTTAGATGGAAACACGCTTCTTAATTTGTTTTTAACAGAAAAAGAAGAAATAGCTTAAGACGATGACGCAAGATATAATAATCCTTAAAACAGTTATTAACTCATCAAAAACTTCCTATCAATTCTTTTTATAAAAATTCTGCTTTAATTCCAATCATATTAAATATATTTAGAGTGCAAATTTATTCAACTATTACCTTTTCAAATTCAAAGCAAATCTGACAATTGTACAATGTTTTAATAAATGCTGAAATATAATTATGTTACGCATGAAATATTATTAAAATATTTTGACTGGAGTAGAAAATAAAAACTATTGAGAAATAAAAGAACTAAAAAATTCTTTCTTTTAAAAGAATTTCAGCTTAAATATTGCCTTCCTATGTAAATTTCAGGATCTAAAATTACTTTACAAAAAATATATAAAATACTATATTAATGAATATTTTGAATAAAGAAAGAATTCTCTAAACGTTTCTTCTGATAAATTTTCAGTTGTATTAAAAAGAGTGCTTATTACATACATAAAACCATATCTTTTTAGAATTTTCGTAAACAATTTTAGCATTACAGTATATTCTAAGTTATCTTCCTTGTAACAGCAGAAAAATAATGAATATCTCTTGAAAAGCATTTTTATCCACAGATGCAAACTTTTAAATAATGATACAACCTGATTCAAGTAATAAAATTTGATATTCCTTTTATCTAAAAAAAAACAGATAAAAAAACAGGCATAGCGGGTGTAGATATTGTGAGATTAAAAACAGCATTCATAGTTCATTTTTCTCGTTTTAAAAATAAGAAAAGCTATTATCCCTCGCAATCTTGCTTCACAAAAGAAAAACGCATTTTATTACCTAAAATTTAAGTTTTAAATTAAGTGGGTTTTTATCCAAGTTTCCCTTACAAGATGAAAGAGTTCACCTTACATTTTAATACTTTCGGTATAGAAAAACAGAAAAAAATACTATAATATTTTAATATTTCTCTAAAAAAAGCTTAAAATATTTAAATTCTGGTTCAAAAAAGGGGACTCTGGCCAAAGGCATCTATTTAGAAGACTTCTGGGGAAAGAATGCTTTCATGTTAAGTATACTATATTTAGCAATACAAATTGAAAACAGCATATCTTCCAACGTAACATTATCTAAAGCTGTCTCGGGCACTAAAACACAAGTTATGAGTTTATCAACATCGGGTACCCGTTCTTTAAAAACTTTCATGGGAAAATTGAACATAAAGCAGGCCATTAATTTAAGAGGATTGAGATAGGAAGAACAGCTTTTCCTTAACACTTTAAAGGCATTTTTATAGCCAACACACAAAAGGTATTGTTTTTACTTTGAGATAAGCCAAACGTTTTTTAGACACGATGTTTTTTGCTACCAATACGTTCTTAATACTGTATCAGATCATTTCGAATGGTTATAAATTCTTGTTAGAGTTTATCCTATAAGAGTTTGACATTTTAAATACTCCCAGCTACGAGGTATGGCATGAGAAAAATGTTTTAGAGTTGTTTTTTTAGTTCTACCGCCTGTTTCGATTAAAGAAAAATATGAACCCGCCCTAAATTCTTATTATTGATTAAATGTATACGTTTATGACTTTTTTGTGCAAGAAAAAGTTTTTTTGTATGAAAATAACTGCCATCTTAATACTCCCAGTTTGAAATTAGGTTTATTAACTTTAACACTTTTTTCATGTAAATAAAACATATTTAACAAACATGTTTTAACTTATCTTTCAATACATAAATCCGTGTTTAGAAAAATGATTTCTGTGGAAATCTCATCATTATTGAGCACAGGTATTCGCAACACCGTTTATTATAATAATAATCTCTCTATTCTAAAAAAAAGTTTTTGGTGAACGGTTTCCAGAGAAAGGCTTTTTAATTACTGAACCAAATGACACATATATGGTATCAAAATGTCCGAATTCTTTCCGGATTTCCGAGTAAGCCCTTAGATTTTTCAAAAAAATTCTTAATTTTAAAATATTTCCATTTTTTTAGATTTCGGATAAGGACGCAGTTACAAAGCAAGAAACTATGAATTTTAAAACAATTGAAAATATATTTCACTGGTTTTTTAACATTCAAATACATTAAATAATCATCTTTCTATTTATCACACTAATTTAAAAAATATATATTGGATTCTTTTTAACAATATTTATATTTTTGCTGTTCAAACGATTTTAATTATATTTAAAACTAATGTATAATTAATTTATCTTTTATTTTTAAATAATTAATTCATTATTATATATTTATCTTTGTCGTTGTGGCAACCTAATCATTACTATATTTACAATAAAATATAAACTCGCTTTCAGGAATTTTGAACTTTTGCATTTATTTATTACAACTAGGGAGCTACCGCCCCCTGCTCGCTATCGCTCGCCAACCCCCGTAAACTGCTGACGCAGGACCTTTTGGAATTGCTTCGCAATTCCCACAAATTCCAACTCGTTGAACTTAAAACGCTTTATAAAACAATTAAACAATTTACAAAAAAAACGTCAACTAACTTATTAAAAATACTTCAAATCCCCTCCATGAATAAATCTCCCTTAAAAGTTTGAGTATACAGGGTGATTCAGAAATAATCATCAATAATTGGGGGAGAGGTAGAGGGGCCCTAGACAAGCATATTTCGAATAGGGATGGTGGGGCGCAGCCTTACAGTTAAAGAGCTAGGACCTAATGTAGTGCGAGCGCGTTTCAAAAGGTCGTTTTTAGAAGGCCCGTGTGACGAAGCAAAACATAATAAAATAAAAAAAATATATTGCATGAGGTAAGGAAATATCCCTACTACTTACACCATAAATTCAATAGAATTTGAACCACTTTCTAAACCGTGGAGTGAGTTTCAAAAGTGCAATATTAATCTTTTTGTCAAAAAATGGAGTTCCCTTAATGGTATTTAGAAAAATGATGATCGGGGAAGGAATTTTCAATGATCAAAACATTGATCATTGAAACTGTTTGATCATTGAAAATTCCTTCCCCTATCATCATTTTTCTTAATACCATTAAGGGAACTCCATTGTTTGACTAAGAGATTAATATTGCACTCTTTAAAACTCACCCTACGGTTCAGCACGTGGTGCAATTTATATCAAATTGAAAATTTAAGTAGTACGGATACTCCTGTACCTCATGCAATAATGTTTTTCATTTTATTATGTTTTGTTTCGTCACACGGGCCTTCTAAAAACGGCCTTTTGAAAAGCGCTCGCACTACATTAGGTCCTAGCCTCCTAGCTCTTTAACTGTGAGGCTGCGCCCCACCATCCCTATTCGAAATATGCTTGTCTAGAGCCCCTCTACCTCCCCCCAAATTATTGATGATTATTTCTGAATCACCCTGTATATTAACTCGAACTTATCAAAAATTAAAACGAAATGTTTTTAAAAATATTCATCTTAATTATTTTTAATCTATGATTATAAAAATAACTAATTCTAATTGTTTATCAATATTCGGACCAAACAAAAAATATTATTTTAAAGTAACTCGTTAGTATAATATGCCTAGTGTTTATCATTCATATTTTTTTAAACCCAGACTTGTTAAACAATACCGTTTAAGCAATTGAAAACAATAAGAGACAAAACATCACTATTTATTAAATTCATTTCTTTCGGGCTTGTAGGCCGTGGTCTAAAATAAAATAAAAGGTCCAGACGTTTCGTCGGAAGCTGTGTCCGACATCATCAGTGGAAATAAAACATTAATCGGTGAACTAATGTTTTATTTCCACTGATGATGTCGGACACAGCTTCCGACGAAACGTCTGGACCTTTTATTTTATTTTAGACCACGGCCTACAAGCCCGAAAGAAATGAATTTAATAAATCAAACCGGCTGTGAAAGTCTTCATGCTTACAAAACATCACTATGTTTACAATTAATTTCGATAAAATCAGAATAAAAATTATAAATATTGGACAAAAAGTGTGAAATTTTAGTATAAAATGGCGTTCATGTAAGTTTTTAGAATATGTTTTTATCAGTCTTTGAGTGATATTTCATCAAGAAAGTACTTTTTTTAAAAGATGAAAAAACATGTTTCATCTTAAAATATAGCGTCAATCGGACGTTGTGATTGGATGCATAATAATTTGATTGACAGTACTTGCTTTATAACTGCGACCTTATCCGTTATCTAAAAAAATGGAAATATTTTAAAATTGAGAATTTTTTTGAAAAATCGAGGGGCTTACTCGGAAATCCGGAAAGAATCCGGAAATTTTGATACCATATATGTGTCATTCGGTTCAGTAATTAAAAAGCCTTTCTCTGGAAACCGTTCACTAAAAACTTTTTTTTAGAATAGAGAGATAATAATTATTTTTATATCCTTTTGCAAGTTATATTATTTAAGGTAGTAAAAGGTAACTTTTTTTTATAATGCCAAAACGCAAAACTAGATATGGTGGGGGAATGTTTTAGAAATAAAGATAAAAATAGAAAGTCAGAATATTCATGTCATTGCTATGAAACTGACACAATTTCGATGTTTATTTGTTCTCATGAAGCAAAATTCTAAATTTTCGTGATGTTTACGATAATAGACAATATGCATGATTTTCAAATTCATTTTAAAAAGAAAGAGCATGAAAAATTACGTTGAAAAATGCTAATTAAACTGCAATTCGATCAAATAAATTCGATTTAAAACGCATTTAAAGTTGCTCTGACGTCACTATCAACAAACACTTCAGTGCTTGACGATTCTGACTTGTGACGTCATACTTCAAGTTCAAATTACGCGCGAAAAGCATCCATTGAAAAGCAATGGTGTTTGCATTTATGTTGGGGTTTTTTGGTAGCCTGTAGTTTCTTATTTCGGCAGCTATGGACGGCCCTAAACAAGTAAAAAAGTACTATAAAGGATGTTTAGTACCTATGTGCAAAAATACAAGTGTTAGAACACCGGATGAATTGTTTTTCTCAGTACCAAAAAATGAAAGAATTCGTCATAAATAGTGTAACTTTATGCTTAGAGACACAAAGAAACAAACAAAAACGTGATGCCAGCTGCATAAAATGTAATAATTCATAGCAAAAGAAAACTAGAATTTTTGTGATACTAGTACATTGACATTGCTATAAATGGAATGCTTGATTATAATCAGTTTAAATTAATAAACGAAAGAATTTAATGAAGTCAAATAAATTATTTACTGTTGCAACAGTTCAAAAATTCAAAGATTTTTTGGTTTTTAAATGTGTTTTACATTTTTATTTTACTAGTGATATTTTAAATATTTTATACTGACTATAATTAAACTTAATATTGTGAGAAAAAACCTACAAGACATTCATTATTTATTTACAAAATTTCCAAAGTTAGTCCAAATGCTAAGAAACTGAATGAAAATACAAGAAATCTGTACAAAAAGAATAAAATTTTAATTCGAAAAAGAACATTTTTGAGTTTCAAGAACAGTGTTATCCAGTCTTAAACAGATGCATAACGGGAGAATTCAAAAAAGTAAGTTTTTATGCTCCATGTGCTCAAAACAGTATTACCTGAAACAAATATCTTGAAGTATGACGTCACACAAGGTTACGCCCCGTTTTGAGTCAGGTGACTTAAGGGCTTTTTTTAAATATTTTTTGCTCTTAAATTAAAACTTTTTATGATTTTTAAAGTTGATTTTTGGGTTTTTCATGATCGAATTAGTAAATTGGGTAAGTTTTAGGATGTTTCGTTACATAGTGCATATTGTCTATTACTACATTTTTCACAGACAATCAATGAAAATCATTACAAATTTTAAGAAAGTAAAATTTATTCCGGGGATGTTTCAGTGCTTCTGAATGGATCTGTGTGAGAAAAACATTACCTTGGGGAAATGGTAAAAGAAAGTTTACACTGCTTTGTTACTAATTTTCTTGGAATTAAATGGTGATCCGCCAATTCATATTGCCATAGAGGAACTGTTAAAATTTCGCCGCTGAATGAATATTCCCCTTTTTTGAAAGAATACCCCAGAGAAGTAGTTCCCCTGTTTTAAGAATGTTTTATAAAATGAGTAAGTGCTGTGAGCTGTGTTTTGTGAGGATGGCAAAGAGATCCTTAAGTATCAGCGTCAGCAGTTAACGGGGGTTGGCGAGCGATAGCGAGCAGGGGGCGGTAGCTCCCTAGTTAATGAAAAAAAACCTTTTTAAAGAACAACGTTTTTAAAATGCACTAAAAAGTATAAAATAATTTTTTGTAACTCCTTGTAAAACGAAAAACGTGGGGATCACGCATTAGGTATTAATTCCAACTTAATTTTATCATTCATTTAAGTAATTTTTAACTGTGGATATAATGGTAAATAGAGTGACAAGAGTAGTAGCGGTAAATATTATTGCATGATCCCCACGTTTTTCGTTTTACAAGGAGTTACAAAAAATTATTTTATACTTTTTAGTGGATTTTAAAAACGTTGTTCTTTAAAAAGGTTTTTTTTCATTAATTATTTTCTGGTTTTTAGTTTCGTTTTGTAAAGTTTAGAATTCACGACCTGAACCCCTGAACGCCTTCCAAGAATTTGATTCCTTTCTCTTTTTAATAAAACTAAAAAAAATTGTTTTTTTTTCTGAACTTTAACTATAACACATGGCTTTACTCTGTTTTGTTAAAATCATTGCACTGTTTTTGCCTCTAGCTATTATTCAGATGACGTTGGAAATTTTTGAAACACTAGTAATATAAAAAAAGTGTTTTAAAAAATATTTTGGTGACAAACTTGTCAGTAACTAATTAATAAAGTCAGTCCCTTAGATGTATTACAAATACAAAACTTGCATGAAGTACTGCATTACTTGCATTACTTTTATTCTTACAAATTTTCATTTTGCTAATATTTTATACAACACTTCTAAAGCCATCTTGATAACGAGAGGCAAACTGCACAACAATGATTTTTTAACAATAAGGTCCTATAGTTGAACTTCTAAACTTTAAGTCCCCCTGGGGGTTCAGGGACAGCAAATTGAACCGAACTAACGAGATAATATCGTATTGTCATCCAGATCTGAACTATGTTCAAAATTTCAAGTCTCTAGCTCATGGGGAAGTATGCTTAAAATTGATTACTAAATTCCCCCCGAACAGACAGATAGACGGACGGACAGACAGACAAGATTGAAAGCGACCTAATAAAAACGTTGTAATAAAAAGTTAAAATCAAAATAACATTTCATCTAATAGAAAATAATATATTATCATTAAGAGTGTGTGAAGGAAAGTTGTTTGAGTTATCCTTATTATCTATATTAAGCGTTTTCCCTTTTTTGCAACACGATTAATTAATAAAATGTGTTTAAAAAAACTTTAATACTGAAGTAAAAATGCATTATTAGTTTTTACGAGATTCAAATTTCTCAAATATGTATGATTCATCAACAACCTAAGCCCTGTTAGCGTCTGTTAAGAAATACAGACATTTATTTTAGATAATGCAACAAAAATTGCTTAATAAACATTGTTATTTATAAAAATGAACATTACTTAAAGAGTAGAGAGATAGATTTTGATACCGAGGCATGACGTCTTAATAGTGTTAATCTTAATACTGGTAAGATAATAGTAGTTCCCCATTCAAGTATTTTCACGATAAACAATTCATTTTAAAATCAGGTTAGGAATTCGCTTAAGTTATCATCATGAGTTCCAATTTCAATGACTTTGAAATCCAAAGTTATTAATTAACGTGGTCGGGATGCCCAAGATAAACTTGTTTTTATCAAGAAATTTCCAGTAACTTCCTTCTTTAATACAACAAATTAATATCTCTAGTATGAAACTAGTCAAACTCTTGAAGAACTTGAGAAAAAAAAACACTCTCAAAATTAGGAAATTCCAAGAAAAAATATTATTGTTTTTTTTTGTACCGTGGTTGTAAACTTCATTGAAATTATATAGAACTTAACAAATATCTAAACTATACATAGCTATATGTACTTAAAAATAATTTTGCAAAACTTAATAAGCTAAAATTATTTTGATTCAAAATGTTATCCATTCAATAAACAATCATTTTTTTAATAACTAGGAATTAAAATATCAGTTTATACACTGTTTAAAGGTAATATCTTTCTATCTCTCTTGGAAAAGTATTTTAGATAGATTATAAAAAAATCCTTTAATCATGTTATGTATAAAAAAATACTGTTCTGTGTATTTATGGATAAAAAAAATGTTGTTGCAGAATTTAGTTTGTTTGTTTGTTACCCATACTTTTGAGAAAGCTCCACACCTTTAGAAATAAATAATTTTGTAAATTCGAGCAGAATACAGAAAGTTTTTATCAGGCAAGTTTGTTTTGTTACATAATTTTAATTGAGTTTATCATGTTTGATCCATTCATTTTCCTCTCTCTCTTTCTTTTGAATATCGCTGATTTACAAAAATTGGAAAGATAGGAATATATTTGAAGGCGGAATTAAAAGTGCATTTATTTTAAATTTTTGTGTCTGGCTATCAATTATTTCAAATAGAATGTTGTTTTTCGTAAAAAGCAGAACTTTTCTCCTCTATAAAAAATTCCATGCTACTAAAAGAGTATAGAAAAGAGTAAAATAAGAGTCAATCAATGAAAAAGATTAGAAGCGTTTACATCCTCAAATGTTTGCTTTCATAGATATCAGTCAACAGTTGAAGCCTTTAATTACTCTAAAAATAATTCCTCTAGTCAGCTAAAAGAGCTCAAAAAGTGTAAAGGGATGACTGAAAAGGGAACCACCAATCGAATACAAACACCCAACCATGAAAAAAGCGAATAAGTGAGTTGGAAATTCGATTAGGTCCGCCTAAGATGGATTGGCGAGGAAAAAAATATCACCGGCGAACAGAAATAGATCAAGATGAGACTTCAGTCAGCACTACTGGATAAGATGGAAATTTTTATACCTGAATCGACAGATTCTGTTATATGGGAAAAAGACGCATTAATGTCTTACTCTAGTGAAGTCAAGTGATAATCGTGAAAATCTGAAAGTATATACACAAAAGGATGGGAATGGAGAAACCTTTTTCTCTGGTCCGATTGAAGAAACCTTTTAAAAACTTGGACCATTCCGTGGAATCTGATTGTCTTCGAAACAAACCTGTTTTAGCAGGAGATGATTTAATAAAATCCCTTAAAAAAGACAAAATGCGATTTGGGAGAGAATCCCGGAAAAACTTCATCACCAAGTTTTAGTTTAGTAGCGAAGAGTTTGAATAGAAATAAGTTTGTATGGTTAGACTTCAAGCACTACCGAAGGAATCTGAATAAAAAAATACCATCATTGAGACTATACCAGCACTGAACTAAAATGCCGATCGGCAGAGAACTCAAGTTATCTGGCTTCGGTTCTTCTGCCGTTCCGAGTTCGTAAAATATATAAGAAAGTCTTGCATCGACTTCCTTTAAACATATTGAATTTCTACAGAGAAAAATCGTAACAGGAATTTGCCTTAGTTTTAGAATAAGTTCCAAGAAGCTTATAAATTCAACTTAAGACGGAATCTTAGTTTCCACACTCACAATATTTATTTCCATTTCGATGAGATAGAAGTTTGCAAGAGGACTTCAATGAATGTGTTATACATTGAGTGAGCTAATACCTTTTAAAGCCGCTTCTAACTTTCACTTTTTAGAAACAGAACTCCTCCAAAGACTTACAATCTTCTTTTTATCTCTTAAAATTTGATTGCTTCAACAATAGTTTAGGAGCTTAGCTCTTGTAACATTTGAAACTCAAAGGGGAATAGAATTTTAAAAATATTTTTCCCAATTCATAATTAGTATACTCACCATCATTTTGAAATGATAATTTGAATTTTCGACTTTGGAAATTTTAAATTAATCGAAATATAAAAGTCATTCAACTTTGGAATCTTTCGCCTTTATATTATGATAAAGACGAACGGATAGACATAGGGTTTACATGAAAATAAAAATCAGGAACGAAATGACGAAGTGATGTTTTCGCAGATTAAATAGATAGTTTTTTTAAACAGATAAAAACTTTTTACATATTTAATACAGAAAAATTTAATAGAAAAATAATTTTTTAAAATATTTAAATGCCCTTAAATATTTTAATTTTTATTCTAAATGGAGCTTAAAAATTCTTCAATGATTTTTTATAAATCAAAAAATAATTCGAAGAAATCGAAAGGAAATTTAAAAGTAGTTTTTAAAGTTAAGAATGTATTTAGTTCTCTGTATCAAATGTGAAAATTGCACACGAAATTTTATAATCCCCGCGTATAACCCCTTTGTATAAATTACCAAATCACATATCTGAAAATATGAGAGGAATGGTCTTTTAATGTATCACATATACTACACTTTTTCTACTATATTTCATATAACATACATTTTATAACCGGCATAATTAACACCTTATATTCCTTTTAAGCTACATTCCTACTTTCAAAACTGAGTTTTGAAATGAAGCTTGTAAATGCTGCATGTCGAGACTACATAATATAATACAGGATCTTTACTAATCTTACTTATCTTCAAGCAAACTAGCTTTAAAATAACAATATATTCGCAACAAATCACAAAACTAATCTACCAAATATCTTCATCAAATTTCTAAAAAAACCCCTCTTAACTAGCATATAATGCACTTTAAGGTTCGAAAAATTCCCTCAATAAAACGCCACATATTCTCCATGCTCGCAACTAGTAACCGTCAGTCCAATTACTGCCAACCCACGAGAATATCGTTCATTCCCAAACGCCTTTTCACCTCAATTTTGGATCTCTGTTAAAATTTAAATGACCTCGTTTTGAGAACCTTAAAGCGTGATACCCAGCCAGACAGTCCTTTTAACGACACCCTGCGATACAAACCAGGATAGCGGGGGTTTAGGGTAATGCCATTGTAAGGGAGAGGTTCTTATTCAGAGGAATGCACTTCGATTCTAAGCCGGAATCGTACCTTCAATGCGATGTTTCTGATGCCGTTACTTTTAGTGAGAATAGAAATAAATAGAATTTCCTGGGAAAAGTTGAATTCGAGGAAGTATTTTGACGTCTGTCGGTTGGGAGGTATGTGTATTTGATACCTAGTCTTTTCAATGGGAGTTTCTCAAATTTCATTATGTGTCTCAATAAAAATTGTATCCTTACGATTCTTTTGTCAAGAGTTAAGTTGAAGTTCAAATATTTTGATAACAAGGAAAATTCTTTGATTCAACTGACGGTTTGGTTGAGTTTACATTTGTGATAAAACAATTTAAGTTAATTAAATTATTTTGGTTTTCAGGTTTCTAGACAGAGGAGTAGGGTGGCCCAAAAAACGTTTTTTTCTGGTAGAGTTCTGGGCACCCTCTACTTTTTTTCGAACAGCTAATAGAAGCTCACAGCCAAAATTTTAACTCTGTATTCGAATTAGAAGTCGATGACCAAGAAGTAAAAAAATCCAAATTCGAATATTTTTATACAAAACAACTCAAAGATCAAACCATCTCATTTTGTTCATGATTTTTTATAAGAAACTACTAACGTTATAGATATAATGTTTCAGGTTTGGTTTTTTATCACCTTTATTTTTTGTAGTAATTTTTTATGTCCTAAGAACTTTTGTAAAGTTGTTTTTCATGCATTTTTAAACAACTAATAACTCTAAAACTATTCAACTTAAAAACCTGAAATAAGTCTTTTTTTGTTTGTTAACTGTTTGTCTTTGATTTAAGGCGAATCATGACCATCCTATTCAAAAAGTTTTTTTCAAAATTTAAAAAAATGAAAAAAAATTTAATGAAACAAAATTTTTATTTGACATTTTTTGCATGTTTTAAGTCATATGGATACCCTTAAGCGATTTTATGTATTTTCCATGAGTGAATCGCTCTTGCTGTATAATTTTAGGGATAGTTTAGGGACTTACCTAAATTTCAAATATTTTTTTTATTCATGATTAAATTTTATTTTCAACTTGAAATTTTGTAGTAATGTTCATTTTAAGAGTTAAAATACTTTTAATATTTTTCAAAAAAAATTAATTTTGTTTTAACTTTTTTTTAATTTTGAAAAATTTTTTTTGAAAATGATGGTCCTGATGCACATTAAATCAAAGACAAAAAATTTACAAACAAAATGGGACTAATTTCAGCTTTTTAAGTTGTATATGTATAGTTCTAGAGTTATTAGCTGTTTAAAAATGCAGAAAAAACAACTTTACAAAAGTTCTTTGGACATTAGAAAATTACTACAACCAAAACAAAAGTGATAAAAAAACCTGGAACATTATATCTATAACGTTAGTAGTTTCTTATAAAAAAGCATGAACAAATGACAGGGTTTGATCTTTGGTTTTTAGTTGTTTTGTATAAAAATCTTCGAATTTGGACTTTTTCACTCCTCTTGGTCATCACTTTCTAATAAAGGTAAAGAGCCCAAACCTTGCCTGAATAGTTTTCTCTGTAGGTTAAAGAATTGAGGGGGTGCCGTGGCAATTTCCTAACACTTTATTTTTTCCTATAGAAAAGTGTAAATATTATCTTAGGGGCTGTTCAAATATTACGTAAGCACCTAAGGGGGGAGGGGGGGTTTGCTCTTTGCTTATTTTTGCTGACAAGGGGGGAGGGGGGATATGAGTGATGCTTACGTAAGATGGTACATTTTCGAAAATCTCTTGTTTCTTGAATAAATAATTTCAAAATTCTACCAAAAATAAATGTAACAAAAAATTGAATTAGGAAATCTGACGTAAGCATTTTTTTCTGGAGATGGACCACCCTAACATTTCGAAATTGTAACCCCGAAAAGTAGTGTTTCGACTCATTTTTGATATCTTATTTGATACGTGATTTGAGTTACACCCAAAAAGGACGACTCCTTATACGAGTCACCTAATTTTCAAGGAAAAAAACAGTACTTACTAATAGGGACGTCAAAATTTCGGGGGGGGGGGGGGTCCTGCAGTTTCTTACGTAATTATGGTGGGGGGGGGTTTGAGGTTTGCTTATCTTTGCTGACAAGGGGGGAGGGGGGGTTAAAAATGACCTAAAAAGTGCTTACGTAATATTTGAACGGCCCCTTATTAGGGGCCATTCATTAATTACGTAAGGCTCCCTAGGGGGAGGGGGTTGGGAAAATCTCTACATACCCTTACTTGAGGGGATGGGGGTCAAACCCATTCTTACGTAAGAATGGATTTGTAATGTAAACAAATTCCAATTATTCCAATCAAATTACTATTGAATAACCCCAGAAAAACTTAAAAATGCTGACGATCTCGGTATATTATCGAAGCTTTAATGAAGCTTTTAATCGCTATTTAATCGCTATGAAGCTATTTAATCGAAGCTTTAATTTAATTTTAAAAAATGAAGGTATATCAGATGTATCTTTTTTTATTGGAGTAGCATTAAGTTAAGATAAAAAATAAAACTGTTGAATACATCTTCCAGTTGTCAAAATTCGAAACAAAACAAAAGCAAAAAGAGAGAGAAATATTAATTAGTTTTGGAAAACGAAATGGAATCTTACGTAAGAATAGGGGGGTTGAAAATCTTGCTTAACCTTGCATGGGAGTAGGGGGTCAAAAATTGCCAAAATCATCCTTACGTAATTAATGAATGGCCCCTTACAGAAAAAAAAAGTGTTCATAAACAGTTTATTAAAGAATGTGCAGAAATGCCTTAAAAGAACGACATTTTTTCTACTTTAATTAAGTTAATTTACCCAAAAATGTACATATACCTAATATGTGTTTATTTTAGCAAAATATGTATTAAAAAATGCCAAATATGTAATAATAAAAAGAAAATGTTAAGTAATTTTTTTAAAGGGGATCTTCAAATATTACTCAAGCACATAGTAGGAAAGGTGGTTTTCGCTTTTTGAAATTTTTTCGCTATTTTGTTATCACGAGAAAAAAAACCATGTGTCTACTTCCCTTCTTGGTCCGCCCGACACGTTTCATCTGACAATCCCGACTTTACAACCTTTTAAAAGTTAAATTCAGCATTGTGTGCACTAATTTTAACTACAATTTGAATGCGTATTTCAATTCATGGGTTACTTTCATTTGAAAATCAGTCAAAAACGTGTGACTATTTTTGAAAAAAATGAAAATGGATAAATATGCAATAAAAATATGTAGTTATAGGTTGAATATGAAAAAATATGTAAATAAAGCAAAATATGTGAAAATATGTAAAATAAACATAGTCTTAATCGATTTAAAATCTTTTAAAACGTATAGAATTCAAGAGCACACTTTAATATCAGATTTCTGAACAAATATGTAATTACTTATAAATCCTAGCCCTATTAATAACGATAACTATGTATTAATTATAAACAATAATTTGTTATTACTTTCAATAGTTACAAACCCCTTTGATTCCTTGACAAACTCTTATTAATAAGAAAATTAGGGTGGTTTTTGATGAAGGGTGTTTTAGACACATCGTTTAAGTGTCACAAAGTTTAAAGAATTACTCTAGAATCACTTTGAAATATGTGGCTCAAAATTTTAACTCAATAAATATCTTATCTTAATTTTAGATCCATACTTTTTTTTATTTTAGTAATGAAAATGAAACACCCCCTCTTTCATAAATATTATCATCTTTCTGAAAAGACATTCTTGTAAAATTTAACTCACGAGTATTCAAACTATTCTAAGAATTTCGATAAAACACTGCTATTATGCTCAACTTTAAACTTATGGAGCTGCAAAATTAGAAACAATTCCTTTGAAGGTGTTTATGACAAGAACAATTTCTTAATTTTAACATATGGATGGGAAAAATTGGAAATTTTCTGACAATGAGAGAGTTCGCATATGGGGGATTCAAATTCTTTAGTCTCCATATGAAGAGATATCAAAATAGGTAAGTTTCAGACCTAATTTTAGAAGTATATTAAATCTATCTTGAAAATATTGGAATAAAATCAAATTTTTAAAGAATGTATACTGGATCAATAGTAGGTATGCATTTTTTCAATAAACAAATCTGTGAAGATTCCTTTTTTAATCTTTTAACGACGTGTTGTAGAACCAAAGCAGAAAATATGGAAAATATATTTGTATGTAAAAAAAGATGGACAGATAAGATTGATTAATGTTAAGGAGGAAATCAATCTTAGTAATTACATCCAATATGAAAATAAAGAACAAAAAACCTGAGTTAACTTTGACGTTACTAAAGAGTTTTGATTATAAATGAACAAAAAGATTTTTAAAAAACTCAGGGATTTGTATAAGGTTTTTTAACATATGCGTTGATACTACCATCTGTCAGTCAGAAAATATAAAAATACACCCCTAACTAAATCAAATTATACCCAAAGTCTAATAAAAAATATCCCAATAACAAATTTTTATACCTTATATCCTAGAAAAGTAACCAAATATACTGTTCAAAATTCTTTGAGGGGTAATTTGATGCTGATAAAAAAATACCTAAGCTACACAAGTGTATTTTATCTGTTACTGTTGAGCACATAGCTGTTCTCAAGGATGTATCTCTGAGCTTTAACGAGTTAATGGATGCTGCGTTTTAACACAAGAGCTCTCGAGATCAATTCCATTAGATAGCGACCTGCATTAGTGGGAGGAAAAAAAAGGATAGAGGAAAGACACGTCTCTCTCTGTTTTGTTTTGTACGTAAATATCAAGGAAAGGAAATAGCATACGAAGCCATGAATCAAAAAAGTACGGACGACTGTTAAGTTCGTGCCTTTTTTTAGAGAAAGGTGTGAATGAAATTAGGTTTAAGAGATTTTTCGTGTAGAGTGAGACTTAACATATGAAAGAATAAAATGCTAAAATGAAGGAATGTTTGAGTTAGTTTCCAATGAAAATATTTGCCTTTTAGAATAAACACTAGCCCAGATCGGGTATTTTTACTATCCATGAACTTGAATCAAGCTTTTAAGGGATTATTCAATAGGTTTTTTTATCCCCTCTTGTGTACTTTTAACTGCTTATATTGAAGAAGAAATGAATATACTTATTTTTTGTGATGATACGTAGTTCACTTCTTTAATTCTTATAAATTTGTATTATTTTCATTCGTTTCTTGTTAAGTTCATAACAATTAACTGCACACTTTTGCAGTCAAAATTTATGATTAACCAAATTTATTTACCAAATTAACCTTCTATAAATTCTTGATGTAACTCTTAATATATATAACTTCTTATGCATATTATTTCTGAAATTTTAAAGGTGTTGGACTTTTTCCAAATAAAGGTAGATTCATTGCTAAATAAATTTATTTTTATCTTTATTTTTAAACTGGTACATGAAAAAATAACATAAGTGATATTGGTTTTTAGAATATGTAAGTCAAATATCCATCTACAGAATGCCTTAAAACTATCAGAGCTTAAAAAATAGAGATATTCTCAATCATATTTACAACTTTTTGAACACTCTCACCAAGCAGAACAACATGAAAAATGTTAGTCCAAATATGAAAGTAAAGGGTTTGAAACACTTTTTGACACTTTCTTTAAATTTTATTTTACCAATCGCAGATTTTGAAAGGGGAATTTCAATTAGTAACCCTTAAAAAATACTTGATAATTTTCCTTGATATTGAAAATTTAAGATCCAATGTCGTTTTACTATCCACTCAAGATTATCATATTCTATTTAAGTATTGTAGGGTGATCGAGACCATGATCTTCAGTCAAATATCATTTTCAAACATTTTGACTTAAGCTCTCAAGTACAGAAAACTCTTAAGCACGCACCAACACTCTGAATAGTAACCAGGTAACGGGATGTTTGATTTTTCTATCACTTTTGATATTTTTAGTCAAACTTATTTATGAAGGATGAAATTTTCGACCTATTAGAGGTATGTTCAAAGTCAATTTATTATATTTTTGGAGTGACCTATTACCCCTGTGATTCCTTTGCTTATTTCAAACTGTATGTTAAAGATGTATTAAAACATTTTTTTAAGATTTGGTATAAATTTTTGTAAATTCATTATTGACTTGAAATTTGAGTGAAAAATACTGCGCATGAAAAAAAAAATTTCATCAAAAAATGGTCGGGGAGTAAAAAGATGGTTATTTAAAATCCCTTATTCGAGAGAAATATAAAAGTTCGATAATTTTTAATTACTCACAACATCGACTTGCTCTTTAAAAGATATAAAACCAATATTGATTATATAAGTCCTGAAAGTTATTGATATAAAGTCATATACTTATATCACTACGATGTTTCCTTAACCTAACCCTTCCTTAGTTGCCTTCCCCATCTTCCTAGTAAGTTATCTATCAATTAATGATATGGCAGTGATGCAGTTGAGTGTAGAAGCATGTAACATTGTATAACCTCCCAATATTACATTCCATGTATCCTAATTAAATTCTCTCGTATTGCCAAGACAATATCTTCACTGTTATTTGTTACTGTTTATTTGGCTGCTATTTTGGTGTTAGAAAGGTAAGTGGATATCAGATGAAGATCATCTGATATCCACTTACCATCATCTTGCTGTCTAGATTCAACATCCGAATCCGAACAGTCCATTCGATAACCAATTTACATCTAGAAAGTATCTACATTTAAATTACAATGTTCCATCTGTGAAATAACATTGAACCAAACAGTCTAACACATTCAAGCAATAACATTTAAATAAATATATGAGAATAACCCAACATTACGTCATTGATAACAGAGATATTTTTAACGCTCTGAGAGCGTATTTCACGCATTGAAAATCAGAAATACGCTTTTAAAAACTAGCCAGGCATATTTTCACGCTTTGAATATTTAACAAAGGCTTTCCTTAAACACATGCATGGCGCCCCACTGAAATCGAATAATAATTTTTCTACTGAAATTTGTTATGTTAAATAAATATTTCACTTAGAATGTTTAATGAAAAATAAATTGTTTTATTTATAATTTTTAATACTTTCTACTTATTTTTAACAGATGCTACTTTTTAAAAACCAAAATAGCATCCTCATTTTTTCTATTAATTTTGTCATTTAAAATTTTAAAAATTTTAGTATTTCACTCCTCATAAATGAATTTCACGCCTCTTAAAAAAGTCAAGGGGTATTTTACTCCTCCAAAAAAGTCCTAAGAATAACACTGATTGATAATTATATTTATTTTTCTTTTCATGCTCATGAATTTTTTTACTCCTCTCGTTATTCTTCGTGTCGTATAACTAACACAAACTCTTTGCATTATTGATAAATACCTTTTCAAGGCTATAGAAATTATCATTGAACACTAGAGGAAGCTTTTAAAAATATAAATTAAAAACATAACAAAACTGTACTACACATGGTAAGGTTGTATGTAAGTGAGGAACCCCACATATCACTAAGCTCCCCATATCTATTTCATCCAACATCCAATAGTTGTTTTAAAGCTTATCCTAGATCCTTCTTTCCCAGTTTTCGCACGATTAAAGAAATGACAGCACTTCCAATCCAACAACAACTCACCTCCTACACGCATTAAAGTGATAAACCACGTTCCCAATTCCAACCGAAACCCGATTCAATTACAAGATAACAAAACCATCTCTCTCATACCATCACAGCCTATAACTCACCCATGCTTTTCAGACCAGATTATTGGTGCACATAAATTCCACACGATCGAATATTTTTATAGAGGATCCCCCTCAAGCTTCGTTCCACCACCAAAAATCCATACTCAATGAATCGAGTGCAAAAAGATCGCATTATTAAAGAATAATGTCATTCAACTCGATCCTTTAAAGTCTTTTCCAGTTTTAAAATCTCAATCATATCTTTCATGCTCAATTTAAAATCGATCATTTATTCAAAACCTGGATATTCTTGTATTCGATTCTTTAACGTCTGAAGAATCGATACTTGTTTTAAATATTTTAATCCAAAATAAATCCATCTTTTTTGGAGGTATGAAGTAAGACTTAAAAAAAATTAGTTATCCGATATACTATACAGTTACGCTTCCACTGCCATTTTTATTGTTTTATTGGAGACCGGTGAAGGGAGCAATCATTCACAGCTTCTGTATAAGGTAATGGCCAGGAAAATGTTATTTATAATATCTCTTAAGTATTTGGACGGAAGGGCAATTTCCTAGAGCAGAGTTTCGCGCCCGGCATAGTTTCCATCAAAAAATCCTAATAAAATCTGATGCGGTTTCTGAGTTCATAAGAAACTGCTTCTGATGGAGAAAATATATCAGAGGGTAGATTGCCTGTTATATTTCACTGCCTTTTTATTTATACCGAGATTGTTGACCATTTTCTACCGTTATGAATCGATTTTTATCGAGAGGGAAATTCGGTAGGAAAATGGTATCTTGAAAAAGGTAAGAGTAATTTATTAGTGGTGACGCCTTTTTTCCCAACAAATTTTTTTATGAAATTCACTCCTTCTTTAGAAATAAGAAGTGGGTGAGTTTTTCAGAAGCAATTTTTAATATAGGTATACTAAATTAATATTATTAGTGTGATTGGCTAAATTTTCAAGGTGGTACTATTTATTTAATTGAATTCCTGAAAGTTCCTTTTCCCATTGCACAATTTTTTATTTTATCTTTTTAAGAGCAATTTTTGAAAAATTAAAGTAAATATGAATTAATTTTCAATTTTATTACAGTCAATTCTTTAAAAAGTTTTAATCGTTTTAAAGTTATAATCCTAAGCATATAAAGTTATAATTTTCGGGTGGGGGTCCCAAAAGCATGCAAAATGTTTTCTATAGATGTGAGAAATATTGGAGTGTCATTTACAAAAAAAATTATGACAAAGCTCTTTTAGTTTCTTATTTGTCACATTGTGTCATAAATGCTCCTCATAACATGTTACGTTATTCATGTTACGTTATTCATTTACGTTATTCATTACGTTATTCATTATTACCTTACGTATCTCTTTGGTTTCTACATTTTCTCTGTAAAACCCATTTCACGACAAGTGAAGTGTTGTTGCTGTAAAACAAACATTACTATGAGAACAGGAGTTTTACGTCTCGAACTATTTGTAAAAGATGTAAAGCTAGATATCTTTTGGACTTGGAATTAGGCCCTCAACAACGTAAAAAAGTCAACCTGTGTGTTGATGAAAAGTTTAAAAAATGGTTGATAGAAAAGAAGGTTGTTTGGAAAAAAATAAATGGATTCCAAAATTAGTAGTAGTAACCTTAATAGAACAAGGTCAGGGCAATTTTTCCCAATTTTTATGAGAAACATTATTTTTTTCCGAAAACTCAATGATACAATTTCATTCACATCCCTTTCCCAAAAAAACAAGTGGAACTAGAATCAATTGCTATATACAGATTTACTCTATTTAATATTCTAAAAAGAATAATAATATCAATAATCTTGATTTTCACTCATTCATAACGGTCGGCGTTGACCCAATACTCGATATTTTGCTCCACGACGACCGCAGGTGGAATCAGCTTATCCGGTAAATAAGGCACAGTATTGGGAAGCATACGGGAAAATACCGTAGGGAAATTTCGTTCGACGTAGCTTTGAAGCGAGTGAACGTAGCTTTGTGATTAACACTTTTTGTTCCTTTTATTGATCTTGCCTCAAGGTCTCGTCAAGCAGTTGCGAATGAAAGTGGTTTGAATCATGTTTTGAGAATTCGAGAAAATGAAGGAAGTTTTTATGTGTAATCTTTGAAATATTGCTGTTGTATCAGTTTTTGTTTAAGTATATCTATATTAAAAAGTGTATTTATAACTTTTGGGGGGTACATATCTCCTACATAACAATCCTCCATCATAATATTGAATTTTTAACATAGAATTTAAAAAATATCAATTATTTAAAAAATTGTGTGGAACATTAATAGAATTTACTTACTATTTAAATAATAATATTATACCTGTTTCTGCAAATTATCCCTGCGGTTGTCTATTTCCAGTTTATTGAATGAATTAATTAACTGATTATTTTGAGTAAATTTCACAGGTTTCCCCTTTCATAACTATCTCTGGGTAATATTCATGCAAAACTTACTTTTTAAAAGTCTCAAATATTTGTGACGCTATAATAAATTATTTTTCGTAGAAAAATTTAAACCTTTTAAACTTGGAATTTCGATGACTTTTAGTACGTTATGTATTTATTATTCATAAATAAAAACAGTTGAAATTACCTCTTTCCTTTTTTTAATTAGGAGATGGTTTTTAGTTTTTTAAGATAGCTTGTTATTTAATTAGATTTTTTAAGCTAAAATTTAATTTTCTTCTAAAAATAAATGAAGTGTTGGGCTTCATTTATTAGAGTATACCATTATCACATTATCTCTATCATAATTATAGATTCTTTAAAATAAAAAAGTATGTTAATTTTAAAAATAAAAAAATGAATATGTCTGGATTGATTTTTCAGATTTTTAGTGTTTTATTTGTAAGCTATTAAGTCAAAACCGTTGAAAAGGCTTTTATTGCATTTAATTTGAGGTTCAACTCTATTCTCAGTGGACTAATAGAGGAGAGGAGGGTATTATGGAACACCCTTTACTAATAACTCTATTAGTAAAGGGTGTTCCTCACTTCCTGAGAGTGTAACTCTCAGAATAACTCTATTGTTTTTTAATAAAAATCCGCCGAATCATTTTAAGTACATACTATAACTAATGTCAATTAAGGGCCAATGGTTCAATAAATCATAATTTATTTTTTTTAAATAAAAAATGTACTTTAAGAAACAGTTACAAATGGAGGGTAATATGGAACAGTCGGGTAATATGGAACAGTTGGATTTACAGCTATTGAAAACTAATTAGACCTTAGAGAACATAGTTAATCTTAACTATAAAAATATATTTAACAATTTACGTTCAAATTGTTTTGTTCATGAGTCTATTTACAATAGTCACAAACATATCGTCTTTTTCTTATGGAATGTTCCATAATACCCAACAGGCCATATTGTATTATGAACCCCTTTTACTGACCGATAAAACATAGATTGCTAAAAAACGATTGCAGCTTAAGAAACTACTTATCTTTTAGTGTACATATGCTTAACAACAAAATCAAAGTCGCATAGTTACTGGTAGGTTAAAAGGTTAGAACATTTATCGTCAAAAACTTTCGAAAATCCTAAAACACACTTTGCTTTGCTGCGACTGATCAGACAACAACAAGAAGCTAAACTCTTGCGCACTACATTATGGGGGATTTCTTAAGACTTTCGTGGCATTGCCACGTGATAGCAGCACGAGGGGGAGCAGAAACTCAGGTGTTCCATATTACCCGACTATTCCATAATACCCTCCTCTCCTCTATCTTTAAGCAACTTTTTTCCTATTTAGATTAATGACATTCAAGAAGTTACACATGATAAATGTAATGTAAAACATAGGACTTGTGCTCAAATGTTACAGTTCATGTTATACTGCTTACATATTTCTATATAAAATTTGATAATGTTTCTCAAGATTTCTAAAATTAACGAACTACACTAATTAGTAAATGCTCTTAAGACCTCCAAACACAATTATACAGTACATGTTGATGCATAGTGATATTATGTAAAATTTATTTAACTTTGCTTCCAGAGAAAAATTAATTGAACAAAATCTTGCTCCTAAATTCAATCAGAATAATCGAACAGCTGCTTCCTGAAGAAATCGTAAACATTTAAGTTGCACACATCATAAATCCTACAAAATGTTTCCAAACTAGAACCATACTCTCCAATTTTTCACGCAGAAACCAACTATTAGCAGAAATGCATGAGAGGATATAAAATACGCTAACTATAGAATACATGTAAAAGTTTTGCAGCAAATATTCGCGCTACATTAGTAACAACTCTACTCATTTTTCAAATTGGAAGAAGCAATAAATCATAGTCTTTAGTCTTCTCAATAATATTTCATGATATTTACCCGAAGTATACACTCGTTTCCTTCTACACCAGTGAAACCCGAAATTATTCAATTTCAAAGGAACGAAATATCCCATTTTCGTTTAGAGTTTTCTTTAACTTTTTTGGCTTGGAGCCACGTTTTATTGGAAGGTTTTACTATTCGACATCGAAGAAAGGGGGGAATTTTTTTTCGAACGACAACATAAAAGAACTTTGAAAAAAACTGTCGTAACGCTATACTGCAGTTCTAAACAGCTATTATTTATCGTTACATTAGATATAAGTTTTGAATTCGATGTAAGGAATGTTATCAATAGTTATCAAACACCAATTTAAAAAAAAAAAGTCCAAATTTAGTTTAATGCTTTTATATTTATTTATTGTTTAAAATATTGAATATTCAATATAGTAGTTTGTATGAATCTCACGCACTTATAATTATATATGTATAATTACCTATATTTATAGTAAATTTACAATTTTAAAAATTATGTGGATAGCAAGATATGTTAGGTCAAAATTCCTTATATGGTTACTATATAATTTTCTTTACTTTAAAATACCTAAAATAGTAGTAGGCAGGGGTTCTCAAACTTTTTAACATCGCGACCCACTTTTGAGAAGCAAAATCTAACGCGACCCACCGACTTCAGTTATTTATAATTAACTGAACTGAGATAATTATCTCATGCCCCCTCCCCACAGAATTTTAACTTCTCTGACTGGGAGGTATTCACCAACTATTTAGTTACAAGGATATGAAATAGTTTAATTGTGGTCTAACAATGATCCCTACAGTAAAAAGGGGGGTCTGGGGGTACCCCCCAGAGAAAATTTTAAAATTTGACCCTTAAAAACATGGTTTTAACTTGTTTTTTAGCAATATGGGATAAATTACATCAGTTGCATCATTTCCCAAGAAAATTCTTAAAATTTGCATTGACCCCCCCAGTGTGGATGGGGAGAAACACTAAATATTTTTTTCAAATCTTATTTGAATAACCGACTAGATTGGCACATTATAGTGACACACATAGTACGTATTTACATTAATTGCCTTTTCCGTTCCACTCCAAGTAGTGTAGTTTTTCTTCAAATTTGTATTCTTTTTATATAGTTTGGTAATTTGATAATTTCAAAAGTTCAACTAATAGTTTGATAATTCAAAAGTCAATAACACCGTTTGTGAAAAATTAAAAATCTTCTCGCGACCCACCAAAAACTGACTGGCGACCCACCAGTGGGTCGCGACCCACAGTTTGAGAAACTCTGGTAGTAGGTAATGTTCGATTGGAACTAAAACTAATAAAGGAGGATCAAAAAGGGAAAAAACCTGTGCTTAGTAATGAATAATAACTATAATGATGTGGCAATATGTTATGCGAGTTATTCCTATTTTGTATTATGGTTGTTGTTGTTGTTGTTTCTTATCCTCCTGTATGTCTGACGAAGTCAGACCAATTCTATCATATTGTTGATCCTCAGGAAGTCCAACACAAGGAGAGGATCCGAATAGACATCCCTCTCTGTGAGTCCCAAACATTCGACTTATGACTTATTATCGAACTCATGACTTGTATTATTAAAAACTATTATCATTCCCCATTTAATTGTTTTCTCTATAATTTTATTGATATTATGTTTTATATATTTAAGTAGTTTTAATATTTGAGTTAAAGGAAACTTGCTAAATTTATAAATCGGTTTTGTTTAGTATCCCTATCTCTAATTCCTGTATGATCTTACTCTTCTATCAATGATAGTTAACTAACATTTACTTTTTACACGACTTTCTATTCAACCATCCAATATTTTTTTAATATTACTCATCTTCCATTTTATATACATAAAACAATTTAGCTCTTTAAACTTAAAACCATTGGAAATAAAAGCGTGCTCTCTCTTTCCTTTAAACCAAGTGCTATTTATACCTCCTCGATCTCAAAGAGAGTGAAAGTAGAGAGATCAAGAGTACTTCTCGTGTCCAGAATATTTTACGACTCATAAAAAATCAGTTTTATTTCTTCTACTCTTATATGTCGCCATTGATCGGCAGTCCTACCTCAAAATCTATGGTACTTGGCTCCTATGGACATGAAACAATAATTAAATTCTTTGCTTTCAAAGAAAATATTGAGCACTTATTTTCATGGATAAGAATTTTTCTTGTTTCTCTTAGGAGGAAATGAAAGCCAAGCTGCTATCTCAAGAGTAACTTTTTTTGCGCTGTATCAGGAAATGAGTAACGAAAGTTGTTTTTTGTTTTTGTGTAAGAATACCGTGAAAGTTTGAACGCATTCCTCTTAACAACTTCCCTTTGCGTTGAAAAGATAATTAAATACTTTCAGCCACTTTTTGAATTTGTTTTTTACCATGAAACAACTTGTGTAACCTATTAAAGGTAGGGATACTTGAAGAAGTGTGTGAAATTTTGGAGGAAGAAAGTTTTCGATCCTGCAGTTTTTCCCAAAAGCTGAGCCTGTTGTGAAAAAAACATTCTTAAGGGTGAAAGGTATCAAATTGGGTCATTAATTAATCTTTGCTTTGAGGTTTTTTTAATAGTAATTAAACATCTTAAGTATGAGTGGTTATTTAAAGAAGAGCTTAAAACTTTCCTTAATTTCACTCCATTTTGAAAGTATACGAATTGATTAAGTTGTTTTATAAAAGTACAGTTAGATAAAATTAATTTAGGAACTATTTTGATCATTAAGTTCAGATTATGTTCAAATTTGACTGCATGATGCAGTGTAATAACAGGAAAATGTTATTTTAAAATATGCAAAACTTAGGTAGAAGGAGACTCTAAGGGGGTGTTCCTTCTCATAAGTAAGATTAATTTAACTTTTAATCCCAAAATAATGATGGTGTATTGTAAATCAAGTATTTACCATATACTGAATTTTCAGCGATCCCCTTGCCAATTATTATTTAGTGATTTCACTTACATGACTTGGAATAATCAATCTAACTTCCATGTAAGCAATTTTAATATGCATATGCTTTAATTCTAAGGAACTTTTTATGATACCACAAAAGGGCCTGACTCTGCCCCTTGTTTGGTAGTGACTTTCCGAAACTGTGTGACTAATGAAAATTGCAGTTTTAGGGCTAGAAGAAGGATTTTTAGTTTTTAATTTAAGGTCTAGGCAATAATGCATGATAGAATGTGTATGAATTTTCTTATTAACTGTAATTGCAACAGAACCACTACAACAAAACGTGTTTTTTATATGAAACATGTGCAAAAAGTGGCTTTTGGTTGTAGTCTGTAACAGGATATTAAGAGAAGTTTTTACTATTACCTCGTTAATTTATTAGCATTATATTCCTAACAACATAGTTGTATTTACGCAAGATAAAAGGAATTTATCAAGACTTGGTTACAGTTTTGTGTATAACATAATCCTAGAAAGCCTGCATAACTAGCCATCATCATTAGAGGAAATGCATTATAAAAGGAAAGATCTTGTTGGTGATATGACCCCACCAGTAGAAATATAGAAGGTATTGTGGTTCAATTCCGTTAGAGTTCCCGTTAAATATCACCTATCTCTTTTGAACGCTTAATTTTCAAATGAAAACATTTTTTTTAATTTTTAATGATCAACTGAACAGTTATACATCTAATTAAACATATTAATCCATGAATTTAAAATTATTTAGCAATATTTATACTTTTTGGTGTCTAAAAGAGATAGACAATATTTAGAGGGAACTCTAAAGGAAGTGAACCGGTATTTTTATAATACCAAGAATTATCTGATATCTGATTAACCCTTTAACTACTGTACTTAAAAGGTACTTACAAGTACTTACGGGTACTTATAAGTCCCGCCAACTTTAATATAACATAGAATAACCATCCTTATACCCCGTTCGCACTGGCCTTTATTTTTGCCTTTATTTTCGTTAGCACTTTGTTGTCATGAAAACAAAGACAAAATCGCCCCATCTTTTGAAAACGGCGTTTGCACTGACAAGGGGCGAAAATAAGCACTTTACTGTGTGTAAACAATAACAGCATGATTTGTAAAATAATTAAAAATTTAATTACTCAATACAAAATAATGAATAAAATCACCAAAAATACAAGTAAAAATACATAAAAGATTATTAATTGACTAGTGAATTGGTTAGTGTGTTTCCATGACAACAAAGTGCTAACGAAAATAAAGGCAAAAATAAAGACCAGTGCGAACGGGGTATTACGAATATACTAACTATACTTTGTAAAAACACTCTTTTAGTTTTCCTCTTTCAGGATGAAAGGATGCATAGGTTCTGTGATGAGTATTTTAGAGGAAAATGCGAATAGATTTAAAACTGAAGTTGTGTTTTCAGCTGCCATTTCGATCGGATTCCCATGATTGTCATTTTTGTTCCCTCAAAAGTAGTTAAAGTCAAAGGGAAAGTGTATTATTTTTTTAAGACTTAAAACTGCGGTAAAAAGCCTCATGTTTTTTTATTTTATTGTGAGAATATTTTAGTCCTCAGTGTATTGTATGTATGCCCTTAATTTTTAATTTAGTAACTAAAAAAATATTTGCACGAAAAAAATCTCAGAATATCATAAAGCAGTAGATAAAGGATTAAAGAGTCCAGTGAAAATTTTAAATTTATTTCGTAATACCATGCCTAAAAAACAGTAGGGCAAAGTTAATCAATGTTTTTTCTAGATCTAAGTTATTATGTATGGAAAAATGTGACATTGAACTCAAATAAAAATATTCCATATAAATTCAAAACAAAAAATATCCTCTAACATTTAATATATATTTCGGGTACTACTCCAGAATCCCGGCGCAAGTGATCAAATCGCCAATAATGATGCAACCGCTGGTAACCCTTGTTTCTGTTTCGGAAGGTCATGTGGGAGCAGCTGTTGCCAAAAAATATGCTCGGCGTGATTTTTCTCTTGAAATGTTTAGTTGGATTAATGAAAATGATTATGTTCATTAATGAATTGTTTTAAAATAAAATCATAAACTATATACTATTTAATGAGGGAGGAGGATTTTGCGCACGGTCATTTGCAGACATAATTGTAGAATACTCAAAAAACTCTCAAAATTTATGATCACCTGTACAAAAGTTCAAAAATTTCAACATTAATCCTAGAGTGCCATTCAATTTTTGATGAATAAAATCAGGGTTGGCAAAAACCCGGGTTTTTTTGAAAAAACCCAAGTGGGTTGGGTTTTTTTGGGTTTTTTCAATAAAACCCTGAAAAAACATATGTAAAACTGGATTTTTTCGGAAAAAGTGTGGGTTTTTTCAAAATTAAGTGGTTTTCTCCTATAATGTAAGTGGGTTTTTTCAAATTTTAGTGAGTTCTTTCTATGTTAAATGTGTTCTGTCAAAATAATGTCAGTTTTTCCACAGTTAAGGGGGTTTTTTCCAGGGTTGGCAAAAACCCGGGTTTTTTTTGAAAAAACCCAAATGGGTTGGGTTTTTTCGGGTTTTTTCAATAAAACCCTGAAAAAACCCATATAAAACTGGGTTTTTTTCGGAAAAAGTGTGGGTTTTTTAAACAATTAAGTGGTTTTCTCCTATAATGTAAGTGGGCTTTTTCAAATTTTAGCGAGTTCTTTCTATGTTAAATGTGTTCTGTCAAAATAATGTCAGTTTTTCCGCAGTTAAGTGGGTTTTTTCAAAGTTTTTATACTTTGAAAAAACCCACTAAAATTTAAAAAATATCCTAAACTTTAAAAAAAACACATTAAGTTTTGAAGGAACTGCCAAAATCTTGATTTATCTTGAAAAAACCCAAAAATGGGTCCAAAATGTGGGATTTTCACATGGGTTTTTTTGAAAAAACCCATTGGGTCCAACCCAATTGGGTCCAATCCAGCCAACCCTGAATAAAATACCCTCTACAGATTAAAATATTGAATGAAATTCATTCATTACACTTCATTCATATTCAATTCAAGCTTCCTTTCCTGTTCTCATTCACTAAATCAACGAATGGATCACTTACAAATATTAGAACGAGTATTTCAATCATTTTATAACTCGAAACACTGAAATGTGTTCAATGGGTTAAGCAGAAGCTGTAATCAACCCCAAACAACAACTCAAATATTTCATGTCCCAATTCCCTAATTTGGTAAGCCGGGACAATTCTCCCTTTGTCTGACGTGAGGATACTCATAGTTGATTCCAATCATTAACACGCAAGTGAATTTAAACGACAGCTTCGCATTGCCCCAGCACGGGAGATATAACATGCATTCATCCTAATGTAGTATGTTCTCTGAAGATAACAAGGCTGTCATAAGCAAACGTGCACTAACCTGCTAACTGCATGAATGTGGAACTGTTCGATATTTTTGAATTTCTATAGACTTCTAAACTAAAGTTCAAAGGAATGTGAAATATTAAAGTAACTTCATTTTTGCATCATGGTTCTTTTGATAATATAATTTTTTTTAGAGAAACTTTACTTCATTGAAAAGTTGTCTATAGTTAGTTATATGGTAAATTTTTCCCCTATATTGAAGGAGCTATGTTTTTTAAAATTTATACTGGGATTTTGACTAAAGGTAGCTAATATTATAGCCGAATAGATTTCAATAGTTAATACCAAATTCTTCTGGGTTTGTGGGCCGTAGTCTTACAGATGTTTCGTAGGACTACGGCCCACAAGCCCGGAAGAATTTTGCATTTATTATAACTCCGGCCGTATAAGCCTACACATATTTCAAAAAATTTAATAAAATATACACAAGACAAAGTTTTTGTCATCCAAACAACTTATCATCAACACAACTTTAAATAGAATATTTAAATTACTAAGCATCGGTTTTCCTTTTTTAAAGGATATTTCTTTTAGTATAATTATCATGGTTTTTCAAATTTTTTCATATTTTTTTGAGGATTTGTCAAATATTTATTATTCACATCACTTAAGTACATCGACCTCACAAATGAATCTAATTTTAAAATTTCGTTATTTGGTTTCTGTTTTTATCTTTAAAAAATTTAATCACAGTCGTGTTTTCATTCGTAACCAATAATTGTATATACGTAACATGGAATAAACAACGGAAAAAAGTAACATTGTGAGTGGAAAAAGATAATCTTACGAAATTAAAATATTAAATCTTAACACGTGAATCCCTTACATTTTATTTACTGATGCCTTTATAATAGAAATTATGATTTTTTATTCAAGTACTCTCATAGCCCTATTTGTTTAATTAATTTAAGAGTATCAAATGGATTGAATAATGTAAACCGTATTGATTTATACAGGGTGTTTCAAAAAACCTGTAACGATAGGCTATTTCCTAAAATATTTCCCCTAGACCCATACTTCCAATGGAAGATTTTCTTCAAATGAGGTGAAGAATTATATGACACCAGTTTCAACTCCATGGGGGGTCTATTTTAGAAGATGCAGAAAATAAATTTTTATACGGACCCCGTAGATTGAAACCATCAATGAGAAAAATTTTCTCCAGTCCTTTTTTAATCAGTTACAAAAAATTTCATCTCGATATCTTCAAAATTCACCAAGATATTGAAAGCTAAAATTCGTGACTTACACCACTTGATCATACCTATGAGTGACATACTTTTACTGCAAAATAGGGGCCATCCACAAACTACAGTTGAACATTTTAGAAACTAAACTACCTTTAAAACTTAGATTTTTTGAGGTGACAAGGACAACATGAAAATCCTCCAATCAGCCATGGTGTTGAGCTCGCTCAACTACGCTAATCCAGATATCTGTCATTGCTACTCGTATCAGCGATGCCCAGAAGCAGAAGGGGCCCATCAGCTCTCATTTTGCGTTCAGATTTGTGACGTCATTGGTTTGAAAGTAACCCTCCTACCAATCAATACAATACCTAAATCAATATTTATTTATAAATTACCTTGAATCATCGAAAAGATTATAAAAAACATTTCTTGGAGCCTTGAAATCAGGTACTCCTTCATACCTATTAGCTACGTAAAAAATAATCGTAGCACGAGTGTGTGACTCCCAGAAACACTTGATACTCAGGAATCAATACCTATAAGTTCCGATTTAGCCAAACACTGCTTTATTGTTTAATAGAATGACGAGCTTTTTAACTTGCGGACGGTCCCTTAAAAATATAAACCCGCATATCTCAGTGAATTTTGAAGATATCGAGACAGAATTTATCCTATCTCATTGAGAAGTGAATGGAGAAAATTTTTTCCACAGGAAGTTTCAGTCTACGGGGGCCGTATAAAAAGTTATTTTCTGCATCTTCTAAAATAGACCCCCCATGGAGTTGAAACTGGTCTCATATAATTATTCACCTCATTTGAAGAAAATTCGCCATTGAAAGTATGGGTCTAGGGGAAATATTTTAGGAAATAGCCTATCGTTACAGGTTTTTTGAAACACCCTGTATAAATGCGGTATTGGTGCACTAATTCAGTGGTTTGCTTCTTGTCCTCCTCTTTCCAGTTTTACCCTTTCTAGAATACATTTACTATTATACAAAATCAAATTATGCCCAGGCATAAATGGTCCATCAGGCAGTGCCCATCTCCGTTTCCTTAGTGTTCTTGCCTCGGGTGCTAATTTCTTAGCTTGCATTCAGGCCGAGTGGCTAGCCCGACGCTGGACCCCCAATTGATTCCCCAAGCGAGCTTGGTGCTCATTTCATCGACCCCAAGAGGATGAAGTGCTGAGTTGACCCATTACCAGCAACCCAAGCACAATCCGCAAGTCATCGAACCTGGGTCGGTAATGATCGTAGCCAGATACGTTGACCACTACACCACCTCGGCTACCTGTTATACAAAACTTGTGTATATTTAAACCTACAAATTGATTTTCAATTCTTAAACTGTAAATTTCTACCAAAATTGAAACTTCAGTGTGTTAATCCTATTAACAAACAAAATACAGCTATTCTATAACGTGAAACAAATTTATTGCTCATAAAGTTGAGTTACATCTTCAAGTTTTGATAGAAAATGTTATTTTATTTTATATTCGTCCTTTAAATCCCGTTTCTGTTACAAATCTATTTTTATAAATGAAAAAAAGCAAAAATTAAATGTATGGAATCAGAAGTTAAAGTACAGAAAAAATACTCTCCTCTTTTGTAAAGTGTGAGAAAAAATAAACTCTTCAAGTTGAAGTATTTAAATTTAATCAAAAAACAAAAGATATACAGTAGCATAAGTGCACTAATATTTTACGTACCCCTTATAAAAATGTTATAGGAGAGTTTGGAAAATTAAGGAAATAATTTTGTTCGAGGGCCTGCTAGAGGCGGGCTGGACGGTTATGTGACGGTATGTTTTGTAATAGTAGATTAACCAGTTTCAATCATTATTAATTCATCAAATAAACACGAAATATTACATTCAATGACAAAATGTCGTTAATATAATTTCTTTATTATTTTTTATGATATACTATGGTTTTATAAATAAATAAGTTTAGATATAAACAGATAGGGTTATTTTTTTGTCAGATATACAAACTTTACTTGACTCAAAAAATTCAGATTTTGCACTGAACAAACTAGGCTATTATTGGCTAAGAAAATTCAACTTTATCTGTAACAAATTAATTTAAGATTTAATAATCTTTTTTTTAATTGACATAATTTTTTAACATACTTTTTTTCTGAAAGATATACGATACGTATCAAGTAATTGTCATTCTATATGGATATTTTTCTCACATTGATACTTCCTAAATTTAAAGATTAAATTATAAATTAATGATAATAACAAATATAAACTTGTTACCTATAGTTTTAATTTTGGTTCAATGGGCAATACCACTATTTATTTTTTCATTCGATAGAGGTACCCTAGAGCGGAATATATACGCTCAAATATTTTTTAATTACGATTATTATTTATTTTTTTATGTAATTTCAAAGTTCGACTTTAAAAAAGAGCATTAAATCGTCCAATTTCCCAATGTGACGTACTTTTACCCTATACATTGATTTTAAACAATGCTTTAATTATAAATTGAAAACATCAAACACGGCCATCCATCCAGGAAAAGGAAATAAATTAATGCTTTTGTTTTAAACAAATCAAAATCATTGTTGGGTTTCTCGTTAAAGTCTGTATGAATCAGTTGTGACGTACTTTTACCCTAAACAAAGACAAAGGGCTTGGCGATTTTAATTTTAAATATTTAATTAGCTAAATTTTTTTGAAACTTTTCATGTGGATTTTTGGATTTTGATCTATTTCCTTTACTGGTGAAATGTATTTTTTCTGTTTTCAAAAAATGATGGTATTGCCCATTGTTTTAAAGAAAGTGATGAGAAAAGTAAGAAAAATAGAAATAGTCGAAAAATATGGACTCAAAGACACTTATAGAACACGTTTTTGAGTGGTCCGTATCTCTCAGTTTGTACATTTCCCCCGCTGACTAAAATTACTTTCGGCACAGTATATTAATCTTATTCTGCTTAAGCTATTAGTTTTATTTAGCTATATGGATTTTTTTATTTTAGATTTCATCCCCAAAAAAATTATTATTAATTTATAATAATTATTACCATTTTAAATTCATTACAAAAATGTTTATAAGTTAGTCTTCTTTACATTAAAAAATGTTTCATGTATTTTAAATGCTTTTCTTGGAATTACACTCCTTAAACTTCATTATTACTTATAAAAATATTTTAGAGTCTGTAAGAACATGAGCACACTAAGTGTTGTTCCATGAAAGTTAACATTAGTTTCAAATATAAACTCTTTTAAAAAATAAATTTATCCAGTAAATAGGAATCTGCATTTTACTGTTATCAAACACTGACATATGTAAAGGTAAAAATATTTTTTATTCTTAGGAATTGAAAGGAAAAGGAAAACAAATTTAAAGGAGTTATTTTCAAAAATATTTTATATAGTTCTATGAATATTTTTAAAAATTGTGGATATAAGATAAAAAGTACTTTTGAATTATAATTCATGCTTAAGAACTTTCATAAAAACAATCTACCTTGCATTTCATTCTGATAGCTTTTATGAATGCAAACAGTAAATTCAGTTTAAAAATAATACTGTAATGACATCACTTACCTGAAAAGAACAAAAAAATCGGAGACAACTATCTTCAAAGCCTTAACTTCATACTTAATCCTCAGAATTCGAAACAAACGTTGTCCCAAATAAAAAAAAACACCACAATCACAAAAAGAAAACAGCTCCAAACGATTTTCAATTAATTCAAAACAATAAACCAAACAATCGAATACATAAAACGCGCCGGATTCGCGGAATCTTCAGACGTAATAACCCATGCCGGTGACTTGTCAATCCACGACAGCAGTTTCCAAATGAAAGAACAAAAAGGTTTCGAAGAAAAGTCCGGCGCCGCTCTTACATGGCAGTCCGGAATCCACGATGTTCCGGCATCAATTGGCGCTGTGTTTCGTGAATGGCCTGGCCGGCAGGCGCAGCTTTACGCACGGAGGGGCGAGTCCATTCTTGGAGGGTGGGATTCCCGCCAACAGGAAAACTTGATTTCGGGAGAATTTAAGAGAGTTTTTTAACGTTAATTTGTGTTTCACTACATAAGCTTTTCTTCTGTCACTAGATGTAAGTATATATCATTTTATCATATATCGTAAGTATATATCATATATCGTAGATGTATCATTTTTTCTTGGTCAAGTTGATACTTTTGTCATGAACAATCAGTATTTTTCGTTACCATTTGGAAAATATTACACTACATTTTTTTCTAATCTGTGTTGTCAATAAAATTTCAAGGGGTGGGACTCCGGAAGGTGCCCATTTCATAGGCTTAAAAATGAAAGAGAAAGAAGGAGGGAAAGGAGAGAAAAAGCGTAAAAAATATAGATTCTGAAAGACCAAATTTTGTTAGTCATTCAAAAAAATTAATTATTCTTCATTTTACTCTTTTTTCCCGTCCTTTTCCCTTCTTCGCCCCTTTTTTTAGCCCAGGGGGACACTTTTCCCAGATTGTTCCAAACTTTTTCATTCATCATTTCAAAAAAAATGAGTTCACGTGAAATGATCTTTGACCACGGTCAAAATCCCTACAATATTCTGGGGGAGGAACCCTCAAACCCTCCTATAATAGTAAAAAAATTGCACTCTTAAAAGACAATTACAAGGATCGCAAACCTTGCTTCGCATTGCTATTTGTCACTGCAAAAATAAAATTGGGGGATCTGGAGATGGTGATGGCTGGTGTTCTCTAGGATTCCAGTAGTCAAAATGTATTTTATGGACTGCATTAGCTAAAAGTAGTAGATATTTATTATAGTTTATGTGTAACGTAACACCTTTCAATGAACGATTCCTTGCATGTATAATAAAAGAGCGTTGCAAAAGTCTACGGGGGAAATTTTTTTATCGAATTTCCCAGATGCCCCATCCTTTAAAAGTTGTTACAAATACTGAAACATTATCACCTGCAAATTTTCAGGTCTCTAGGAGGATGTTTGACCTCCGCGCCCTTTAAAAGTAGGTTTCCCATGCTAAAGTATATACAGGGTGTATCTGAAATGGTGCAACAAACTTTCAGGGATGATATTTCTCATCAAGACGAACAAGAATCGGTATAGAAAGGGGGTCCCAAACCAAATCCCAGGGAGTTAAAAATGGAGCGACACCCCAAAAAAATCATTGAAAAATTCAATTTGTAGAAGAACTACTATTGTTAAAAACTTAATCATGGTCTCAAAAATTGTGGTTTAATATGATCTTTAAAATTATCTCAAAAGTCTTCACTTTAAAATTTGTTTTATAATGAAAAAAGTTAAAAAACCACAAAAAAATTTGAAAATTCTACCAAAACATCATTTTATATTTCGAAATCCTTTCTTTTGATTTGATTATCTGAAAGATTGTAGTTGAAAACCCTTAAGTCCAAAGTTTCACGTAAATACAATCAATATTGAACGCTTGAGATCCTGTTAAAGTTTGTTTTTTGCGTGCGCTAACAGCCGTTCTGGAAACAGCTCTAAAAAACTGCTTGCGCACCCAATAAACAAACTTTAAAAGGATCTCAAGCGTTTAATATTGATTGTATTTACGTGAAACTTTGGACTTAAGGGTTTTCAACTATGATCTTTCAGATTATCAAATCAAAAGAAAGGATTTCGAAATACAAAATAAGGTTTTGGCAGAGTTTTCACATTTTTTGTGTTTTTAACTTTTTTCATAATAAAACAAATTTTAAAGTGACGACTTTTGAGGTAATTTTAAAGATCATATTTAACCACAATTTTTGAGACCATAAATAAGTTTTTATCAATAGTAGTTCTTCTACAAATTGAGTTTTTCAATGATTTTTTGGGGTGTCGCTCCATTTTTAACTCCCTGGGATTTGGTCTGGGACCCCCGAATCCTATGTGATTTTGACAGAAGGACAGCTTCTGCTGTAGCTTCTGTATCTTAAGAAAATGCTTTGCTGACTCGTTTCAGAGTGTCTATTTGGCTCTACTTGAGTATAGAAACACTCCAATCAAGGGGTTAGATGTTTCCCCAGCCCAGATGCTAATGAGCCGACGGGTTAGAACTAGGATCCCTGTTAATAAATGCATGTTAAGTCCCAGTGTAGAGTTGAATGTTCAGAAAAGAATAAAATTAAAACAGGATCAGATGAGAAGGTATTATACAATAAAAACTCAAAACCTCTAGTGCAGTTAGAGACGGGGCAGGGAGTGTTAATCGAAGATAACAAAAGGTGGAGACCTGCAGAGGTGGTTGGACAGGCTAACACTCCAAGGTCTTATTTAGTAAAAGACGAATATAATAGAGTATACAGGAGAAATCGGGTTCACTTAAGGCCCTCTTATAACAAACCAGACTTAAAGAGTCCGTATGATATATCTCTGCGGTCACCTGTGAATGATGGAGCAATCATTCCTCGAGTTGGTAATGAAAATGTGAGTGATAGAACAATCAGTCCTCAAAATGGTAATGAGTCAGGTCTGGGTTATGTGACGAAGTCTGGGCGAGTCTCAAGGCCTCCAATAAGATTCGGGATTAGTTAAACTTTGTGGTTTTATTGTGTAAATAATTTGTGATTTTATTATGTAATTAAACTTTGATGTGACTATATGTTTTTATTTTATGTGTCATATGTTTTGTGAATATTTCTTGTCAGTGTTCAAAACTTAAAAGGGAAGATGTTGTATAGCTGTAACTATAACTGTTGTTACGTCATCACGAACTATGTATATATGTACAGTAAAGAGCATGGAATAAAGGGCTGCTTAGATTAACCTGGCTTGTCTCAATGATACTAAAACAATAACAACTTAAACATTAATACAGGGTGATTCTGAAATGGTGCACCAAACTGGGTAGGGTAGGTAGAGTACATCAAGACGAACAAGAATTGGTATAGAAAGGAGGGTCGCAGCTACACCGTTAAAGAGCTAGGACCTAATGTAGTGCGAGAGCGTTACAAAAGGACGTTTTGCCAAGGCCCGTTTAACGAAAAGAAACATAATTAAATGAAAAAAATTATTGCATGAGGTACAGCAGTATCCGTACTACTTACACCATAAATTTGATAGAAATTGGACCTCTTGCTAAACCGTGGAGCTAGTTTCAAAAGTGCAATATTAATCTTTTAGTCAAAAAATGGAGTTCCCTAAATGGTATTTAGAAAAATGATGATCGGGGAAGAAATTTTCAATGATCGTAACATTGATCATTGAAACTGTTTGATCATTGAAAATTCCTTCCCCGATCATCATTTTTCTAAATACCATTAATGGAACTCCATTATTTGACTAGGAGATTATTATTGCACGTTTTAAAACTCACCCCACGGTTTAGCAAGTGGTCCAATTTCTATCACAATGCGGATTTAAGTAGTACAGATACTCCTGTACCTCATGCAATAATTTTTTTCATTTAATTATGGTTTTTTTTCGTTAAACGGGCCTTGGCAAAACGTCCTTTTGTAACGCTCTCGCACTACATTAGGTCCTAGCTCTTTAACGGTGTAACTGCGGTAACGGTGTAACGGTGTAACGGTCTATACCAATTCTTGTTCGTCTTGATGTACTCTACCTACCCTACCCAGTTTGGTGCACCATTTCAGAATCACCCTGTATAATAACTTAAATCGTTTTACGAATAAATTAAATTATGTATCTTAACTTTTTTGATACGTATCACCCTATCCTTAGACCTAAATCAATTAATTAATTATTAATTAATCACATAGGGGAAACAAGTTCGAAATGGCCCTGTTAGCATGCTTCTCTGTAACAAAGGTGCTCTAGCAAAAAAAACACTTTTACAGGTACAGCAGAAAAGCACTAAACTTTTTTGTAGGTAATTTATTGAATTTTTAAATTCCTGCATAGTTTCTTTATATTTTTGTTTGGACAAGATATTTAGACAGGTATTTTTTTAAAATTAAACAGATCCATGAAGTAAAATTCATCTGATATCTGGAATCTGATTGAAGAGTTCAAAGATAAAAATGTCCCGATGTTAAAATAATAACATTTACACAGTAAAAAAATGTCAAACCACTTATTCATAGCCCCCCAAATTGGTAAAACCGTATGGAAAAACTGAGAATTTGGAAATGTTCAATATAATGGCAAATTGGGAAGTGGATAAAAAAACGTAATCTGCAATTCAAATATAAATGCCTTGATAGTTTCCGAATGCAAAATGAAGGTTTTATAGGAAGACTAATAGAAAGATGAGTACGATCTAACAGCAAGAGATATCTCCAAAGTTCTGAAAGAAACCGATATCGGCAAACATACTTATTTTTAAAATTAAATTGACACTTAATGTAATTGTAAAACTTTTTTTTCAATTTTAAAGAACAGTAATTTTATCTTATTACAACTTTTTTAACTTACATTAGCTTCAATTTCTTATAGGTCAATACCAAAAATTTCCCCTTTCGAAATTTTTGTTGCAAAAGCTTTATCGACTCCCTGAACTCCCGACTTCCCTTTGAAAAGGCTATTGACACCATGGGATTTGCCTTCCCCCCTCTGTTAATGTCTGATTAAAACGAACATTCCCACCCGTCTATATCATCGATTGACGATTTACTGTAGATGTAATACCATTAAAAAAGTTAGATTTTTAAAAATATCGTGTTTTAGAGATATTGCATCGAAAGTAAAGGCGTAATAAGAGATGAACAGAGGCGGGAGTTGTACAATACTGAAAAAAAAACCGATTCAGCCCCTATATCTCCGGAACGGCTTGTGATATAAAGACAAATAAGCTGTTATTTTTCAACTTTTCAATTTTTTTTTCAATATACCAACCAAATAATCCAGTTAATAAAAAACAAGATATCATTTTCCTGTAAACAGAAGGACAAATAGAAATCTGTAAATTAGTATTAGAATCTATGAAGCATCTAGGAAGGTCGCAAAAAATTCCAAGTCCGATTTCTTTTCGGGGCACCCCCTCCCTAAAAAAAGAAAGATATTTTTGGTATAAAACAATTGCTCCAAAGGTTTCAAGTAAATAAAAAATTATTCCCCCTCCTAAGCGTCAAAGCTAAAAAAATCTAAATTTTGCACATTTTTAGCTATAGTATCCAAACCAGAGGTTTCAAAAATACAAGGTTGGACTCATATCGTAGATTATTTATTTTAATAAACCTTTTATAATTGAAACTTGTTTGTTAAACTTACAGATCAAACGACAACGACACAAGGGTTTCACTAACTCGACCGCAATATCAATTATTAAGGAGCGCCGGGAAATTTCTTTAAACTAGTTAATAGGGTGCAGTGGCGTATATAAGGGGGGGGCGAGGGGGCCCTAGCCCCCCCGAAATTCTGACTTGGTGTACCAAAACAGGTTAAAACCCTGTTTTTTAGGGTCAAATTTGAAAAATATTCTGGGGAAGGACCCCCCCAAACCCCCCTTTAGAGTGCTTGGAATTTTATTATTCAAAATTTTTTTACAATAAGTTCAAAATCTTACCTGAGAATGTTTGTCTGAAATTCGGAAAGTGTATCAAAACCAAGTTGAAATCCTGTTTTTAGGATCTAATCTCCAAAATTTTTCTAGGGGATGACCCCCATATATCTCCTTCTGTACTTAAAACTCTATTATTTATAACTTTTTCATTAAATTCATCAAATTTTACCTGAAAATTTATATCCAAAATTCTAACTATAGGGGTACCAAAACTAGTTAAAACCCTGGTTTTTAGAGTCTTAATTTTAAAAAATTTTCTGGGGGAGGACCCCCAGACCCCCCTTTTGTAATTGCATCTTAATACATCATAACTTTTTAATACTAAGTTCTTTAAGTTGCAAATTCTGCCTAAGAATATACTGAAAAAAATTAAATATACATGAGAGGGGCTGGGAAACAATTTTGGGCCCCTCCCGAAATAAATTTCTATATACGCCAGTGATAGGGGGCCGAAAACACACTTTATTATTATTTCTGTATTAATAGTACGGAAAGGGTGCCACTTGGGTCCAATAAGGACGGTGTAAAGTATTTTTTTCAATTAGATAATATCTTCAGCTCCCGCTTCGCACTTTAAGTTATTCTGCTGCTAACCAGAAGCAGTTCCGTTTGGGTGTTCCCCAAAGTGTTTTAAACGTAGTCAAAACCCTTGTTTTAAGGGGAATTTTCAATACATTTTCTGGAGGAGGATCCCCAGCCCCCTTTAAAACTCTGACGTATTTTAAAGTTTTTTCCCCTTGGATATACAACACATTTTCAGTTACCCCGGATGTGACCCTAAGGGCCTAAAAATGAGCAAAAACTATTTAAAAAGGCAAATTTCAAAAAATTTTGTGGGCGAAAACCCATAAATCCTTCTGTAAAAATTTCGGCTGAATACAGTGTTTCCCCCTGAAAATTCTATCACTTAGAAGAAGCTTTACTACTTTGGGGGGGTCCCCTTAAGAAATTTAAAAGAAAATAAAACTTTTGGTAAAAGGGGTATCTTCAAAAATGTTTTTGGGGAGGACCTCCGCCCCCTTGAAACTATATGACGTTTTGCCTTAGGAAATTTTGTGGTTTGCAGGGAAATGTTCTTGTACCTGACTACGTTCGGGGGGCTTTTTCCTCCCTTTTTCTCACACATCAATTTTTTCTCTATAAAACAGTTAAATGAACTTAAAAACACATTGTAAACCAAAAAATTTGCAAATATAAAATTATTTTTTCTTTTAAAATCCCAAAAACTGTCATTTTTTCATCAAAAAACAGTATGTTCGAAGAATGCTCTAATTTTCAAAATATTCCAAATATTTGACATAAAAATGTGTATAGATTGAAAAACAACGTTTATTTTTACACAATTTATAAAATTTTTTAAAAATGTAGACAATTGTTTCGGGGATCAATGGATCCCCTTCTTCAGTACAAAAAGACGAAAATAAACATCAAATTGTACTGAAGAAGGGGATCCATTGATCCCCGAAACAATTGTCTACATTTTTAAAAAATTTTATAAATTGTGTAAAAATAAACGTTGTTTTTCAATCTATATTAACATTTGCACAAGATTCTTTTCGCTATAAAAATGTGTATTTATAGTTTTCATAATATATGTTAGTGGATGAAGCAGGATTAAAGTTGAATTCTTTTTTACCTAAAGATTGAAATGATTACGTAAATACTAAATGCAACTTCGAAATTTTTCACAACAATGATAAAATGCAAAAGGTCTTCCAAATTGTTTTCTATTGAGGTAAAACATAAAATCCTGCTTCAGCCACTACTAAACATCTATAGGAACCATCATACCAATTTTCATGAAAATATATTAATTATATTTGAAGTAATCATTGTTACGGTGAGTCAATTTGGTCAAAAACAACATTTAGAGAAAAACGCATTTAAAGTTGGAAAAGCTGGCAACAAGGCTTTTTCAAATCCAAATATCTCAGCTTCTAGATTGTCTAGAGACAAACCAAAGACTGTTTTAGAAAGGGGAATTTCCAAATTTTCAGACTACAACATAAATTTTTTTTCGAAATTTTGGTCGAAAATCGGTTTTGAACGTAGTCAGGTACCTTAGATGTAACCCAAAGGGTAATTAACCCGTAACGGGAGGTGAAAAATTGGAACATACAAGGGGACGTGGGGTCTCCAGAGACTCCGCAACTTTCTATATCTTTTAAAAATCGTCTAATTAAGATATGATTCTGATATTTCAGAACATTGTTTATTGAACATTTATCTCTTGATAGAAAAATATTTTCTTTAATTTTATGATGAAATAATCATTTTTTCCCGACAATTTTCCAATAGACTTAGAATTATCGATGCTATCGATTTATCGTTGCGGAGTCTGGGAGACCCCACGTCCCCTGCTACGGTTTAAGCTGAAACTTCTTAAAAAGGCAAATTTTCAAAAATTTTATGAGAATTACAATCCAGACCCCCCTTTTTTATTTGGAGCTCACGTTGTAAGAGAACTCACATTAGGCCAGAAGCAATCCTATTGATATCACCATATCCATCAATCTCCCTAGGCACCAAAACAGTATCCAAGATAAGATTAAAGGTTTAACAGTCCCCCGAAGTTTTGACAGCAATTTATAATATTTTTCCCCCTTAAAATTATGCGAATTTTTTCTGAGACCGCATCGCATTTCCCGTCCCTTAATTCTAATTTGGGGTAACACTGTAATTTTAAATATTTTCTCTTTAGAAGGTAACTTATTTCTTTTTTTATATTATAATATATAAGGAGAACAGCTCCTTGTATTTGTATACCAAAGAATTTTCATGGTTAATAAGTAATAAATAGACGTCTGAATTTTGAGGGGAGCAGCGAGCTAGATGTTTTGAGCTCCCCTCAAAAGTTCGTTGTTTTAACTCATTTTGAAAACCTTTAATTCACCCCCCTATCCGAAGAGGATTGCTCCTTGTAAGTAAAAAAGTTTTTAAGGAAAAAAAATTGCCCAAAAATTTATACAAAAAACAAGATTTCATTTTTGGCTCTGTGATAGGTTTTAATGCTTTTCAAAAAAATAATAATGCCAAAGGGAAAGGGTTTGCATTCGGCTCATCGGCCAAAAAAAATGCCATCGGTTGAGCGTTAATTCTAATCATTCTTCTAATTCATGCTCTTCCTCACCATCAAAGTCATGGCCTAGCTGCCCACCCATGGGCGGATTTAAGGGGGTGAGCAACTTTTTGAGCAAATTCCATTTTTATAGGGGAAATTCATGTTTTCAAAGTCATCAGGGACAGCTTGCACCCCCAAGTTTTCCAGTACGTACCCCCGCGGTAGACGAGGAGCACCTCAGCCCGTTGGATCTCTCCCTGAAGTGTTTTCTCTTATTTTAAATATAATTTGTTATTTGGGCGCCCGATCCTTGCTTTTCAGCACCTAAATATATCTTGAGCTTTTCTTCTAGCACTTATGTAGTGTGGTAGCAGATTTTGGCTCTGTTTTGGCCTTGTGGAACTAACATGCGATCGTAATCCTGTGACTCTTCACACAAGAGGCTTCAGTTGAATTTTTTGAACTATTGACTTGTACCATAGATATAGTAATAGGAGTAGATACAGCACGGAGTCATGAAACCTGATTCTTCTTTCCCCAGCAGATGGCGGCCGTGATATGGGCAAAAGGGACGGATTGCAAGCGTTTCTCCCGTTAAGATCGTATGACTTTGCATGAAAGAAAGCGGAAAATTTAAGATTACAAATAAAATCGAAGGACATTTTTCATGCTTCTAGCAACGATCTTTAAAAATAACTATTGCCCAAGTTGATTAATCAATTTGAAGTTCCCATAAATCATGATTTATATTATAACTTCAATGATAAATTTAGGAATTGCTATGTATGTAATCTTACTTTAAAACTAGGATTTTAGTTTTTAAGTTAGTAAAAATCGAAGTTTGGCATTTTATAAAAATGTGTCTAAGCAGCATGTGAGGTAATGGGATCCACACAAATACATTGTTTAAACTTTAAACCAATGCAGTTTTAACTATAGTGACTAGAATAAGGTCCTTATTCTAGTCACTAGACTAGAGTTTTAACTGAATAACTATCATATAGCTTGAGTAGCTATTTTTAAATATTAGTTAAGACTTAGTTCCCAACTGGATTCAATTTTAAATTTTCAATTATTTGAATAAATTCTTAGTTTAATTTTCAAAAGCAAAACTTTGTTTTTCCCTCAAAAAAGTTTCTTTTGAAATGAAAATTGTCCATTCACATTCTCAACTAGTTTTTATAAACTGAAAAGTTTACCATATTATAAAATTTTAAGAAGTTTAAAATACAGTGGTCTTTATGAATTGAAAATTTTAATTTTAAGACTGAAATTATTACTAGTAAAATTAAAACTAATTAAAAATTATTACTAGTTTAAACCTAAGTACTTAAGGAAGCTTCGCTTTTGAATGAGATTTCTCTAATACTGATAAATAATTAAGAATATAAATAAAAAGACTTCCTGAAATCAGGTTCAAATTTAAAAACTAATTTTATTCAAACTCAAGTCCAATGAACAAAAAAACACATTTTTTTCACACAATTTTTTTCTCCAATTCAAGAAAGATTCCATGAATTTTTGACCGCTTCAAAAATTGGAAAGAATGCATGATTCATGGCTAATAAAAGTTTTGCTGTATGTTTACATTAATGTGTCAAAGTTTTAAGGTTAACCAATAAGTTTTAGATGGGAAATTTTGATCTCAACCATAAAATATATTGCGAAAACCATCTCTCAGTATTTGTTGGTCATTCGAAAGAAATTTTCACTAAAACGACATCAAAATCAACAAGAAAATCTACATATAGACCCAGCCGTTTAGTAATATGCCGTGTATTAAATTATATTTGAATATAAGTGCAGAAATCGGTGCGATATTTAAGAGCGCATTATTTTTTAGCTTCTGAGAATTGTAATACTCGCTAAACTTACGATTAAGCGATTGTTTTCTACATATGAAAACACTAAAAAAAGCAACACTCTTATTGTTCGAAACTGGAAACAGATAAAACAATAATGTTGTGGAAAAACTTTCAAGGCTTTAATAATTAATTTATTTCAGAAAAACATCTGCCTTGATTTTATTTCATACACCAGCTGCTCAACAGAGCGAGTGAAGTGCTAAAGAAATATGGAAAATTACCAGTTATATGCAGTTTTAAAGCCAAAATTTGCTATCTTAAACTTATCAAATCATCTCAAATCTTTCACATCTTAATTTAAACATTGCAAATATACAGCAAAACTTTTATTAACCATGAATAGTGCATTCTTGACAACTTTTAAAGCGGCCGAAAAACATTTACGAAAATCGTTGGCAGTCTTCTTTTCTAACCATCATTTTGAAAAGAAATAATACCGCCAGAACTTCCAAAAACACACATTATATTCTTAAATTATACATAAACCAAAATAACCTTCGTTTGAAATCTCCACCTAATACCAGTGTTTCAAAAAAAATTTTCAAACATGAAACTTTGGTAAAAAAGTGATCATAACTTTTCTAAAAACCTTATATTTTATTTTAAAAAATGTTCATTATTTAGTAAAATGTATTCATTTTACTTTATTAGACTATTTGAAGGCTAATTTCAAGATCCTGTATCACTTTAAGACGTAAAAATTGCGTTTTTTCCACAAAAACTAGCAGTGATCCGATTCACCCCGCATTGAGGGTGAACCGGATCACGGCACTTAAAAATTTATATAAAATAAACCGTTCAAGATAATTGAATTTTTTCAACGGGTTCTTAAAGTATTAATTTGGACTCAAAATATTATTTTCAAAGCATTCCAAAATCTTTATTATCAAACTTTCGGCAGCAGTTCAAAATTCAAAATAGATCCGATTCACCCCGTTTTACGGTACTTTGTTTACACATTCGGACATTCGGCGCCCATATCACGGCTGTTGCCACATAACTTAAAAGGAATCAGTTTCTCGGGGAGAAAAAGTATTGTGTGCTACATCTACTCCTATTACTATATCTATGACTTGTACCTGACGATTGACATTGCCAAAGAATTGTTAATTTTTACTTCGGACGAGTGCGACATGATATTGGACCAGTCTATTCTGTCTGGATTGACTTGGTTCTGCTTTTGATCCATAAACCTGAAGACTCTTGTTGCGACCCCGGTAAAGAAATCATTATTTTTAGTATCTCCCTATTTGGCAACATTGACAATGTAAATAAAGAAACTTTTAATATTTGAGTGGCAATAGCAGAATTCAGAAAAGTAAATAAAGATCGGCAACGCATCACCATCAAAGCTCTGGCAACTCGTTTTCAGTTTTATAGTAAGTTTAAATTTAAATTTTTACTGTATTATGAATTTATGCTAATTTCAGCAACAAGTTTAAATTATATAATTCTTCTCAGTTAACTATCTGATCTGGTTCAGATCAGATCCATGTGGCCATTCACTCTACAAAGCAATCCAACATTAGAATCCCGACCTGGAATTATTTAGGAAATTTGAAATTAAGTTGGTTTCATACTACAGCAGGGGACAACTTGCTTTTTTTTATATTTCCCATTAGGACAATAATTATTTTTCTAGCAAACCAGCAAATATAGTGGTCAGTGGATTATGATGTCAAGAGTGGCACCCGGTTGTACTATAGCCATTAAGTTTTCTGTGGCAATGTAAATATCTCTTGGACAAAAGTATGAGTTCATATATGATCCATGAGCATCAAATGCAATTAATTAGATGCTGGGAAGTAGCCTTTAACTTTACACTTTGTGGTAACAGTTAAAGTCAGGGTTCCCACGGTCCTTGAAAGTCCTTGAATTTTTAAACGCTTTTTTAAGGCTAAATTTAGGTACTTGAAAGTCCTTGAAAAACGTTCTAGGTCCTGGAAGGTCCTTGAATTTTCACTCGGCCACTAATCAAACTTAATTTTTTCAGATCTTTCCTTGTTTTTTTCTAGAAATTTTCTTTAAAACTACTCTTATGAACATAACTTTCAGCCAGTTTTACAAACTGACAGTGAAGGGCGACTTCTCCTCTCGTTCCGATTGTATGCAGGAAAAAAGTCGTTTTGAAATACGACTAATTTTTAAATGTCTGCGAAAAAGGTCCTTGAAAAATTTTGTCGAGGTCCTTGAAAAGTACTTGAAAGTCCTTGATTTTCAATGTTTTCAAAGAGTGGGAACCATGTAAAGTCCTAGTACCATTTAAAAACCTGAGGGTTTTTAAATGTCCAGTAATCAGTCAAACTAAAGCAGTTTGGCTTGAGACTGATCACTGGGCATTAAAATATAATAACTGGAAAAGATCTCATAAGCAGGAGTTCATCAAAGTTTTTGACCAGGGTTCGTTCTGTTTTGAAAATTTCGTGAAAATTGGATTTTAGTGAAAATAATTTTCATCATGTAATAGGGTCCTATTTTTTTAAATGTGGTACTTGCAAAATAATACAATTTTTCAACTGTTATGAAAGATTCCAAAGATTATGATGAAAAAAGATGAAAGATTATGATGATCGCCAAGTTGGCGGTATTTCAAAAGAGTATTTGTTTGTGAAGAGTTAATAGTTATTGCCAGATCCAATTTCCCAAAAACAAAGCAACCAAATAAACGATGTTTTTTTATTTAAAATAACTAAATATAAAACTTGAAAACGGGATGAATAGAAAATAATATATATGTTAGAGAAACTATATTTTTATTTCAATTTTAATGACAAAAAGAGTAAGTTCACCCAAATAATTATTATAATATTTAAGGGGAGTTAGTACCTTTTCACCTTCAAAAAATCGATTTTTCAATTTTTATTTTAAAAAATTATTTGAACTATTATGAACATTTTAAAACAAACTCCATCCAAATCGGTCCATAATTAAGCTCTCAGTGACAAAAAAACGTACTAAACAGTGACGTGCTTCCTCTTTCTCGCGCTTTAACCTTCGTTTTCTCATTTTCATATTTTTGGACTTTCCCACAAGATTAAAAAAAAACTAATGAACCAATTGTTTTAAAACTTGGTATGGTTGTTCTTTATGCTGATCTTAACTCTATGAACTAAGGATTTGTGTATTGGAGCTATGTTTTTTCATTTATGGGTCATTAAAGAGTAAAATATTTTGAAATTTCTTATTTTTTTAAATCTGATTCTTTTAAAAATACTATAACTTATAATATTATATATTCCTTAGTTCACAGAGAAGAGACATTAATATAGATTAGTTTGGTGCAAAAATTTAGGTTTTATACTGCTTCTCTCAAAATTTATTTTGCGGGAAAGTCAAGTACATGCATTTCAAATAGTAGGAAATGTTGGCAAATTATGCTTACTTTTCAAAAATTTGGTGGGTTATTTAAAAATATGATTGCCTGTTTTAAAAATTTGTACAATTATCTACTCACTGCTCTAATAGTATGCAAAAATATACAAAACTTAATTATTTATGACAAATCGAAAAAGGTATGTTTTTTCAAGCATCGCGAGGTCTGAAAGGTACTAACTCCCCGGCACAGCTGGGATATAGGTCTATATGCCAAATGGGAACTGAGGTCGCCAAATGGAAGACTAGTTGGTGCTGTTATGCTGTTATCACGGCCGAGATGCCGGTCGCCCGTTTCGGCCACCATGTTTCAACACGACTCACTCAAATGAAGATCAACCCAATAAAAGGATGTTATAACAAGTTATTACGATTTCAGTATTATGATGCACGCTCTGTATCTGGGAGATACATATTTCGATCCCCGGTAATTATGTAATTTAAAAATAAGAACAAAATTATATTTTGGACGTGAAGATTTGACGCATGCGTATTTCCGAAGGTTTTCAGGATCCGAAATAAAGGAAGAGCAAGATTATAAATAATATCATTATTAATCATAAAATTTAGTTGATTTAATAATTAAATAAAATAAATCAAACCAGTTTTTATCTTTATTTTAATTTAATTATCCGGGAATAGTGACGGTGACAACGTTCTGAGCAGTCACGTTGTTGAAAGATCTTGTTTGTTGTGATAATGCGGTATGAAGTAAGCAGCGTAGAAATCGGTGAGATTTCTTTGAATTCTCTAAATTTTACTAATCGCTTCTTATTTCTTGTTATGATTATTAAGATAATAGAATAAGAACATAATTATATTTTGGATATGAATATATAACGCATGCGCATTCCAAGCCCGAGGGTTTTCTAGATCCGATATTCGAAGTACAGGAAGATCAATATCATAAATATAATCATTAATCACATAATTTAATTGATTTAATAATTTAAAAAATTAATTAATCCAGGTTTTGTCTTTTTATTTTAATCATCCCGGAATAGTGACGACGTTCTGCGCAGTCCCGCAGTCTCGTTAATAGATCTTGTTTATTGTGGTAATGCTAGTATGAATAAGTATGCAGCGTAGAAATCGGTAAGCGAAACGTTATTTATCTGAATTTTATTAATAACTACTCCGGACACGATAAGCGCCAACTAGTTGGCGACCGCGCGAAGCGGTCGCCAAGTTATAGACTCATATCCCAGCTGTGCCAACTCCCCTTAATTAACATTTCTCTGTGGCTTTGTAAAGTTTAATTTTGAATTTGATTGTTTAATCAATAAAGTAAATTTGTTATTCCGATGTTGGCAACACGTCTAGTGTTATCTTTTTGTTTTCAAATTTGGGCGATTAAAAATTGGCGATGTTTTCAAATTTAGCAGCACGGTCAACGACTTTGTACGTATGTACCTAATTTTCATTTTATTCATGTTAAGAATACTATTTGATTTAAGTCGCACTTTTGTTTGTTCTTTATGTGCTTCGCAAAAATCATACTTAGTGTATTTAGTATTTTATTTCAGCTTTTAGCCTGGGTAAAGATGGCGGCCGGGTTTTTAACCGGCGCCAAGTTGGCGTCGGCTGAAAACGGTCACCAAAAGCGGATTTATTCTAAAGCTGTGCCATATTAATTTAACGGTGCTTTTTTAATATTGCAAATATTGAAAAAATAAAACAAGAAATTAGAATTTATTAAATGTTGTTATCCTGGTATGCCATAAATTGATGTGCTTCGATCGAAGCAAAAAAATTACTAAGGATAGACCTTTAACCAATGTCCCTGTTTTTGTCAAAACTTAACCTTGAACTATAAGTTAGGTATAACTGTTAAAGAGAAAATCTACACTTGATTTGTTATTTTCTATAATTATACATAACGGACCCTTTGTACAAAATCCCAGTCTGGGAATGGTAATAAAAATATCAATGTTTTCAGAAATTTTTATGCGTAGTAATAAATGTTCATTGTTCTGGAAATAATTTTGTAGCAAAAAATTCATGAAACCTCTAGAGTGCAGTGCCTGATAATTCAGATTGGTCGGGAACGCTTGGACTACTGTGGAGAATCAAAAGATGTTTATTATGTTTACAAGTGCATACAATCTAAAGCTACTTTTACAAAATTTTGATACTTTGATGCATAAAAATTACATTAAGCTATAGTTTAAAATTATTCAAAGTCCCCTTTTACTCTAGTAGCGCCCCACCCCCAATTTGATTCCAATTATTGAGAAACTGAAATCTACTACTGTCTTTGTGGATGCAATCACTATTTTGGTGTTTTTGTATATATTGAGCTTGGGTCTGTAGCAGAAAATTCAGTAGTTAGTCCTGAACATCTATATTATTGTTGAAAAAATTGGTACCTCTCGCATTTTATCTTGTCGACCCTTCAGCAGCTGCCAAATTCAGTAGCACAGATAAAGAACTTTCAATGAGCTTTGATAACATTTCTTCTATCTTTATAATTCATTGTGAAATTTCCCTATATTGCTAAAATACCTTCCAATTCTAGATCACCAGATTGGCTGTATTCGTCGTTTAATAATGGGAGAAAAAACATTCAGCATCTCTAAAAAAGACTTTCTTATTGATGCACCCTTTATAATTAATTTTGTTAAACTTTCTGAAAATCAATGGTAAAATTCTAGTTAAGTACACTTGTGGGAATTAAATTGAATAACATATATTTTTTGGTACTTTTTTATTCTTAGGAAGCTACTGGCAACCCTTTTGGTTTCTATAATAATTTGCTAAAATATAAAAACCCTGATAGTATGAAGTAATATTTATAACCCTGAATTTTTAAACTTTCACATAATTTGGCAAGATATTTGCTGCTTTTCAATCTAAAAGTATTAAATTCTGATTATTCATTTAGAATTAAGTGAAGGGATGGGAGATTATAAAGTGTCAATAAATACTTTTATTTTTTAAATTTTGTTTAACCATTTGTAGAGTAATCTGGGAAAAAACCTTAAGTACCTGTAATCTGAGAGTTTATACATTAAAAATTAAAACCCATATTATTTCAGATGGCTCCAGGTCCTCGAAAAAAGAACTTCAATAGAAAGGGTGGTGATAGTTCAGTTGACACTAAAAAGAATGTGAAAGTTGTTACTGAACACCCTGTAAAGGAAATAAAAAATGTCGGCAATAGAGATAACCAGGAAACATCTGACATAGTTGATAAAAGTTACAACAAACAATCAATCACTAGTAATTGGGATAGATATGCTGAACCTGTTCAGGATCCTTATGCTGACACTATGAGAGGGGAAGATTTTGCTGTTCTTTCGAGCTACTGCGGAGGGTCCCAATCTCAATTGCAGCTGCAGGAGGAGAGAGAGTGGGACGAAAATGTCAATGACAAATCTGTTACAATTGATCTTCAAGAGTTGATTAAAGCAGTGAAAAGCATTCCTTTCCATATGCAGATTGATGTTCCCAGTGATATATTCAGTGAAGAGCAATTAAACAAGTTTGTATCTTCCGCTGAAGACTACTCTGATGCCGCCCTTAAACCCAAGCCAGATTCTATATCTATTGTTTCATCAGATAAGAATTTCATGAAAGAGCCTGAGTCTTTGTATTCTGATTCTAATATTATTGAAAGCTATGAACCAGAGGAAGCAGAAATTGATACTCCAGCTAAGACGGTCATTTTAGAAGAGAAAACTGAATCCATAATTGAATCACTGGCTTCTTGTTTGTCTTTAAAGGACCCATTGCCAGAAAAAAATGCGAAAGAAACCCAAAAAGAAAACGAAAGGATTTCATCAGCTGTTCCTGATGATTTAGATTTCCTGTTGTCATTAAGTGTATCTACAAAAAATTCAAAGCAAGAAGAAAAGTCTACCAAAAAACAAACAAATGTAGATGATTGGTTAAACAGTATTCTGGATGACTAATACCATAATGTTTCAATAAATGTCATTCTAAGGGTGCCACTTTGGGACTTATTCAGTTTTCCATGCTCTTGCTAAAATGTAGAAAAACCCTAGTGGTATAATAACATTAGCATCTGGTATGCAAATTCTGAGCTTAAAATATTAAGTAAAATGCTTTCAACAGTTTTGGAAACCTAATACAAAAGCAACAACTGGCTTCCTTAGAACAGAAAAGTATTTAATATTTTATTGTTAATTACATTATTTATTAATGGATATGTATTTATTTAGTGCATTTGATTCCCCCTCCAAAGTCATTTGCTATTTTATAATTTATTTTAAAGTCTTGTGAAAACTACTGAATTCTGAATTGCATGAAGTTTGTTGTGATAAGTAGGATACCAAGTTGTTTCAATAAAACATATTTCAAGTTTAATATTTGTGTTTCCTTTTCTTCCATATACTTAACATTAATCATCTAAAAATATTATAAAAAGATGTAGTAAATATTTTTTTAAACAAATCCAAATTGCTCTAAAACATATAATTTCATCTTATATCCACCTGTCCATAAATTTTTGCTACCATTCTTTTATATTATTCCCCAATGAATTGCCTGCTCAACTGGGATAAATGAGAAAAATCGTACACTCAATTTTTTTTATTAGTGGCCATTTTTTCATACTGTATTTAAGCTAAACTTAATTAATACTAAGCTTATTCAAAGTTATTCCTTTTTTTTTTAGAAAGGAGATGTGTCTTATTGGACAGAGGCATGTTGTTCTGAGTTTATACAAGGAACTTTTAAAATACTCAAAGACTTTGAAATATACAGACAAAAACTACTATTTAAGTAGAGTTAGGAAAGAGTTCAGTGATAATAGAAATCTTACTAGTAAGGAAGAAATAGGCCTACAAATCAAAGTATGTAAATTATTTTTTACTAATTAAGTTTTGAGAAATTTTATCTATATCAATTATCAAAGTTTTTTTAGAAGTAGCTATTTTATTTCACTCTTAATTATATTACTAATAATAAATTTATGAATAAACTCATTTTTTAAATAGTAATTTCATTTTGTTCTTATGCCAAACCCTTGTTAAAAGAGCTTGAAATATTTTTAGGATTAAGGAATAAAAAAAAGGCAAAGGTCAAAATGCTTCAGATAATTTCCTGTATTAAACTCTAGTTTTTTTTTAGAAATACGAAGCAAAATTTGTGTAATAGCTTATTTGGTATCTTTTCAGAAAGGACAAAGCTTTTTAACAAAAAAGAGATTGCAGTAAAACAGAAAATGTCTTTAACGTCAAGGCATTGTACCAGGCCAGTATTGAAATTTTCAAGAGCATTCTCTCTGTTCAGTAATTACTGTCAAAAGATCACCATAGACTATTCAAAATTTCCGAAGCTAAATGAAAATGATTTAGAAGAGCAGTTCATAAGTGGCCATGGTCCAGGAGGTTCATGTGTAAATAAATCTATCAACTGCTGTCAACTCAAACACAAACCAACAGGTAAAGTTCAATATTTTGGCTTCACTAGAAGCATATTTTAAACTTCATACTTATAGGCAGCTTAATTTAATCCATGTGGATAAGAACAGAACAATGTACCTAAGCTTTGTCAATCCCTCATGTTACAAATGAGAATTTCAGTTTGTTTCAGTTACTCATCCTTTTTTTTAAATTTTAAATGGAAAGGTTGCAGTTATTTTTTTTCCAGCTCTAAAGAGGGCCAAGAAGATTTGATTTGACTATACTCTTACTGAGAAACTCGTGCATATAATATAAAGCTTAATATTATCAAAAGCTTAATTTGCAAGCTTCTCAATCAAGATGAAAAATAAATTTTCATATGGAAAGGGATATCCTTAAAGGAATATTAGGTTCTATTATTGTCTCAACCATTTTTTTTAATTTTGTCATTATCAATTTCAAAAGCAGAGTAGATGAGAAAAAAATAAAATTTTGAAATAAAAATCAGAAAATACTATCACAAATTACGTCAAGAAAATTTCAATAAGTTTATTAGGATTTTTATTTTTTGAGAATTTTGGCAAATAAAACATACTATGGGGGGAAGTTGTTACCAATAAAATTTCTGTAGTAAAAGTTGACATTTATCTCAAAGGATGTAATTATTTTTTAACTTGCATTAGTTGGCTTGTTGCATTTTTATGGTGCAAAGCGTTGCATGTGAGCATATAGCACCAACCAAGTATTAATTAACTTGTTTGTTTTCACAAGGTATATGTATATATTTCAAAATATATATATATTCTAGATCAACGTTTCTCAACCGGGGTTCCGCGGAACCCTGGGGTTCCGCAAGGCTTCCTCAAGGGTTCCGCGAGGGATCCGAAAATCTCTTTTTTTCGTACATTTCAGGATAACCCTAAATAAATTAAGGAAAATCCAGCCAAATGCGAGCCAGTGTTTTTCCGTTGAACATTTTCGTCTGCTTCCGTAGCCTTTCGGTATTCTAAAGATAAGACACAGAAGATAAACACTAGCTTGAATGGGAATTTCAAAATAAATTTCTGAGGGAGGACCCCTAGCCCCCCTTAAAATTTTGACGTTAATTACATTTCCCCCTTGAAAATTCTGTGTTTTACAAGGAACTGTTCTTTTCAAATGAAACTCAAGGGGTCTTAAAATACGCTGAAACTCTACTTTAAGTGGCAAATTTCGAAACATTTTCAAGGGAGAACTCCGAAATTATCTCAAAAATTTTGACGCCTGTTATACAGTGTTTTTCCATTGAACATTCTGCTGTCTCAAGAAGCTTTTCTCCTTGGGTGTTCTACAAAAAGTTTGAAATGGAGATAAAACACTAGTTTAAAGGAGAATTTTCAAAATAAATTCTGAGGGAGGACAAAACAGCAAGAATAATATTGTATCATGGCAGTGGCGTATATAAGGGGGGGGCCGAGGGGGCCCTCCCTCCCCCGAAATTCGGACTAGGCATACCAAAACACGTTAAAACCCTGCTATTTAGGGTCAAATTTTCAAAATTTTTCTGGGGGAGGACCCCCAAACCCCCCTTTAGTACATGAAGTTGTATTATTTTTTATTATGCAACTTTATTAATCCCAATGATTATGGTATTAAGTTCTCTTGAATGCAAATGTCACCTAAAAATGCATTAAAAAGCTACGTTAAACCTATTTTAAATATGTATTGGAGGGGTTGAGTAATATTTTTGGCCCCTCCCGAAAAAAATTTCTATATACGCCTATGTTGCATGGACACTAGGGTTCCCCGGAACTTGGACTTTGTCAAATGGGTTCCGTGAGGGTAAAAAGGTTGAGAAACGCTGTTCTAGATAATATCTTTCATACAAACTTTAGCAATTAATAAACTTTCCTTTCAATGTCAAAAATATAACAGGAAAAGTACCTGTATATATTTGGAGGTCAGACAACTTTTTAAGTTTTATATTACATTTAAGAAGAGAAATTACAGCCAATTCTGTCAAACGATTTTATTGGATTCTTTCTATTGCTTTTTGTTAATAATGTACTTATTTATTATCCTATAAAAAACTTGAAAATCACCGTACATAAATTTGCAATATTTTAGACATCATTGTTTTTAACTGGTTTTAAGTAGCGTAGTAAAAATAGAAAATGACAAAGGCAATTTTTATTTGAAGTACTAAGAAAAGTTATGTATTACAAAAATACTGATTAGTTTGTAATTATGGATGATTTAAAAAAAATTGTGATAAACTGCCTTTTTCTTTGCATAGCCATTGTAACTTAAACCCTTTCTTTAGGTATTGTGGTCAAGTGTCATGAATCAAGACTCTTACAAGAAAATCAGAAATTAGCTAGAGAAAGATTACTACAAAAGTTAGATGACTACTACAATGGAGAAATGAGTGTTTCATCCCAACAAAAACGAATTGGAAAATTAAAATTTGAATCTCAAAATAAGAAAATGAGTAAATTAAGAGAAATGAAAAAACGATTTAAAGAAGAAAATACTTGAATTTTTCCCATTTTGTGCATTCATTAAAGTTTAAAATGTTAAGCTGAAACTCATGTCTCATGGGTTCTAAGATTTTCCTTGCCATACTTTGCTATCAGTATATTACAATTACTATCATACTTTACTAAAGTTATAAGAAAAGATATTGTTGATTGTATTATTGGCTTTTTTTGTGAATTTTTGAAATTATGAATTAAGGCAACTCTTTGGTTGCATTTCCAAATAACTAAGTATTTTTAGCATAACTTTAAAAATTGCATGTATTAATAATTAAAGAGAAGAAACACTGATGAACAATACTAAATTTATTTCAAAATGCAAAGGAAAAAGATGGGTGAAAGGTAATTTTCCAGAATGAAATTTAATTAAACATCTTAACTGAAAATGCTTTATCTTTTAATTCATCCTAAAAGTTAATCTATCTACCATGAAGAAAATTGCTATAGTTCACTTAAACCACGTCATTTTGAAATGAATAAACAGGGATGAATTTACCCCAAGATAAAAAAAAGGCGAGTTTAATTATATAAAATTCTTTTTACCGCGAAACAAATGATTTTCACAATAGACAGCTTTTAATTTACCTGGGTTACATTTTGAGGGATTTTTATAAAACTTGCATAAAACCATTTATTAATATTAACCAGATAAATATCTCTGTATGGAATAGGAATGTTAAGGTTCCACTGGAACAGTTCCATGGAACCTAATCCCAGCATGGAACAGTTAGAACTGGTTCCATGAAGAACCGCTTAACGGTTCCACCCTGGAACCGATAAAGATAAATGACAAATCCAAATTTCTCCGCAATCCAATCTAACATTAAACAAGGACGCACTCAAACAAAAAAAAACCTTCTCCATGCTGAAAGAGAACCGGTGTCCGCTAATCGCTGCCAGGGTGGTATTCTACAGTAAAAAAAACGCTTCTATCTATTCAAATATATTCGCACCATAGAGCTATGATTCGTACATCTGCCAAAAACTAAATTTATAATCAATCCCTTTTCAAAACAAATATGCCCGTGTCTCACTGAAAAACCGCAACGAGAGGAAATAAATAAAAAAGAAAGATCTGCCGCTTTGGCGAAGAATCAGCAGAAGAAAAAAAGAATGACTGACAGCCGCCTGGGCCAATTAAAACGCTCCAAATCAGTCGATAGCTTTTATCCCTGTCGCCCGAAATTCTTATAGATTTTCGGTTGGAACGGGCCGGCTTCTTTAACACCCTAACAGTTCCACGAGTTATGGGCTTTCATTACTGCCGCCCAAAATTTCTATGGATTTTCTGTCGAGTTCCTTGGAGTCTTAACGGTTCCGAGAGAAATAAGTTCCAATGATAGAACTCTTTACGGAAACTAATACGTTCCAAAACTAATACGCTCCCGTGGAACTGGTTCGAGTGGATTAGTTACTCTGTGAGAAATTCGCGTAACTGGAATGAAACTCTTTGGAACTTTTAACTTGATTAGAACTCTTTTGGAACTTATAACCGGTTAGAACTTGGGAACTATTTTGGAACTTATAACTAGGTTTAGAACTTGGAAACTTTTTGGAACTGTTAAGATAATAATACTAATAAAGCTGGGACTGGAACGTATAAGGTGTGTTTCTGTTAGGGCTTCGTTGGGAACGGTTGGGGTGTGAGAATGGGAATTATATCTGGAAATTATTTTTAACTTTCCTGTAGCTTGACCACTGGTCAAGATGACTAAAATTCACTATAAATTAAATGTTGGAGTTGCCAATTTATATTTTGTAATCCCTATTGTTATAACACGCATCTTTGGTTCCGGCTGACCATTGGTCAGTCCGATCAACTTTTTGCAACTTCTGTGCTTTGGCATTGAAGTAGGTCATGTGGGGGCTCAAACTAAACGCCTTGAGGTGAGTAACATTTTGGTGTTTACCACTGGTCAAGAGTTCTTGACCAGTGGTCAATCCACTTTTCCTCACTAAATATTACTTTTCTGACTTTCATTTCTGTCTCGTGGTTGTTTTGGGGGTCCTGGCCTTTGGTCAACCCATTTGACCACTGGCCAAGATGGCTGAAATTCATTATAAAAAAATAAATCTTGGAGTTCCTACCTATTGTTGTAACATGCGTCTTTGGTTACGGTTGACCATTGGTCAGTCCGGTCAACTTTTTGTAACTTCTTTGTTTTGGCACTGAAGTAGGTCATGTGGGGTATCAAACCAAACGCCTTGAGACGGGTAACATTTTGGTGTTGCTTGACCAGTGGCCAATCCATTTTTTCTTGCAATATGTAAATTTTCTTACCTTTTTTTTTGTCTCATGGTTGTTTTGGGGGTCCCTGACCTTTGGTCAACCCCATTTGACCACTGGTCTTGGCTTTATTGCTTCTTTTTGTCTCTGGGACCCTTGCGTTTTTTGTATGAACGGTTTTTAATTTGGAACCGTTTGGAACTGGAACTGTGGAACCGGTTCCACACTTTAACTAATACGTAACATCCCTAGTATGGAACGCATATTTTAAGTAATCTGCATAAAAATAACCAAGATGCACACTATGTTCCACTTTTTCATTTTATTTGCAAAAGCAAATAAAATGAAAAAGCGGAACATTGCGATTCTGCAAAAGAAACTCATGTCTGAATAAATGACCTACTAAATTTGACCTAAAGGAAGTGTTTAAATATTTAAAAAATCATGCATCCTGTTTCAAAATCTGGCAGTCTATTTATTTGGCACAAATTTCAGGTTTTTAAAAAAGTTATGCAACTAAAAAATATTTGCAGTCTTATTAAAACATATACATTTTTTCTACAAAGTACAAAATAGAATTTTAAAACCAAATAGATTCACTATGAACTACAAAATATAAAAATTATACATCAATAAAAGAAAGGGAAAGTTCAAAACTTTCAATTCAAACCATATAGTCTTATACAAATATAAGTAATGAAAAAAATTAAGTAATTTAGTCAACTGTTACTCATCAGCTCTAACAGCCAAATGTGGCAACTTCTCAAGTCTTAAAATATCAGCAACTTACATTAAGTGTGAAATTAATTTTGAATTATTCAAATCTGCATAAGGTTTGATTGTTGCAAAAGTATAAACATTTTTACTCATAACAAGGGATAAAACTTAAAATAAGTAAGGGTAATAAGTATAAATCAAATCTATATAACATCTCTAATTCTGAAAGACTTCTACCTTTTCTGAATTGTCTTCCTTTTTGGGAACAAGCACCAATTTCCCAATGTTTTTCCTTTCAACCATGCATTTAGTGGCTTCAGTAACCTGTGAAGAGGAAAAATGTGTAGTAAATCTTTAAATAATGATATTATTTTCCAAGTCATTGAAGTTAATGTTATCCTCTCCTGTTATTAGGAAGTTGACATGAAGTGTGATTTTGTCAGATTGTAGAACAGGGGTTTCCAACTGGTGGCCCGCCGAGTCATTTTGTGCGCCCCGCGAAACACTTTAGAGCATGCTTGTCTAAAGTGCGGCCCACGGGCCGCATGCGGCCTAAAAGCCTTTAAAATGCGTCCCAAACGCAAATTATGAAAATATTTAAATTTGCACATTTTTATTTTTAAAAAATAAATGTTTGCAATATTTTTCAAATAAATCGATTCGATCTGAAATAAAAATATTTATGAAACAAAAGGGGAACCCCCCTGTGGCTGAATTTAAAGGCGAAGATTGAGTTTTAGATTCAGCTTTTTTAGTAGACTTAACAAAACATTTGAATGTTTTAAATTTGAGACTTCAAGGGAAAAAATTCAATTTATTAATTATTTGTTCCAGAATACAGACAGTAACAGTGTTTGAAAGAAAGTTGAGATTTTGGCACAGTCAAATAAAAGTAAAATATTTGACACATTTCACTACTTTGGCTGCATATAAGCCTTTGAATTGCACAAAATATATGCCGCATTAATTTGTGATTTAATTCAATAGTTTGAAAGTAGATTTCAAGATTTTAGAAAGAATGTTTCGAAGAAGACATATTTTTACCCCATTTTCTCTGGAAGTAAATAAATTACCTTCAAATAGAATGCATTGTACTGCAAAGCGACATTCAACTGAAAGAAAAATTTGCGAAAGTTTCTTTACGGGAGTTTTATAAAGATTACCTACCCCGCGATAAATATCCTAATTTTCACAATCATGCTTAATTAAAGTCTTCAGCTTTTGGCAGTATATTTGTGAACAAACATCTTGAAAATGCATTAAGAATTGCAACCTAGTCTATTGATGCCAATATCAATTTGCTTGTTCAACAAAAGCAAATTTATCCATCTCATTAATTTGAATTATTTCTTTATGGAATCCAAACTAAATGAAACGAAACTTTTACAAATTTAAATTAAATGTGTACCTATACATATCTAATTAAAATTTTTAAAAATTATAATAAAAAGAAGTTAATTTATTTCAATAAAACTACATGGAGTAAATTTTTATTTCAATTTGTTGAAAAAATATTGTTTGTGTGGCCCAGCAAATTTTTTTTCGTTGCAATGTGGCCCTCAAACGGTCATAGTTTAGACACCTATGCTTTAGAGCATATTAAAATTCAAACAATTTTTGGGGGAGGTCCCCCGAACCCCCCTCGCTATTTACCTTGAACATTTTGGAGTAGCTTTGGTCGTATTCTTTGATTAAATCATTTTGACATTGCATCAGCTCATTTTGCTCACAAATAATCCAGTTATACTCAGATACAGCTTTAGCTTAAAATTTAAGGAACTATTTAATTGTTCATATGAAATTTTTAAAGTTTTTCTTCAATTTGAAAAAATTGCTAGATTGGAGGAAAAGGATAGTTTAAAGTTCCTTCTTGTCCAATTTTTGAAGAGTGGCACTCATGAGTAGCACCTTCCCAATACGTTAATAATAACCTTAGTAGTATCTCTCTTGCCAGAATAGTTTAATATTAAAGACTCCCTCCGAAAAATATATCATGGTGGATAAAAAGGAGCCAGATATATTTTGCGGCCCTTGAGTACTTGAAAGTTGGAAACCCCTGTTGTAGAATAAAAAGAATTCATGTCAATCACCATGCAAACATATATAAAATAAACAATATATTAAGTATAAATATGAGAACATGAATTTGGTAATGCAAGAAAATTAGTTTATAAGGAAACCAAAATATCCTACCTCATCAAATGACCACACAGAATCAATTCTAGGTTTTATTTTCCCCTGTTTGTATAGACTTATAACATTATTCAAGGCATATCTGAAGGTTTCAGGATCTTCTTCAAATATTGTATTGATACCCAAGCCACAAACAGCGTGATTTTTCATAATCAGGCTGAACATGCTAATATCTTTAGTCTGCCACCAAACTTTTATAGTTTTAAGGATATCTCTTTTCTCTCCTTTGATCATGCTACTAATTCCTAAAAGATAATAATTTAGCAACCGTCAGAATTAAACTAAGTATTTGAACTCTTATTGAAATTAAGATATACCCGGTGTTGTTTAAAACCAAATATAATTTGTTTAATAAAAATTACATAGAATTCATCATCTTTAAGTAAAATAACATATACCTATATGAACAATGCGCCCCATATGCCGTAAACATTTTTGTGCCCGAGTAAAGTCATTTCCAGAGAGGCAGTCGAGAATGACATTAACTCCTGGGGGGAAAACAAAACAATTAAAACCAAGATGATGTAAAGAAGTCTTATTTATGAAAATTAATTTACCTTTTGGGCAAACTTTTAAAACTTCTTCCACAAAGTCCACATTTTGATAATCAATAGGATGAGTCACTCCATTTTCCTTGATAATTTCATGTTTCTGAGCAGAAGCAGTGCCAAAAATAGTTACATCTCCAATAGACTTGGCTAACTGAGTTGCAGCCCATCCTACACCACCTGAAAGATGTTTTTCAGAACTAAATAATCTATGCACCTCCAACACTTTTCTACGGATGAATCACACAAAAAAATATTTACTAAGACAAAAAAAATTTAATTATTTTGGTATAACATCCATCTTTAACTTAAAAAGTATATAAAAAAGTTTTATTCACAATTTTAAATTAATCCTATCACAAGATTAACAAAAATATATCAACTTAAAAAACCTCATGCTACAGAAAGGCTAGCTAAGTTATGGTTCTTAAGTGATATATTATTCCCATGACAGACCCTTAAGACATTTTGGGGACTGGAGTAGTATTAAATTTGGTTCTAAAACAAAACACTTTTTAAGACCTTTCTTTTCCTCCCTATGCTGCCCTTTACTTCTTAAATTAAACTTTTAACAACTTCCAAAAATCATAATTTTGAAAGTATATTACAAAACACTGCAAATTGACTTGCTAATTAACCTATAACTAACCTGCAGCTGCTTGTATCAGCACACTTTGACCTGGTCTCAAATTTCCAAAATCATTGATGACAAAGTAAGCTGTCAAATAATTGGAAACCAGGGTATTTGCTTCTAAGTAAGTCATTTCCTCCGGGATCAAAATGCACTGAGTGGTAGAAACATGGACGAATTCAGACCACATTCCATAGGTGAAACTCCAGCACAATACACGATCTCCAATCTGATAAAGTAGAACAAAGTTCATTATTGAAAAGAAACATTAACTTAACAGAATGAAGGATAGCTGCCTCTATAGCTTTCAAAGTAAATGTAATTGAGTTATTTGTTTTAAATCTGTAAGTTTACTAGAACGTATCAGTCTGCTTCCAAAAATAATTACCATTGCAACAGATGTTTTTTTTATTCTCAGATCATTTCCTCTTAATCTGAAAGTTCAGGTATTTTGAAATGAGAACACTTCAGTAAAAATGTACATTTACGTTTACTATTTTAAAAATAAGAACCAATTTTTAAACAGCTGTAAGTATTTGAAAGCATGAAACAAAGTACATTGCACATATCTTCAGTCTCAAGGTTCGTTCACTGGCATAGGTAAGGTTATTTAACGTGGGGCAAACACACTGGTTACACCATTTATTTCTTTAAAGAAATAAATTGAAACTGTGTTGTTACCATAAAACCAGAATTTTAGGTATGCTCATTACAGGGAAATGCAGCTAAATACCAATTTTTTTGTAGAATAGAGAATATTTTAAAGTAAAAAAGATCTTATTAGAGAGGAGGGGCCTATTCAAAGAAAGGCAACCATCAGTATAGTTATTGATTAAACTGCATTCATTGCTTTTATGATGCAAATATCGGCACAGCTGGGATATACGTCGACCAGCCGCCATGTTTACTCACAGCTCAAATTAGATCTATATTGTGTGTCATCATTTGAGCTGTGGGTAAACATGGCGGCTGGTCGACGTATATCCAAGCTGTGCCCAAATATCTACTCCAACTGGACAAAGAGTTTGTCTAAATAGGAATTTGACAGTATTTTCAAAGGATATTTTAACAATGCATGCATGCATTATTTCTTTATTCATTGATGTTGATAAAACTCTAATGATTTAATAAAGGAATATTCAAGTATGATAAAATAATCTTATTGTCATATAACATAGACGTCATATATTATATAGATAACACACCTTAAACTCAGAAACGCTTTCTCCAATTTCTGAAACAATCCCTGCACCTTCTGAACCAAGTATAAACGGGGGCTTAACACCATGAAAGGTATATATTCCTTGCCTTACATATAAATCAGAAAAATTCATCCCACATGCTTTTATCTCAACTACTATGTGCCCTGCTTTGGCACTGGGCTTTTGAACCTCTTGGAGTTTGATCTTTTCGTATCCTCCAAAGCTTGTAAGCATCAGTACTTTCATAGTTTCATTCTCAGCATCTAAAACACATAAAAAAAATCAGAATGCAAAAACATAGTAACCCTAAAATTTAACAAAACCGTGCACTACCTTCCATGATCCTACGATTTTTATCCTTCAGAAAACTGGAAAATCTGCAGAAATTCCACTGTTTATCTTTATGAGATTGGATTCTGAAAGCATGTATGCGTAAGCTCGAAACTAAAACCGGTCTAGCTTTACACCAGAAGTACATCTTATCACGTGGTTTTGTTTATTTTTATTCTGATTGTTTACTGACTTCGATCTGTCGGCAAGACCACAAGCACCAGGGCATTTTATCGCGAGAACTCACTGTGCATAAGCATACCCCTACATCACAATATGCATAATCATATTTAAATATTATTTATATATTAAGTAATTTATTAAATTATTCATAATTCTCCACACATCAGATGCAAGAAATAGTAAAGATGCAGATGTGATACATACAATGGTCGTCTACAATCCACTTAAAAAAACATTATTTTCTTAGTTTAAAAAAATAATAACTTTTCATGAACCAGTGCATTTGATATTCAACGTGTAGTACTTCAAAAAAGGAAGTAGAAATAAAAACAAACCCTTTGAATTGAACAATTATTGAACTTGTACTTGAAAGCAGAAAATTGCGACACCTATCTCTGTATTTATAAACTACTCTACGGTGCGTCAAATGTTTACCAATTTTCTATCTACATGGTTGTAAATAATCAAAGCACAAAAAAGTGTATGTACAGATTTTGTCGGTTTTTGTGAAAAGAAAAACAAACCTTTTCTCTTCATAATAATAAGTTATTATGAAGAGTATTATGTAGAATGTAGTCTAGGTGAGTTAAAATCATGGATCAAATAGTGGGTTTCTGTCACTTAAAATGATTTCCCTCTTAGAGATCATGGTTTGGTTTCGGGTTAAAGGTTAAAGCAAAACACTCCGATATAATTAAAGCTATTTTACGATCATGGGCGGATTTAAGGGGGTGCAACGCACCCCCAACTTTTTGAGAAAATTCCATTTTTATAGGGGAAAATAATGTTTTCAAAGTCATCAGGAGCAGCTTGCACCCCCAAGTTTTCCAGTACGCACCCCCAGGGTTCACCATCTAAATCCGCCCATGTTTACGATTAAACGAATCGAACTATTGATGATACTGATACTTATGTTTACTTTCTTTAAAGGATGTTGATGTCTTTGTTTTAAACAGAATGTCGGAAGGTGAAAGTGCGTCTGCTAAGCAATCGGATGAAGTACAGCAGAATCCCTTGCCATCTGCTTCACCTCCTGTTCCACCTCAAGATCTCACCTTAAATCTTGACTTATACAATTACGATTCTCCTGATGCACAATCTTGTCCTTATGTGTTAACTAGCCCTCGGTCTCTTGAAGCTTGCTCAAGAGTTGGTATAAAGGTAATGATTATATACGTATTATTTTTTATAAACTATAATGCTGTTGTTTCATTAAGAGTTATACTAAGATGTATTAAAGATGGATCGAAAAATTGGTAATCCCCATAAACCATGCTGCTAAATTTGAAGTGCATTACCAAATCTCATAAGGCTGTGGTGCTGAATATGAGGGTTGCTGAACAACCAACAGTAATAAATCCAAACAATCTAAGCCTAGGAGAAGTTAGGGGTTTGATTCCTTTAACTTTCCTGCCATTTTTTTACTAAACATTTTAGCTTATGGAGTTTTAAATTATTTAGCAATACATACCTGCCAACCGTTCCGATTAAATCGTATTTGTTCCGATTTTTCACTGTTGTTCCGAAAATACGATTTCAGTACCAAATGTTCCGTTTTTACGTCCCCCTGTCCCGCCATTTTCGACCAACTCGAATTATGCAATTATAAGGCGTTTAGTCTTAGTGAAAGGGTGTTAAGTAGTCTAGAGAGTAGTCTAGTTCGTAAGAACAAGACTAACTCTCAGAGTTCCATGGACTCTGATACTCTACAGGCATTGCTAGCTGCGAAAATAGTAATTGATCCATGCTATAATAAATCTTTCAGTGCTGACCTATTAAAAAGGGCAAAATCTGCTACTTTTGTAGCACTTAATATAATAAAGATTAATTTTTCTATTTTCCAAACAATGTTTGCTTATTTCACTGTTTCATTATATTAGTACTTACTAAGTATTTTTGAATCTTTCTGAGTTATTATGTATGAAATTCCCAGTGTTTAACATCTTGAGTCATTTTTGTTCTATTTGCAGAAATTTAAACCCAGATAAAAGGAAAAAAAATAAATTTATTATATCCTAGTATAAATGTAGATAATTATTAGCCAGAATATAAAGGTATATAAAACACTTAGTCCTCTTAATAACCATAAGATACCTTAGAGCCTTAGATAAGAGATAAAAGTTATGAATTACAAGCTCTTTTTTAATAATACCCCTTTAACCCATTCAAAATGTGTCGCGCGTGTTGTTCCTATTTCTGTTTCTGAAATGTTGGCAGGTATGGCAATATTTCTTCATTTTGGTGTCCTAAAGAGCATGGCAGTGTTTAGTGGGAACGTTAACAGAATTTATCCAAATTAGGTTTTGTCAATGCCAATTATAGGTGAGTAAAACAATTCAGCTTCTTCAGAATTAAGTTGCAGGAATCCACTATTTAATAGTCGTTTTTGGCAGCTGGGCTTCTATGGATCACCCAAATTTATGTTTTAAGGTTTGGGTTCATGCTACTTGTTAATTTTTTTGTGCCGTCAACTACGGAGTTAATTAATTTCTAGCAGCGTGCCGATTTCACCAGATAGTAGGTTATGGCACTGGGAATAGCACTAAAAAGAGTGGCCGATTATGGCCCAAGTTATTTACTGAAGGGATAATTTGCAAATATGTGTTTAAATATTGATCTGGTTAATGTTTTGTTTCATTTTTAAAACCTGATAGTTCTTGGTGTCAGACTCCTTAATATGTTTTTCTATCTTTAAGCCTGTTGATCTTCTTCACAAGACCTTAGCTGAATTTTCTGATGATGTTGAGCCAGATAAACCCTTAGAAGAGATAGTAAAGTTGTATGACGAATACGAGCAGCAAAGAATAAGTAAGTACAATTATACTTAGGTATTGATTCTAAAATTAATACCAAAGGTTTTAATTTAAGGTTTAAAATAAAACCTGTACTAAATATTTAATTATCAAAATATTTAACGAGTTCTCTATTTCCTAAGGGCTGAATTATACTGATGATTTTCTTCTTAATATGGACTCTTTATTTAAAGATGGTATTTCACCATTAAATTAAACTTCTGTAACGTGAACAATAAGTAGCATGGGAAGTAATTTTTCTTTTTATTTTAAGTTTTATTACAGAAGTGTCAAGCAGAACGAGAATTTTTGATATGGAGATCTACTTCTAAAAGACGCTCGCATTCTTTATCACCTTGTAGGCGAACCAGATTGCTTAAGCAGACAAAATCAAAAGGTATGACATACTACTAAGCAAGTTTTGTATTTAAAAGATATATAGAAAATATAAGTTTTAGTATCTTGTAAACTTTATACTCAAGAGTTTAAAATAAAACATTGTTACATGCGTACTAAGCCGCCGACTGTCATAGGCATTACATCTTTTTTCTAATTTAAAATAAGTTAAGAAAATGTTAATTTTTTTTAAATTTCCTTTTCGGTATTATAAAATTTTGAAGCTTTAGTATTCTATTTTTACGGGGGAAAGAAAGCCCAATTTAAAAAAAAAAACAGAATTAGTTTGGTGAATTGGAAAACTTTAAAAAGGTTTTTTCTCTTTTATATAGTTTCAGGTAATTGGTTGACCCACAAGAATGATAACTTTTAGGTGAACATTTTAATTAAATTATTGATTAACTTTCTTGATTTAGATTCTTCTTCCAAACTCAATGCACAGTCACTCCGCCTTTCCACAAGAAGAAAATCTCATGATGATATTTTAACTGCCTCTGATGCCCACGAGGAACACAGTTCTCGGCTTCGTTCTCGCAGTTCATCAGTGAGGAATCTTCACCGAGGTGCACGGCCGACAAGTTGGTCAACTCCAGCGTCTCCGTACTATCAGGGATCCCGAAATCTTTTTGTTCGTATTACTTCACCTGTTGTATGTGCCAAACTTCAGACGTTTCCAAAAGCGAAGATGAGGTTGCCACCTAAGGTAAAATTAGACATCTCTGTTTTTAGTGTCAGTATTTTTTTTGTGATAGAAATGGTGTCGAACTCTGATGCAATTGTTTTATCTAATTAAGCCAGCTTTTTTATTTAAAAGTTAGCAACGCTAACAAGTGATGAGATACACTAAAGTCCGTGTTAATGAAATGGTGACCAGCTGCCAATTTTATTTACACCAGTGGTTCCCAACTTAAATATGTCTGCGGGCCACTTCACTTAAATTTAAACCTCGGAAGGGCCATCCCTTTCCCTGACTTTATCTTTAAGATTTTAACCTTTTTTTCAATGCATTTATTCTTAACAGAGAGTCTGACTTTATTCTAAAGTAAGAGAAACGGAGCCTTAAATATGCGTTTCATAATGGAACTGAAAATCCAATCATTTATTAAACTAAAAAAAATAACAATACTTTAAATTATATCAAAAAATACCTTTAAGAAAAGACATTTAACCATTCTTATCAAGCTCTCACTAAATTCAACAAATAAAGTAGAATCTATTCTTAATTATGATTGCTTATTTAATTATTCAGTAAAACTAAATTAAGAAATTTTATAAGAAAAGTGATAAGAAAAGTTTTTTCAGCATTGATGTACTTTTTCTTAATATTTTATAAATGCATAGAAAAGGATAATACTTAACAAATGAAAATTGTTCGAGTGGAAATGGCGTTGGTGGCCACTTCTGTGGATCCCTTAACCTTGGAAGGGTTCACATTTACACCCAAGTTACAGGTTTATTTAACATCTGTATAAAGTAGCTTATTTTTTTCTTTTCCATACCAACAACAAAAGTAATATTACATTGTTAATAGATTTAAATTTGAAACAAAGTACTTAGCTTGGAATTAGCTGCAGGACAAATGAGATAACCAGGAGTTCCGTTGATCATAAAAAGTAAACTGCACATGCACTTACTGAGAGTTGTGGCTGCAGATATTCTATTGCAGGGGTAGATCCTGGTTTTATATTTTGGGGCCCATTTCATTATTTTTTGTGAAAAATTGAAGCAGTGATAGTTAGCAAATCAGAGCATAAAAATAAAATTGATTCACAAACATAGAAAATCGTGAAAAATTCAAAAATTTTCTGAATGGTTTTTGCAAATTGTCACTAAAGCTAATTTGAATTGCATGAAAGGGGCATTTTTATGAATTTATTTTTGTGAAGGGGCAGCAAAATGGCCCAAATTTTTGTCTGGCCTGTATAGGCAAAGCTAACCGATATTCTCCCGAAAGAAACCACATCAAAAGGTCGAAAGTCAGTAGTTAAAAAAAATTAAAAGAAAATAATTTATTTAATTTACTATCCCACAGTAAAATTTTCTTAAAAGAGGAATTGAGAGAATGAAAGAAAAGGATAGAGACTTAATTCTGAGTAATGAAAAAATGCAGTTTTATACAGTAGAGCCCCGATTATCCGCGGAATTGGGTGGCATGGGTATCTCGGATAGTGAAAATCGCGGATAACGCGAAAAAAGACTAAAAATGAGGTGAAAACACGAAAAAATATTCCAGCATAAAAACTGTTTTATTGTACAAAAAACATGATTTGTAAAACTTTTAAAATATGTACAGTACAGCAGAAACCTTTGCTTTACATCTAAAATATCTCTAATCTTGTCTAAAATTTGCTCTCATCATTAAAAATTTTTTTCTTTGCGCTTGCGGATAATCGGGGTTCTACTGTAGTATCTTTAATCACATCCGCGCTTCACTGCATATCAATCAAACAATGAAAATCTAATCATTCAATTCCTTATTTACCCCACCCTGGTGCCTGTCATTTTTAATTAATCTGCTGCAATACTTTGTCATCATCACATTGGTTTCTACTTTAAATTAAACAACAGTTAAATAAAGTGAAATGAACAAATGAATCATAGGAGAGAAATAGATCTTAACATTTTTTTTATTTAAGAGATGTCTGATTTTTTTACATCTATGGGTTTTATTACTTTCTGGAATGTGTGATAAAGAAAAAATTTTTTTAAATTACCACACATTTTTTGGATGAGTTTAACAATTTTCTCATGGACCACCTGTTGGGAACCACTGATTTACACGGACTATAGTAACAACCAAACTAATGAAAATCAGTTTGCCGAACTATTTATTTCTTAATTTTAGAGTCAGTGAAAGGGTTCATTCAAGGGTTTTGTTCTTACATTTTGTTTTTTAACTTCTAATTGTCCATATTCTTTCCAAATCCCTAATTCAAATCGTTACAAAATACCCAATTAATATTAGAATGTATAACTTCAATTTTGAACGATAATTTCATTTTCAAGAAATAGAGAATTTTTATCGTCTTAAAATTTTTTATAGTAAAACCTCTAAGAGCAACCACCCTCCATTCCAGAAAAAAAAATTCTGCACTGGGCCCCCCCATGGGCAGCCTTGGCTAGGGGGTTGGACAAAAAGTTAATTTGGTCAAATCGTTTCATAGTTTTGACCTGGTGCTTAGCCATCAGTATCAATAATAATATAATTATATCAGTATTTTAAAAAGATCACAATAACTATATATAAAAATCAATAGGATATGAAAATTCTTGAGGTGATTCTACAGAAATATGAGAAGTTGGAAGAAGAGGAAGTGAAAAAAGCTCGAGCACAACGGAGGTGGGACAGAGAGAAAGAAGAACGAGAAAAGAGCAAAGAAAAGGCCGAAATGGAACGATGGAAAAACTTTGCCTTAAAACAAAAACGAAGCAGCTCTGAAGAAGTGGGTTGATTGCTATTTATAAATGTTTTGAGTGTTTCCAAATAGTTTTAATATCAGATGAATACTTAGTTTAGTCAAAAAATATATATTGAGTAAAAAATTTTTGTGATGTCATTATGGTCCCTGAAAAAATTCAATGTTAACAGATTTTTTATTTTTTCTAGCATTTGAAAATTTCATCTGAGAAAAATACTCCTACTCACCTTTGTTCTCGATATTCTTCAACAACTGAAAAAGATGACAGTGAACGGTCATCTATTTTTCAAAAGAGGCACAGCTTTAAGGTATTTATTTTGTTATTTAATACGTCGCTCACTCCTTTCAATAACGTCATATCTCAAAAATCAACGATTTTTTAGTTATGACTGTTTTTAGAAAGCCCTGAAAAAGTAGTATATAGCCCTGCCAAACCACCATATCTTTAGGTTGTATAGTAAAAAAATTAATGTGTTGTTTAATATTTATTTTTAATGCATTTCAATCTAATTTTAAACTTTTAAATCACTCTCCAGAAAAATAAGGTTTTTTGAGGTATGAAGTTCTTGAAAGGAGTGAGCGACATGTGGGCTTCCAATTCCCTTAAAATGAAGAAAGGTTTTCTTTTCGCTGATTTTTAACTCCAAACCCTGAATACTCATATTCCCTTCAATTGAGATATTAGATCTTAGTACTAATCTTATATTCGTATATCATGTATCTCGTACATCATTGTCTTGTTTGGATTCCTTAAAGCTAAGATTATTTTTAATTTCAGTACATAAAAAGCATCATGATGATTATTGAGAATCCTCCCCTTAAATGATTGCTCTTACAAATCAATCTGACTTATTTTCCGCAAAGTAAACTACAAAATTGGGTGAAAGTTTATTTCTTTTTCATTGTCTTAAAATGATGTTGCCCGCTTTAACACAAATTATTGTTGGGTCTGGAAAATCTAATTATTCTTCTCTTTGGTATGATTTCATATTTGTATGTGTCAATATTACTTAAGATATACTGTGATTTCTGTTCTTACCAGTCAAATGCTCAAGCAACTCTGTTGTATGTTATTTGGAAGGTTATCCTTCTGAAGTTAGACTTTTTATAGATTATAAAGTCGGTTGATCTTCCTCCTAAATTGGTTCACCTGCAGTCCTGCTATGTTCTACTGCATTTTATTTTGCTGAACATTTTCAATTCTGTAAACTGTTTGAAATATCTTAATATAATTTAAAATCTCTATTTTTAGCAAGTAGCTAAAAACCAAACAAAGTCTTTTGATGAACAGAAGAATCCTAAGCACAGTTATTCATCTGAACGACTTTCACGTTATGAAGCAGAACAGAAACTTAAAGCCATTCAAATGAAACAAGATCAGGTTAGAAAAAGGCGTATGGAAATAATTCAAAAGAGGGATGAAGTTCTAAAGAGAAGTGCGTGGGTGTCCATTTTTTGCTTCTTCATTTATAACTCAATACCTAAAATAGTATTTCTTACTGAACATCTTTAACGACCTATTTAATGTATGATGTTTAATTCCTTTTCTAATCAACAGTAAAACCTCGAAATTGAAGGGGGTTTTATAATAAATTTGAAGTAACATAGTTGTCAAAATAAAAGTACTATAAACACATAAAATTAAATTTTAGTTTATTTTCAAGGGGGAGAAATATTTTTTTCAAAATATCAAGAATATACTGTATTTATAATGAACTTAATATTTTAAAATAAAATTAGTTTTGTCTTAATAAAAATTTCCCAGCTGAGAAAAGATTTTAAATGTACCATTTTATTTGCAAAGACTAATAGACAGTTCCTTGCTGTATTGTTTTGATTGTCTTTTTGTTCGATTTTTATTATAGAGAAGAATTCAAGGAAAAGTTAAAGCATGTTAAAATGAATCAGCAAGAATTAGACAAAGCTATGGAGCATTGGCAATCACAGGTTGTGTGTTACCAAGAAGTAGCAAATCTAAGAGCAGCTGAAAAGGTAGCACAAACCTGTGAGCAGAGACGGTTAAAAGCTATGCAAGACCGTCTGAGTAAACAAGAAGAACACAAAAAGAACATGCAAAAGTAAAACCCTTTTGTTTAATTAGTATTTTAGTAGCAGGTTTTAGTTCAATCTTAAATCAAGATCAACACTACTTCTGTATAGTAACATAAAACTTACTATCAACCAACTAATTGTATTCTTAAATTATCTAAGTACTGAAAGTTGAAAATTGCCATTATTTTACACCACCCTTTTACGTGTAAAATTTTTATAACTAAGTTTGGACATTATTTATCTACTTGTTACAATTATAGTTTAAACTTTTTAGGGTTTATAAGTAAGATACTTGTACACTCAATAAATTGTATTAAAGTACCTACTTAATTTCATAAACTAATCTTGGATATATATGAAGATAAAAAGGTGTAAGGTTTGGAAATAAGAAATGTGCATCAAGTAATCTTATCGATGATATAATGCTTTTATTTAAAAAAATTCATTATAAAAATGATATGCAATTACATGAAATTTGAATTTTTAGAATTGAAGCCGAAGATTATGTTAAGTTACAAGAAATGATGGCAAAACTTCGTTCCAAAGATGAAAGATGCAAAGCCTTTACAAGTGAAAAGAAGTCATCAATAGAACAAGTATGTTTTAGCAATTAACAATCCCTCATAATTTAGTTTTCATGGAATAAATGATTGAGAAATATATTATTTTTAAGCAATTGTATTGAATTTATTTGAATTAGTTTCTTATTTCACTAATTGGATCATTTTTTGCCATTTTTGAAACGTATTTGGAACAAACTAAGATATTCTAGATTAAGCTGCCCCTATCACTCAATATTGTATTGAAGAATTGAAATATGTCAAAGAAATTCCTAAACATTTTGTTCAACAAACATAAATTTTAAATTTGTTTTACTTGGGGGTCAAAATGCTTAACCTCAGAACAACATTAAAAGTTCTTTCCAAGTCGATTTTTTCCCTATACTGAATTTTTAATAAATTTTGATAGCCACAAGAAACTGTTTTTAATTATTTACTGAAGCTTCACTCACATCCCCTCATCCTCTTGCCAGCAAATAGAAAATCTCTCCTCCCCCTTAGATGATTTTGTAATATATTAATGTACACAAACTAAAAAAAAACTTTTCTCAATTTCGGAAAACTCTTTTAGTCTCGACAATTAGCACAAGCAGCCTCTGATTTGCGTGACCTCATTCGCCAAAGACTAGACAAAGACTCCTTTGTTCGACATAGCCAACAAGCTGCATTAGAATCAAGATTGTTGAATATAGAACCTCGCATATCTCAACCCAAGAAAAAGGATTCTGTTCCAAAGGATTAGTCTTTATGTAAATAAATTTTAAATTTTGTCTCGTATTTTGTGATATATTGTAGTAGTATGTGAAAGTTTTATAGCCTAAAGATTTTTTAGTATATATGTTATTATTGAAAATGTGATATTTTTTTTGTTATATTTAAGTTTGATTTAAGCTATGCTAGTCATTTTTTACTTTTATTTGTTAGGTTATTTCTATCAAGAAATATTTAATATTGTATAAATTATGTGACATAACAATGTTATGTATATTTTAGTATCTTTTATAATGATGGCTAAGGAGCCAAGTATTCATTCAAGCTTCTAATGCAAAGTATTATAGTACAAGTTTAGAGAAATATTTGTAATGAAATATATGTATAATATACTAAATGATGTAATTGTGTGTGTTTTCTTCAGTTAAATATTAAATCCAGTTAGCTTCAATTCACTTATACTGGTAACTTCACTCAGAATTCTAAAAGTATTACGCATTTCTTAGTTTTATGCTTCTATAATCTAACGTTTTGTTAGCATCTGAGCTTTAGTGTTAAAACATAGAAAATTTTTATATAACTGTATTTAATCCTTTTATACTAACAGTGTGGTGTGAACTAAATGCTTGTAAATGAAAGATAATGTCAAAATGAATGAAATGGATGTTAAAGTGTACAAATGCATTCAAAGCTTTAAATCTATAATTAGTGCTAATATTTAAAAAAAATAAACTGCCTGAAGTATTATAATTTATGTTTAAATTCAAAAATATGATACACACTTGTAAATTGCACTTTTAGATACTGATTATTGACTTGATATATTTTACATTTACCTTGCACTGTGTATGAGTGTCAAAAGAGTCAAGAATTTTTTATATTTGTTTCTATTCAGGATGTTATCAAATCTAAAATGCAAAAATTTATCACAACATCAGTATTCAATTTATTTAATTTTTCAGTATTACATTGCTTCCAAATTACTAGTACATCCTGAATAGGTGAAATTTATGCATGCTAAAATTACTGATAGTGTGTAAAATTGAGCCTTGCTGAAGAAAAAAAAAGGATAACAAGTCTTTATCTGAACTACATAATACCCAAACTCACTTGATTCGCAAGACTGGCCATAATCATGCAAATTGAATTAGGGTAAGTCTAAGTTCAATTTCTTAATTAAATACCTATAAATTGTGTTTTATAAAAACCATGTGCTACAAAAAATAACACCAACCTTATTTCAAATAGTATTAAAATTAATAAGTTTCTCATGCCTTCCTTGTTATGTTGAAAACTATTTACTTTGAAATTTTTTCCCTGTCTCTTTCACTTGATACTCATATCAAGAATATACTGTATTAGTTTGCACAAACAGAAATTTCTTCTATCTAAAAATACATCCATTCTAAATATACATTCATTTAGCTAAGTAAAAAGTTAAGTAATGTTTGCAAGGTTTCTGTTTCAAGTTTTTCTTTCTGTTTATTATCCTCAGAATAAATCATAAGGTGCATAAGGATTTTTTTCAATCCTATCGTATCTATGAATTGATTCTCTTGCTATCCTATACAATTTTAGAGAATGATTGAGTACTTTTAAGTATGCAAATTTTATTAATGTGTTAATTTCTTGAATAAGTACTCTCATTCTTAAAACTTTTTGCTGATAATAAGCACAATGTTGTTCTTAGTTGAACATAAAGTTGATGATTGATTGCCTAATATATATTATGTATTTGTACTTTAAGGTCTTTTTTATTTTGTAGTTAATAAATGACTAAGAAACTAACTATTGCTTTATTTAAATTAATAGGAAGCAAAGGATTTATGCCTAAGGATCTAAAAAATTGTTTTATTCTATTCCAAAATTGATTCCTAAAGCTCAGTATAATTTTTATGGTAGTATATGTAATTTTAAACTTATTAAATTAATCGCGTCCTAAAGCAAACTGTTCTTTCCCTGTTGTTTTGTCAAATATGATGTCATAAACATACGAATAGGCTCATTAGGTATTCAAATTAATGTACTTCATTTGGAAGCATAGATAATTTTTAAATTCGTTAGGGGTTGGTCATGCTTTCATCTGAAGTTTTTCATTTTTACTATTGTTGTAGGTTTATTTGGCACCAAGGAAAGTGGTTAAAATGTCTCATTAATATTTCGAATTCCCAGTGTTAATTTTTTAAGAACACTAGGGAGCTACCGCCCCCTGCTCGCTATCGCTCACCAACCCCCGTAAACTGCTGACGCAGGACCTTTTGGAATTGCTTCGCAATTCCCACAAATTCCAACTCACTAAACTTAATACACTTTATAAAACAATTTACAGAAAAACGTCAACCAACTTTCCAAAAATACGTCACCAAATCCCCTCCATGAATAAATCTCCCTTAAAAGTTTGAATATATTAACTCAAACTTATAAAAAATTTAACAGAAAGTTTTTAAAAATATTCATCTTAATTACTTTTTCATCTATGATTATAAAAATAACTAATTCTAATTGTTTATCAATATTCGGACCAAACAAAAACCATTATTTTAAAGTGACTCGTTAGTATAATATGCCTAGTGTTTATCATTCATATTTTTGTTTAAACCCAGACTTGTCAAACAATACCGTTTAAGCTATTGAAAATAATAAGAGACAAAACATCACTCTATGTTTACAATTAATTTCGATAAAATCAGACTAAAAATTATAAATATTGGACAAAAAGTGTGAAATTTTAGTATAAAATGGCGTACATGTAAGTTTTTATATGTTTTTATCAGTCTTTGAGTGATATTTCATCAAGTACTTTTTTAAATGGTGAAAAAACATGTTTCATCTTAAAATATAGCGTCAATCGGTTGGTGTGATTGGATGCATAATAATTTGAATGACTTGATTTGTAACTGCGACCTTATCAGTTATCTAAAAAATGGAAATATTTTAAAATTGAGAATTTTTTTGAAAAATCGAAGGGCCTACTCGGAAATCCGGAAAGAATACGGACATTTTGATACCATATATGTGTCATTCGGTTCAGTAATTAAAAAGCCTTTCTCTGGAAACGGTTCACCAAAAACTTTTTTTTAGAATAGAGAGATGATTTCAGTTTTGATGTTGATGTGCCAATATTCTCAAAGTGACAATGGAGACTTAAATTCAGAAAGTTAAGCTTTTCAACCAAGTATTCAAAGAAACTTAATTTTAAGGCAACAAAAAAGCCAACCCCTTGGATTCAAAAATTGACCAGGACTAAATAAAAGTGTTTAAATGACATAACAATCTGTTACATTAGTGAATAGTTTAAATCTTGATCAGGAGAGGCTACTTACAATTGATCTTTGGGTTAAGTTTAATTTTCCTTTATGTAACTTAAGTCTCATTGTTTCTAATCATTAATAACTATATTGATGATGTTTTTAAAAATTATATATTAAAGTACTTGCTTCTGCTGTAGTTAAAGAGCTTTAGTATAGGATTATGTAGGTACGATGTGAGACATTTTCCAGGAATTATCGGTTGAAACTAGGGGAGAAACATTCCCGCAGAGTCTACGATTAAAATAACTTCTAAATCAAATTGGAAAAAGACCTTACAGTATTTTGTTTCATCTTTATGCTCTTAATATAGTAATTGTTGTTTTATTATGATCTTATCAACTTGTATTTTTTCATCTTCTACAATTGCTCAATTTTATTTTGCAAGTGTTATTGTTTTGAGTTCATTGTGATATATTTTATAGTCACTTTATATTTCAAACTGTATATAATGTTTGACTTTAATGCATTTAAAATCTTGTGATATTTGACTTCTAATATTTATTTAATAGATGCTTTTAGGCATTAGATTTTTATATTTCCATAATTCCATTATGTGTTTTAATTAATTTAAAGCTGTTTATATTTTATGTGGTTTAATTAGCCTTGTATTGTTTAAATGTTTTGAAAATTTACATTTAAATTAAATAGGAAAATTTAGCTTGCTGTTTTTAATTTCAATTTCCATGCTCTTTCCAAAACTTCAAAGAAAAAAGTAAGACTAATCAATAATATAGTAGTAAATACTTCTATTAAAACCTTTTCCCACTTTCATTTCTTTAACACTATTTCCAGTGCCGTTTCGGATATTTATTTTTCATAGTGCTTTAAAAAGAGTGATGGATAATTATTTCTCATTTTGAGGTCCTTAAGAGCAACATGATCTATTACCAGCATATTTACAGAGGAGTTATTCATTGTTCCTGCAAAATCATCAATTCTTCCCTGGTATATTTGCTTTTATATAGTTAAGGTTTTCCATTGCAGGTAGTAAAAGAGAGGTGGTAAGGATTGCAATAGTGTTTCTAACATCAGTACCAGGCAAAAAGAATTCTTTTGTATTGGAGCTCGCATACATACATTGATTTCAAAGAGGGGTAGTAACTATAACATGTAGGAAAATTATAGAAAAAGAAAAAAGACTCGTTAAATTGTAGGAAGTGAAGACTAATGATTGTGCGCTTAACAGTTCACATTATCTTTGTAATATTTAATAGATGAGGATTTTTAAAACCTTGTGCTTAGTACAGTTGATTACAGTTACCTTTGGCTATTAAAAGATTTAGATACCAAGTTTTAGGCCCAAGAAGAAAGTCTTGAAATTTTGGAAATAGTCAAGTATATCATAGTCAGTATATCAAGTCAAGTTTATCTTTTTTTATCATAGAAAGGCCTCCCCCTTCTCCTAGCTGGAAAAACTTATTCTCCTCATTTAACTTGTGTATATTTTGAAATGCAAAATTGAAGCAGATCTAAGTATTGAGATAGGATAGAACATATTAGAATAAGTAGACTTAATCATTTTTAGATCAAGGAAATCATTTTTTTGTTAATGTTTTAGATTGTTAAAAATGGTCTTTTTTTCCGGACCACCCTCATACTGAATGAAAATTTTTAGAATTCGCCACAATTATGGAGATATAACTCTCCTGATCTTTATGAAATCAGTTATGCATTACCGTTTTTATTTTAGCTCGCATTAAAAAATTAGTCTCTTTCACCCAGAAGGAATTTTATTTTAACACTGGATACCCAAATCCTCATAGTTAGGATTAGGAACACTATTTTGAGAATGATTTAAGGACTAAAACTCCCCATTGGGAAAAATAAAGATATGCTCTTCCATTTCCTGCTTAAAAAGCTAGTATCTGCCGAAAAATTCTGCATCACTGATTCGTCCTTCATGTCGCCTCACTTTAATGCAACCTTATATAGACTTCTTTTCATTCAATATGTTATTCGGCCGTACCGACATCCGAAACATGCCGTTTTTTTATGGCGGAGTTCACGCCAGCGGAACCGAAAAATGTACAACTTAACCAGATTGCTTTCCGGTTCAGCGAATTAACCCCCACCAGTCCCTCTGGCATTGTGTTTCACACACGCATACACTTTCAAGAACAGAGAAAGTGCGAGCTCAAAATAATTCCGTTTCCCATTTTCGGCCATTGTGTGCTTTCGGCCAAATTCGTCGGATGTCGTCCATTCTTTTCGCCGCAGCATTGTGCAGGAGAAGTCTAGTTATCATTTATGATCGACTGATTTGATGGAAAGGATATGATAAAAACATTCGTTCAGATTCTTTAAAGCGGATGGAAGATACTTGGTTGGTATTGGATATTAAAAAAATTATCTGTAATAATTGTCATTCGAATAATAGTCCTTCACTCTATTTTTCAGATCGTTTTGGGCATCTACTTTGGGAGAATGCTATTGAATAGGATCCTTCCTTCAATAATTTCTGAGCAGCGATGGAGTATGAAATTTGCTATTTTTTAAAACAAGTCAATCCTCATCCCACGAATCAGAAAGGCGGGCATACAAAAAGCTGAAGCTAAACCTTTGCATCATACACAAAAAGGTAGAAAAAAATGTAATTTTTAGTTAGTTGCCCATCCATGATTTTGTATGATGGGGATGCTGATACCGTGAAGTCATTCTAGGATTTCTAACTGGTGGCCCTCCCTCGGGGATACTTTTGTGCGGCCCGCGAAGCCTCCTGAGAACCCCCCAAGAAAAAATCTTAAGAACACATTTTAGCATGCTGATATTCTTTAAGATGACGATTTATCTGTAAGGAAAAGGAGTCAAAATCCAGAATATCACTCAAATAAATTTTATGATGACTTTTTATAGTTTAAAATGTTTTTTTGTTCTCAGAATTCATTTAAAAAATTTTGCTCTTTTTAAAACATATATTCATCTAAAATAATTACAAATTATCGTACCCTACTCGCAAGTTTTCACTTTCAACACACGCTAATTGATGTTTTAACAAAGGTTCAAGTTTTCAACGACAAAGGAAGGCGTTTCTCTTCTTCCATGATTACTCGTCATTTCACCCTCCTTGCATAATTTGTCGCAGTAATTGACATTGGCGGATAAAGGAGGCGGGATAGAGAGAGAGGAGATTTCAAGGGCCGAAATCACGGACGATTGGATGGGTCAAAGGCATTCTCCAGGTCGTTCGTTGACGGAACTGGATCGTGACGTGTATGCGTTAAGTAGCCTTGTCGTGTAAAAGAAAGAGACAGCCAATGAAAGGAAAAAAATTGTTATTCGTATCACATTGCTTTGGTTGACTTGCTTTTGAATATTGGGAGGGAACTGGAAGGATAGAAGGACCGATGGGTGGATTAATTTTTGCCTTTTTTCACTCTAGGAGAAAAATCCTTTAATTGGGGAAATTGAAAATAGCTGCTGTTGCTCTGGAATGATAGTATTCAAGGAAAAATATTCTTTGGTAATGGGGCCGTTTAAATATTATGTAAGCACCTAAGGGGGAGGGGGTTTGCTTTTGATTCGCTTATTTTTCCTGACAAGGAAAGAGGGGGTGTGAGAGATGCTTACGTAAGATATTATGAAACAAAATCCTAATTTTCAAAAAATCCCTTGTTTCTTGTATAAATAATTTAAAATTCAACCAATAATAAATTTTAAAAAAATGAGCTGGGAAAAAAATTCAAGTATTTTGACACTTTGGGCGGGGGTGGTCGGGCAGTTTTCTTACATAATTATGAGGGGAGTTGCGGTTTGCTGAAAAAGATGGCGTCAAATATGACCAAAAACGTGCTTACACAATATTCGAATGGCCACCAATGGGAATTTATAAATTTTTATTTCGATCAAAGTATTCATAATTTGTCTATTCATATGTATACCGTAAATTAAAATCAACGACCCTTGATTATAAAACAACAATCGAGTTACCTTTGGGGCGATATTTTACCTTCCTATATCTTTGTGTCAAACAAAAATATCCACTAAAAAGTAGACCGGTATATTGAGAGGTAGAGAATGGGGAATGCTTACAAAAAATCATGAAATTTGAAAACAAAGAATTTTGGTAAAATAAAATTCAAACTTATTTTATATGACTTAGGGGACATCCATAAATTACGTGAGGTCAAAAAGGGGGGGGGGTTGGAAAAATCTCACCAAGGGGGGAGGGGGGTCGATTAAAATCTCACGTCAACTTTTTAAGTTAGAAATTATGCGATTTTCTTTTTTTTAAGTATGAGAAAGGAATACACACAGATAAGATACTGCAAATTATTTTTAAAAAGTTGTAGGTAAATCTCACTTGGGGGAGGGGGGGGTCCTGCAAAATATCACAAAATCTCACCAAGGGGGGAGGGGGGGTCCAGATTTTGGAAAAAGCGCCTCACGTAATTTATGGATGACCCCTAACATACATTCCTTTCTTGCTCTGTCTCGCAATTCGTAATAAACCTCTGCTTACTAATTCTTATGTTTTTAATCAAGTGTGATGCGCGATGAATTTGAATTAATTACCTATTATTTTTTCAAGTGTTTCAATAAAGCTGGAAAAGTTCATCCTGTAAAAAGGGGAAAGGGATATGAGACTGCATCTCTTGAAAATAGCCTCACGTAAACGAAGGACATCTCCGACTTCCTGGTTAGGGTAAAAGGGCTTTACTTTTACCAGAAACGATTGTAATGTTTTCAGGAAAAGCGGCTTCGGTTTCTTGCACTATAACAGTCCTGATATGGCTTTCGAAGAACAAAAGTGAATCATCTTTCATTCTTGTTTCGTTCTTTTGTCTCTGTCAAAATAAACAATGGTGAGCGGGATCGGTTTTGGAGAATATAGAGGTATATCAAAGTCATCCGGCCCGAAAATTTATCACCACCTTTTCAAGAAATATCCGAGCTGAACAGGTAGAGATATCTTGTGTAGCATTATTTTAACTACATACTATCATTATATTTTCCTAAATTTTAGCATTTATCAAGATTAAACGCCAAAACGGCTTTAAAATATTGTTTACTATAACTCCCGCCCTCCCTACCTTTAAGAACAAATTCCTTACCTATACATCGGTTTATACACCACTCCACAGGAAGAAAACTACCATTTTGTTAAATGCTAAATATTATGTAATCGCATCTGTTTCAATTTGTTAATTTTAGCTTCATACTCTGATGGTAAGCAATAATGAGCTCTGTTGAGTCCTGAACTACATTAAGAACAAAGCCACCGGTATACACTGGGGATAATCTGTTTAAGTATTGTCATTTTAAGCATATAATCGGCTTTTCCCCCATGTCCAGTTAAAAAAACATCCCAAAGTTTGATCCGTTGTCATGGAAACGAACGGAAGCTATTTCATAATAACGAGAGTTAGGATTCACGCTTGGGTGACCATCCGGGGAGCCTGTCTGAACCAGAGGGCCCTTTTGGAACATCCAAGAATAATATGCTCAAAAAATCTGTCTTGGAGGCCTGAGTCTTCTCGGCTGTGCTTTGTTTCAGATAGCTATCAATAGAAAGAATTTGGAACTAACTCTTTTTACAAGTAGATAATATGCTATCAGCTATCCCCATTGGATTTATAAATCTTTAATCAATGGTACTTTTAATTTATTTTGTTTTTAGTTTTAATGAGGTGCTTGTTTAGAAGCTTTTGAAAAAGATGAAAAGTTGTGCTTAATTGTTTAGCAGACACCTTAGGTTTGAGGTTTGCCCCAAAAGGGAGAGCAACTTGACAAAATATGGAAGGGGGTAAACCTTTTAAGGACTATGGGATGGGGTGTCAAGGCAAGCCAAGGATTTTTTTTCTCTTTTTGAGGTTAATTTCCAAATTTTGCTTTAAAAAGTAGAACAGGAAGTTTTATGATCAAGTCCTTATCAATGTTTTCTAGGTGGTCTTACAGATTCAGAAATCTACGGTCTACGATGATTTGCTTTTTATGCATTATTTCCATGGACAAAGTAAGGAAAGGCTGGTTTAGGTTCCGCTTTTTATATTGAACCTAACCGCATCCTTAGATACTCATTTACACTTCAAAAAGAATATTATTTCTGTGATAGTTGTATTATTGCAAAAGGACATTTTAATTCCCATCCAGAAATACGGAAATTTTCCTTGATTCGTCTGCTACGTGAGTTCATGGGTATTTTCTATTCTTATCATATAGATATTGGGGTGTGAAAGCATGCTCTTTAGGAAGTAGCTGATAAACAGATAGCATTCCTCCTCTAATAATCTCTACTTGTTAGGTGAAAGCCGCACTTAACATTCGCTCCATTCCCCTACGGTCAACAAAGGCTGTGACACCTGACCGCTCAGCAAACACTCTTGACTCTCCGTGCTCTAAATACTAAGTCATTGCAAATTCGATTGTGTCGCGAAATGTATTCGAATGGCACATTGTTCTGTGTGCACAGAATGAAATCAACCACGATTCATTTGAACCTCTGTGAGCTTCCTACTATTCAAAACAGAAAGAAGGCATTAAGAAACTGAGTCTAACATGCAGATAATGCGGAAGGGGAGAATTTGAGTGCATTTTATAAAAGTCAGAGGCATTAGGAGAGAGCTTACGGACCTCATTAAACATTATTTTTAATGATTTTTATTTAAAAAAACTCCTTTTTACAGGAAACATGATATCCAAATGAATCGTTAGTTTAAAAAAGGGAATATATAAGTCTGAAAAATAGCAAATTTATTTTTGGTGTTCAAAATAATCTCCAGAGTAAAGAGGGAAAAATAACTACTCCCTATCTGCAGATATAATAACTACCCCCTTGAATTTGACGCATCAATGTCCATTCATTGCATTTTTTATTAAATTTGCCTTTTTTTATTATTCTTTGTACTGTAAACGTACCCAAAACAAAATTTTAATTTTTTACCTTTTTTATCCAGTGAATGTTTGACTCCATTTCACTTAACAATTGATAGTGCCTTAATAACTCAGTTTCATGATAATTTTTAATTTTATTCTTCTTACTCTTTCTTATTTTTCACTTTTTTGCTGTGAACTAAGCAGAAATATAATTTAATTGTCTATTAAAGTGACTTTTGACATTTTTTTTTCATCTGAAAGGTTGAAAAAGGGAATAAGTCCACCAGCTTTTTTCAACTACAGTATAAATATTTTAAATATACTTCTATATTTTTCTATTATTATTTTGTACTCTAAATAGGGTCATGAATTTCCTGTACAAATTTTGTGGTTATACAATGAAAATTCCATTACTTGTGCAATTTTTTTCGACTTTCTCAAAATATGGTTTTTGGACTTATTCCCTTTTTCAAATTGGTGATTCAAATAATTCCAGAGACGCAGAGCTTACACACTCTTTTATTATCTTATTTGGAATATATTCTTTTTTATAGTATTAAAATGAAAATTCATCTGGTGGAAACAATACTTTTTATAGGTTGGATTATAAGGTAAATACTATTTCAATTATAAAGGATCTACCGGAACTTCCAGAAAGCAACAGTGGATGGTATTCATATAATTTTATGTACTGATATTTCAAGTTTACAAATTAATGGTATCATTTTTTTTAAAGTAAAAAAATTATTATTCGCATTTAGACTTAACCTAAAGATTATTAATATTTTTCTACTTAAACTGTAGAAAATGCAAATTTTCATAGGTCATATCCACTCGTGTATAATTCTCATTACTTTTACACCCCTTTTTTGAAACTACACATTACAGTAAGTCTGTTAAACAAATGTCTAAAATAATTGTTATGCAATGCAACTCATTTTCACAAAAGAAACTCAAGGGACAGTAGCTATCGATTCGTTTCACAACTTGTACAGCTGCATCAGTACTGTGTGTGTAGACACTATACAGCTGCTGTCCGTTTTATTTCCTAAAAAATACGTATAGATCTAGGTCTCTGGGTAATGGTACATTTAAGATATTAAATCGCATGATGCAGGTAAACAAACAACGCCTATTTAAAGGAAAAGGATGCTCTGAGAAATGTTCCTGAGGCAAATTTGATTTACTCCTTTTGAAATTTCCTCTTTGAGAAAAAAAAACGTGCATAATTTTACACTAGCGATTTCCTTGATCGTTTATCTATAATTGTTTAAATGATCAAATAATTTTTTAAAAATAACGAGCATGAAAAATTACTACTACTTTTGCATAAATTTCCACCCTTTCAGAGACCCGCACCAAATTTCTCAATGGATTCAATAGTAATCTCGGACGGCTTAGTATTGAAAGGGTTAAGAAATTCTTCAGTGAATAATTAAAACGAATAGAAAACTTAAAATGTTATGAATTGATTTTTTGAAACGCATTAAACGTTTAATTCAGCACTTGTATTTCAATCAAATAGACCCCAGATCTTGCTTGTTCCTCACAAGTTTCACTTCTTCGAATTATTTTTCTCACGAAGAAATATTCCTTGTTTTATGTTATTTGTTGAAACGCGCAAATTGGGGTGATATACTGTGAAGGGGCAGTACGACTTGATAACCAACTTTTGCAGAAAAAGGGAGGCGAAGCCTTGCGGTTTGGCAAAATACTTGGATGACTTATAACTAGTTTGAAGAGGAAATGCAAAGAATTCACCTGCCAGAAAGAATACTTATGCGGATGTGTGTGGTCATGATTTCATCTTTCTTAAGAGATTTTTGAGGTTAATATAATACTACCTACTTCTCCTACTACTCCCTTTTTATATTTCTAAGCAAATATTTCTTTAAAAAAGTATTAAAGTATTTTTTGTTAAGAGCTTTGAAAGTTACATCAACAAACATTGATCGTGTAAAAATTAGTTCATACCTAAACTAAATATATGAAAACGCTATTTCCGAATTAGATAACTTTCCGCGTTTTACTTCTGATTAGTTACTGTTATATTTGTCCACATCAGAACGAGAGGAATGCATAAGGAGTATTACCCCCTTCAAATAAAATAATGTGTGTCCACATTATAAGGGGCATTTTAATCCTTGTAAGTTAGAAATCAGCTTTAGCGTTAACAAATTTGTGTTAATTTCGGAAAATATAAATTTAAAAAAAATCTGATTTTTTAAAGCTGTGAAATGTTTGTTCACTAAAATGTTTGACATCTTCCTCTTATTATAGTTGCTGGTGAGATAAAAAAGAAAACTCGATTATGTGAATTAAAAATAGATTATTCGGTCTCACGTTGAGCCCTAATCGAAACAAGTTTTATATTTATTAATATTTTTATCATCATATTTAATTCAATTTATTCTAGTAATTATCCAACTACTGAAAAAATGTTCGTTACTTCAAGATAGCTGTTCAATGTAGTGTCCCAATTCTACAAAAGGTCAAACCTTCAATGAGTGCTCCAATATTTCTTGAATGGTTTAAAAATGTGATTTTGATCAGCAATAATAACAGTCATCGCTTCGTCGACATTGAAGACAAACGTCCTTAACCCTTCATCCGTTACTTGTCGGTTTAAGCACAGCGTGATACCGTGATACAATAAAGAGCAGTTCATCAATGTTCCACTTCAATAATCGGGTACAAATAGCCTACAGAACTTCCAAACATAGCTACTGCTTTTATATAAGTTTCTCACACCGTTGCATACTTGCGTTGTCTATTTCATTTCTACCTTAACAGAGTTCAATAATTCCATGGTTTCCTCTGTGCTAAATGTAGAAAATTTGAAATCAATGAGAATTAAATTTTTGTGTGTCGTGATATTTTTTCCGTTTCCGTATAAATTGTTTCATCACTTACTAAGCTTCAAGATTTGTGATCGAGAATTTTTAATGGATTTTTTTTCTTACTTGCCTTTTAGTTTATAGATTTCATATTAGTTAAGTGAAACATAATTAGTCAAAACTAATCTTTATAAAAACCTCCATGTTGACTGCTTGGTTACTTTTTGCTTTCCGCTCTTCACAACTTTTCTTTTCATAATGATAAAATCTAACACTGGAGTAGCCAGAAAATAATTTTGGAGATTAAAGGCGGATTTAGGAAGATTTTAAGTCGTTTTCTGTAATTAAAATTTTAAATTCGGGGGTAATTACTCCCGAAATCCCCTCTTAGTCCCATGCTGCTATGAAATCCAACATTTTCAATTGAAATCATGATCATGCCACAAAAGCAATAAGTGGTGTGGTAACACAGGAACGGAGTTTCAAAAATATATTTGGAGCTTTCGTATTCCCTCTTTCTTGTCCTATCATCAAATTTATATAATAATTCAGGGGTTCCCAACTCCCAAGCTTTTTTTCAGCGTGGAGTGGATTTTTATTAGTGGCTTTTTTCATGTTCCAAATTCCATGGACCCTCAAAACTCATAGTATATACCAGTGGTTCCCAAAGTGGGTTCCGAGGAACCCTGGGGTTCCACGAAAAAATTTAGGGGTTCCCATGGGAAAAACTTTATTTCATTAAAAAAATTAGAATGGTGTAAAAAAAATGAGAATGGACAGCGCCGCCCCCCTTGGACCCAAAAATGTTCTCAAAATGAGATAAAACCTTACTTTTACCAGTCGAAATCAAAATTTTTTCTGGGGGAGGACCCCCAGAAAAGTAATGTGCAGAATTTTTGAGGGGAAAATGCATGAAAGTGGACGTCAAAATTTTTTTGGGGTTGGTGGTCCTCCCCTAAACAAATTCCTGAAATTTGTCTCTTTTAAGTAGTTTAATTAATATCTCATTTTGAGACTCTTTGAGTTACATCCCAAGAGGACCACTCTGTAAGCGGCTGAATTTTTAAGGAAAAGATACTGTATAATTTAGACGTCAAGATATAAAGGGTAGTTTTGGGGTTCTTCAGAGAAAATTTTTTGAAATATGACCTTCAAAAGTACTATTTTAAAGCATTTTGAAAGTCTTTGAAAAATAATTATAGGACAAGTTTTGAAATTTCTATCATTTTTAATGTTAATGATATTTAGTCTCGTATGGATCCCTTGGAAGCCTCTGTAGACTACAGTCTAAGACTAGGGATGTCATAGCCTACATCTTCAAAGTGTAGTGGTCCCCCAATTTTCATTCTCATGGACCCCCTAAAAGTCGCAATGGACCCTCAATGAGTCCATAATGGATCACTTTGAGAACCAGTGATATTCATTAATTTATATCCCATTCAGCATTTCTGTCTTTCTAACACCCTCTTTTCCCTTTACCATTACAAGACACTCTTATTCAGTGTCTTTCTCTCTTTCATATCTCTATCTGTTTTCTTACAGCCTCTTTTATATTTTCTCCACCATATGTTTTGTTTTACTTATAAAGGCTGTAAATGGACATGGAGCTACCTGCAGCAATGAATTTTCATTTACTTTTAAAAGATACTGCTTTTGTAGATAGCAAAATCAGAAAACTCAAGTCATAACTGTCACTCAGGAGGGCGAAGTGTGATAATAAGAAAAGCGGAACAAGTCAACTAGATTTTCTGCTTTAGAAAACTATTACGTTTTAATGAGGATCAAATCAAGTTTTAGATATTTTTTTTTTCAAAAAAGGCCATAAATTCAAAATTTTGATCAAGATTTTTTAAATGAAATATGGGAGAATATTATTTCATAATTTTTATTACTGTTTCTTTTCACTCAGACTAAAATTCTTCTTTGCAGCAAAAAATCTCATTTTTACGTCAAAAGCCCAGACTAACAAAATAAAAATACTTTAAAAATTTCCTAGACCCGAACTTGGTAGTTAACATGTTCCAGACCACCTCGAGAAAAACTTTTGACATCGTACAATATTGTAGAAATTGTTTTGGACACGGGAGATATTCGTCTCAATTTGAGGGTTGATGGTTATTTGTAAACGCTGAAAAAAATATTTTGTCCCTGAAAAACCAGTGTGTTACTTCTTTTCAAGGGGGGCGAGGGGGCTCTGGCTCCCCCGAAATTCTGACTAATAAATATACAAAAACAAGTTAAAACCCTGTTTGTGAGGGTTAAATTTCCAAACTTTCTTGGGGGAGGACCGCAGACCCTCCTTTTGCTCTTGGAACATTATATTAAGTTCAGCAAAATGCCAAATCGAAATCCTACCTAATAATATGTATCCAAAATTTGGGCTGAAGGTACTAAAACTAGGTACCGTTTTTTTTCTCATAAGTTCTTTAAGACGTAAAGTTTACCTAAAATGTATTTAAAAGTTTCATAAACCTCTTAAAATATGTATGAAAGGGGTTGAGGAATAATTTTGGACCCCTCCCGAAATAAATTTCTCTATATATTTATGCCACTGCTTCTTTTCAAAGTTTTTTTTTGTCAAGATTTTCTTGTGCGGTAGGACTTTATAAAGCTGCATTTAATTTTTTACTCGAGCATGAAACTTGTGAGAAAAATTATTAAACATGATTGAAAAGAACAAAACAAATCTGTTTAGGAACTGCTCTTTGTCAGGGGCGTAGCCAAAGGAGGAATTTAGAAATATATACCACCCCATCAATAAGTCAATTAAAATTTTTTTACCCATAAAAAAAGCCACTAACATTACTTTTTTACTCCCCTTCCCAAAACCAGTGGTGTTCATAGAATTTTATTTCGGGAGGGGCCCGAAATTATCATATTACCCAAACCCTCCCACCTCCCACAAAATTTAGGTTTAATAAAACTTTTTAGTTTTTATACATTTTAGGTCAAATTTGAGTCTTAAAGAGCGTAATATAAGAAATAATTGTGAATAGATAAAAGTTCAAAACACCGAAAAGGAGTCTGGGGATCCTCCCACAGGAAATTTTAGAAAAATTGCTATTAAAAACAGGTTTTTAACTAGTTTTGGTACCTGAAAATACGCCCTTGCCCAGTTGCGGATCCAGGATTTACTTTTTTGGGGGGGCTAAGAATTTTCATAATCCCATTGAATTTTCTTGTTAATTTCAATATGGAAAAGGTATTGAATTATCCTGCTCCAACTATCAAAAGGGGGTCTGGGGGTCCTCCCCCAGAAAATTTTTAAAATTTAAAGTCAAAACCCCCACTTTTTCAACTCTTTTTGGTACGCCTCATCTGAATTTCGGATATAGATTTTTGCGTTTTGACACAAACTAAGTAAAATATAGTTGTAGTAACAGAGTTAGTGCCAAGGGGTCTGGGGGTCCTCCCCCAGAAATTTTTTAAAATTTGACCTTAAAGTAACAGGGTTTTAACTCATTTTGGTGCAAAAAATGTCATATTTTATAGAGTAAAACTTTTCATTTTTTTTGGGGGGGATGGCTTGAGCCCCCTAGCCCCCCTGGATCCGCTAGTGCCCTTGCCCAAAACTTATTGTATTCAAATAACATTTTTAAAATGTTTTTCACGACGAATTTGATTTTTGAAAGTATTTTTTTCGTGAAAAATCCTGATAATTTTCTAGCTTTTTATATTTTTCTTTTCTAACATTTCTTGTCTTTCGGAGGGGCAAGACCTGGGGGGCAGCAGACCCCCCCCGCCAGAAAATACGCCCTTCCTTGCCCAAAACTTATTGTATTCAAATAACATTTTAAAAATGTTTTTCAAGACGAATTTTATTTTTAAAAGTATTTTTTTCGTGTAAAATCCTATAATTTTTCTAGTTTAATATTTTTCTATTTCTTTTCTAATATTTGTTAAGTCTTTTGTTTCTTGAATTTAGAAACTTTTTTCCTATTGTGCTCTGAAAAAACACATTTGCAAAACTTTTAAATCCAAATAAATTAAAAAAAATTTAAGTAAAATCTGAAAAATTATCAACTTTCATTTTTGGTGTTTTCACGGTTTTCACTCTGGAATTCGTTCCAACTTTCTCCACGAGGAGGCGAGCTATCGTTTCATTGGCCGATGAGATAATCGCATCGGAAAAGTATGCATCTCCCTGCTTCTCCGATTGCTTGCATTGTTTATATTATTGTTTCCATTTGTTATGTTGACATATATTAGTTACTGTTTAGTGAAATTACTATGTTGAAAGCCACCAGTGATCAAAGTTCATTGACGAAATGTAAAGATTTGGATTAATTCTCTGGCTTGACAATTTTCTGACATTTGGGAGGAACAGGTGAGGTACCTTGCTCCTAGGTAATTGAATGAATACAACAGGTAAACTGAAACATGGCGTCTATTGTAGTAATGTAAAGTACTTTATTCCCTTCATAAATTATGTTTTTATTCTTAAAGTGAATTTATTTCAACATTTCCGCATTTATTTCTATTTAGTTTCTTATCTGACTTGAAATTTGTATTATTTATGGAATGTCAAATAACTCGCTATGACATTCCCTTGTTTACAATGGTTTTGGAATTCGCTGTGTAAAATATATGTACTATTTTAATCAAAGTTATGACCATACGTAAACTATAATTGTATAAGTAGTGTTTATTTTAAATGTTGTTTTATATTTCTATTCAAATTACCTTGTTCTTTTTTTAACGAACTGAAGTGCACACGTGAAATGCAATTTTTTTACGTTCAAAGTTAAAGATTTTTTCTTCCCCCAGTTTATTGTTTGGAGCGAAAATTATTTAATAAAGATCTTTAGTAGGTATATTTATAATTCTAATTGAATGAACTATTTATTACCTCTAAAAATGCAGTGTGTTCTTTTTATATAAAAACGAACATGCATAGTATTTCATCTGATATAATTTCTACTTAATTTAATCTACTAAATGTCAACAAAAGTTAAAACTGGTGCTGAAACTAAGTTCAGAAAAGTTTTTCTAAATTTTGTTGAAATTTATATTGTTTCACTTACTTTTTGAAGTTGTTGATTAATTAGCTGTTGTTTATTTATATTTCATGACCAATCTATGGGTTTTCCATTCTGGCTTTCTGATATGGGGGACCCCTACCAAAGCTGTGCAAAAAATTATGTAATTTAGGGTAGTGCAATTCAGAGGTGCATAATATGTCTGAACGCCCGAACGAGGTTCGGGGGAAATTCAAGCAGCTCTGGAGAAATTTTGCCCAAGATAGAAAGAAAAACTAAAATAAATCCAATCATCATTAGCTGACAAACAAATATTTTGGGTAGTGACTGCATCATAACTTCCAATTTCAACAGAAATCAGGGGAATACTACTGCGTACTTGCGGATATTGAGTGGGAAAACTACAGTTCTCTGTACTACAAATCTTAAGTTTTCTATTAGGTGAATACCTGAAACTTGCTTTTCCTTGCTTTCCGATTGGTATGCAGAAAAAACAACGTATTCGTGGTAAGATGGGTAATTTTTACCATAATTACGTTCCTTTTTTAATCACACCGATGTTCTTTTATAAAAAGTTGAGTAAATTAAGAAGAAGTTTACATTTAGCTTAAGTTTGAGAAAAATAGACAATTTTTCATATTTTAAGAAAAGAAGCACTTCTGAGCTATAAGATTATAAGTGTGTAAGAAAAACTAAAAAGGAGAGTCTAAAAATCATTAAAATTTAAATCTATGGATTGTGTGAAAATTATGGAATCTGAAAGAAGTTTAATAATTGGAAAAAAAACTACTTTTTTTAAATGAAATCTCATTTTTGGGGAAATTTTGGAGAAAAAAATGTGTTCTGGGGAAATTTTGGATCCTGAAACATTTTCTGCAACCCTGATGCAATTCCAATATCTGTTCCAATAAATTTTGCCAAGATGTTTTAGAAGCCAGATATCTCTAAATTTTTATTGTTATTGCTGTCATTTAATATAATATTATAGTATACTAATATTTTAATCAGTTGGTTTGCAATAATGATGAAAGTTTTAGGGGATGATGAAAAAGTAGTGAACTTAAAATAAAATATATATTATATTTTGTGTTTTGTATTTCTATTGAAATATTAATTCCAAGTATTCTTTACAGGCTTCAACTGTTTAGGTGAATTCAACATGAAAGTTAAGAAGTGAAGTTCGCCATGGATATCAATATTTTGTTTAAAACTTTGCCTTCCTCTTGTGATTTCAAGGATAATAGTGTGCACAATCCTAGTGACCAACGATGGTTGAGGATTTCCTATGTGTTTCTTATGGCTCATCAGCTTTATGTTCACATGCATTCAAAACTGTTACAATTGAAAGTTCCTTACAAGAAAAAATGTGATATTCTTCCTCCTCAATGCCATAGTTCAGAAAGCTCATCTCCGTCCATATATTCCTGGAGGAAAATGTTACCATGTGTTATGTATTCACAATGGGTTTTATCCCTGCTCGTCTTATCCATTCTCATTTCATCTGTTTCATGCACTGGTAAGTTCCTTTCTTTTCATTCGTAATACTGTGTAATACATTGATAATACTGCCGTCCTAAGCGAAATGTACGTAAACGAGTTTTGTTAAAACTTCATTTTCTTTCTCCCTTGGTGCGTTTTTAAATTGGCCAGAATATCGTCGCCTTAGAATCAAAAACTTCTGAAATTCACGCATTTTGCTCGTTTTGTTGGCGGTTTTGGCGTTGTTAAAGGGTTGCTGCTATCCATTGTTAAATTTAAAAAGGGAAAAAATTAAAACTTTGAATTTTAATAATTCTATACTTCTACTATGATTAGTTTTTCTTTTATAACGAAAAAAGTGTTCCAATTATTTCATTGGCAACACACTTTTTTGGGCTTAGCTAATATTTGATCTTAAAAGCAGGGTCTACCGCATAGAATTAAAAATCTGCTAAATACTCTTTTGGCGAGATTTTTCTCAAAGTAAATCTGTGAGAAATTGCATTAGTGTACATTTTCGCTTAGGACGGCAGAATATTACTTAGATGTTAAATGTATTTAAATAGTTTGCTACTACATGTCAACCATCAGTTTAGGAACAGATTTAGAAAGAGTCCTCCAGTATACCATATTTACCCTCAACTCAAATAGTGACTGACAAACATATAGATATAATTTTTACTTAATTTTATTATTATTAGATCCTAAAATAATTATCTACTACTTATTATTACTTTAAGATCCAATTATAATTTATTAGTTAATTAAATCTATATCAGGGCTCAAAATTTCCACTCTTCATTGGCGATTTAAATTTAAGGCTGGCGAGAAAGTTCTTTTCCCTGAAAAAATTTTGAGTTTAAAATAAAAAATGTCCAAATCAACGAACCTCATTCGAGCGGCTCGCCTAAGTGCTTTATAATTAAGGGACCAGAGAGAAGCCGGCAAACGCAAGATTGCTTTTTTACGCAAGTTTCGTTTTCGGGTTAGACCGTTTCTTTTCGGCGGTAGTTAGTTAAACTAGGTTTGTTTGGTAATATCAAAGGTATTATGAAGAAAAGGAAGTGAAATATCAATTCCTATTTTACTAGGGGTAATGAAAGTGAACCCATTCAAACGCAAGAGATGATGCAAAGTGGATCTGCTATCAGCAATATTCCTATATCATCAGTATTCCTATATAACAGAAACTTTTCATAGATGGCTAAGGGGGTTTGTAACAACTTCTAAGACCTGATATTCATAGGCGGATTTAGATGGTGATTATACTAATTATAATAGATTATACTAATAGGTGACCTAAACATAGACATTCTTAACCCTCCGTCGGTCGCAACTGTACTTTTTCGCACACATCATACATTTTCGTTCGCCTTTCCGTTATTTTGGGTGTTAGAAGTTTGAAATTTTTGCTAGTCTCCTATCTTTACCGGATGTATGGCGCCAAGCAATTCATTTAATTCGTGCGCTTTGTTTAGTTTTGTTTTAATCATAATTTTACTATTTGACACATTGCGCTCGATCGTGTAACTGGTCTTTAAGGTACGTAATATTATTTTTTGTTATCTCGGATGCTTTTTTTATTAATTTTATGAGTGGTTACGCATCTATATTATTAAATTTTCCTCAATATGTATGTAATTTTTCTAATTATTTTTGGTTTATTGCGGTTGAACATACACCTACAAAATCGTACCTTATACAATAAACTCGCCAAAAATAATGTTGTGCAATATGCAAATCTACGTTTACTACCTGTAAGTTGACAGTTTAAAGCTAAAATATGGTATTTTGGAGTTATTTTACAATAGCTACAGGGACTGTTAGTGGTCAGTTTGCCCAGCCTAGTATTACCTGTTAAAGTTTTGTTTGTGAATGGTTATTATTTGGACATGAGTTCAAAAACATTAATTTAGAATTAATATCCCTCAGGTTTCACATCATTAAGTATATTTTTGACTAAGATATTGAATTATTTATCCCGCTGAAGTAAATATATGCACGTCAGTTTAATATTGCGACCGACGGAGGGTTAAAGATTCAGTTGCAAATAATGCTTACTTAGATATTTTGGCTAATTTTGGTTTTTGTTCCCATATGAATATTCCAACAAGAGTAACTGAAACCACAGAATCATGTATAGACCATCTGTTCCTCAAATCCAAATCAAATTTTTTACTAAACACAGCTATATTTGAGAATGCATTTAACTGATCATTATCCAATAATTGCAAAATTAAACTGTGGTAAAAGTTATCTTAAAAATGAATCTTACTGTAAAACTGTGATTAATTACACCACACTGGAACGCTTAATTTCAAATATATATTTCAAGGATAATAATAACGTTGATCTAGAATATAATGACTTCAATAAAGATATTAAGAATCTAATTAAACAAAGTGAGACTATAGTCACTTTTAATCACAAAAAGAAAGACAATAAGTGGATTAACGACGATATCATCTGTTTGATAAATAAAAAAGAAAAATTATACAAAAAGCATAAAAAATTCCCTTACGATCTAAAGGTAAAAAAGTTATATAAGGATGCAGTAAAAAATCTTAAAACTACAGTTAAAAAGGCTAAAAAATTTTATTTTATGAGTGAGTTTGAAAAGCTTGAAAATAATCAGAGTAAGCAAAGGCAGTTTGTAAGTAATAAAATTGGTAAAAATAAAAAAAAGTAGTTCTTCCAATAAATTTTGAAACACCAATTTTAGTAAATGATTTCAACACTTTTTTCATCAATTGTACAAATTCTGTTTTGCATGTCTGTGAGAATTCTCATTTCCAATCTACCACTCTTTAAATTCATTTTGTCTTTTTGAAACCAATTATAGTGAAGTTAAGTCTGCAATAAATTCAATTAGCGAGAAAAAAGCTATGGGTTGTGATGAAATTCCGATTAGGGTGTATAAAATTATTTATAAACATCATCCTCAGACAAAAATAAATATAATTAATAAGTCTTTTGAACAGGGAATTTTTCCTGAACAATTAAAAACTGCAGTGGTAACTCCTATTTATAAATCCAGTGACATAAACAACTTGGGAAATTACAGACCGATATCGGTTTTGCCAATTTTTTCTAAAATTATTGAAAATATAATGAAAAATAAATTAATGTCATATCTGAACTATACAAATTTTTTCTTTAATAACCAAATATGGATTTAGGGGTGGATACAGTACTGAACACGCATTAACTGAATTTACCAAGAATATATATTCAAACACATAGATAAAAATTTTAAAACTATGGCACTGTTTATAGACATTTCTAAGGCTTTTGATTCTGTAAACCACAAGATTTTATTAACAAAGCTTAATAATGCTGGAATTAGGGGTAAGCAGTTGGATTGGTTTAAATCTTACTTGAATCATAGAACACAATATGTAAAAATAAATAATATAAGTAGCAATAAATCAGTAATTAAGAAAGGAGTGCCTCAGGGCTCTATATTAGGGCCGATCCTGTTCATTATTTTTATGAATGATTTTTGTAGACTTCAAATTAATGGAAAAATTCTAACCTATGCTGACGATACAGTCATAATCTACGCTGCAAATGATTATAACACTCTAAAAAATAAAGTTCAAGAAGATTTATTAAGGATCAAAGAGTGGTTTGTAACAAATGATTTAAAAATAAACAGTAATAAGACAAAATACGTAGTTTTTAGTTTAACTAAAGTTGGTAATGTTGATCTCAATATTAGATATCATTCCTGCAAATTGAATAACATGGATTGCTCCTGCTCAGTGATAGAAAAGGTAGACACAATAAAATATTTAGGTCTGTTAATTAATCAAAATTTAAAATGGAAAAATCACGTAAATAAATTAATGCAGAAATTAAGATTTAAATTATACATATTTTATCACTTAAAGCCTATTGTTAATAAACAATTTTTAATCAATTTATATTTTTCTTGGATTCAAAGCATTTTACAATATGGCATCATTTCATGGGGAGGTGATTATTCATCAAATTTATTATACCTATAATTAATATTCAAAATAGATTTTTCAAAATGTTGAATACAGGCACGTCGGGTAAACTTCTTGAATTCAAAAAACTCTTTATATATCGTCTCATGTTATTTATATTCTCAAATAAATCTGACTCTGAAACACGGAATTTAAAATACAATTTTAGAACTAAATCCAATTTGCTTTTACCTAAATCTAATAAATCTCTTATTAGAAATAGTTTTGTATATCTTGGTCCATTAATTTTCAATAAAATTCCAAGTGAAATCAGGGAAAGTGTAAATTTATTTGCCTTTAAAAAACAATTAAAAAAATACTTATTTGAAATACCAGATATCGAAAAATTTGTAAACTTAATGAACAAATAGTGATTACAAATAGTAATATGTTTCACATGTATGTATGTTTTTCATGATGGGTTTGCATCTAATTGTCAGTTTTAAAATTACAATAAATTGAAATCGTTATTTATGGGTCATTAATGACTTATGGGTAACGATGCTTTATTCTTCAATATATCGACGCCAAAAGAAAATGTGAAATTAATAAATAAAAATTATAACTATAATTTATGACTTGTTTATCGGAGCTTTGTGAGGTTTTTTCATGCCTAGGGCCGATCATTCCGCTAGTTGCCAGGGAAGGGGGAATTAAATATTTTTCGTTTTCTTTAATTTTGGTTTTCCTAATCTTAGGGATATTTTCTTTTTATGCAATCACTGTATGTATTTTTCTGTTCTGTACCTACCTGTCTTGATTACTTGTTCTTTTGTGTTGTAATTATTAAATGCCCATTTACATGATATGTGTATCACTTGGAAGGGCACCTGCGCGTGTCCCTTTGTGGTCTATATAAATTTATAATTTGAAATAAAATTTATTATTATTATGGTGTACCCTGGGGGTGCATACTGGGAAACTTAGGGGTGCAAGCTGCCCCTGATGACTTTGAAAACATGATTTTCCCCAATAAATTTGGAATTTTCTCAAAAAGTTGGGGGTGCATTGCTGCCCATGCTGATATCAAATATAGTTAGTTTTAATATTTTTTGGAGTGTATTTTAATGTTACATTCTAATAAAGTTTTACTTTCCATAATGTTCCTGCAAACACTATTTAAAAAAAATATGAATTCAAAGTAGTGGCGCTGGCGAGTAAAAATTTTAGTCTGGCTAGTACCTTTAGAGCTGAAATTTCATGCCCTGATCTATATGGTTGTCAGTTTTTTTTTCACTGTAATTAATTGAAGCAAGGTACCTGAGGAGGATATGTTTTCTACAAAAATCATTTAATGGTTGAGAAATGTAGTGCATTTAAATAAGACTTAAATTAATGCATAGCATTTTAAAACTTCTAAATATATTTATATTGAAACACCTTTTTTATGTAAACGAATGAGAGAAACAACAGTTCAATAATTAACAATAACCGTTTTATACAGATCAGCATTCTGCACCACATTTTGTCAGACAACCATCATTTGCCGGCAGCATTGTGACTGAGAAGCAGTCCAAGATTCTTCAGTGTTCAGCCATAGGTTATCCACCTCCCGAATACCTTTGGTATAAAGATGGCCATCCTCTGGGAAATTATTCTAAAGATCCCATTTTGCGGATAAAGGAAATAACAAAGGAAAATAGTGGACAATACTGGTGTTTGGCTCGAAATGGAGTTGGAACGGTGTTTAGTGAAAAGTCAACCCTGACTGTTGCATGTAAGAGTTTTTGTTTCTCTGTAATTGATTATTATATAATTGTAATACGTAAGTCAAAAAAGATGCATTGTATTTTTTGAAATTATTTTTCTTAGCATTGACAAAAGTATAAAGGGATTTTACTATTTTTTTTAAAGAAAAAAGTTAAATCATTTTACATAAAAAGATGTAATTCATTAATTACTTTCATCGATTTCAAATTATACTAATTGTATGGAAAACATAACACAGGGTCAAGAATTTTCAACCTGAAAATAGAATCTCAGTATATTTTAAAAAATAGAGTAGAAAGCATACAAAACAACTTTAATTGCTTTTTTTCTCATTGAAAGATTCTAGAATAATTTAGACAGAATCACTCTAAGGAATTTGATTAAAAAGAGTTAAGAAGGTTTGTAAGGATTTATATATAATTTGTTTCCTTATAAAATATCTGTAAAACCTTATGTTTTGGTTCATCTTGAGCTTCATCAATCTACCACACTCCATCAACTCCTGGGGGTCACTTAAGAAAGCCTTGTTTTAGATTTAATAGAAAAAAACCCACTTACATTAAACTATTTATTGATAGGAAAAATATCTTATTTTAATTAAGACCAATGCTTAACAATTATAATGCCCGACAGGGTTATGTTAAATTTCCCCATAGAAGTTCCCCATTTTTGTATTTTCTAGAACAACATGCTTGACCTGACTTGTTTAATTAATTGCCTAACATTTCCAAGTGGTTCTAACCTCTCGTTAGTGTTATTTGAGAAATCATTTAAAATATTCTTGGCCTTTGAAACTATTTCTTCTCTTTTAGATCTAGATAATTCCTTTGTGCCTGAAAATGATACTATAGTGGTAAATGAGGGTGAAGCTGTAAAGTTGAGTCCTCCACCAGTTCCAAGCGTTCCACCTGTCTCAGTCTCTTGGGAAAAGATTCCATTTGAGCATTTACTTGGAGGAATTGACCATGCTGTTAGTTTGGACAATGACTTGATTTTGCTTGGAGTTAGTAAAAAAGACGAAGGCTTCTATCGAGTGTCTATGGCCAACAACCAAGCTGGTGAAGTTGTGACTGGTGGATTCTTGCAGCTGAAAGTTTTTGGTTTGTTGATATGTCTTTTCCTAATAAACATGATAATACTCAATAGAGTAACTGTTGAAATCAGCTAACAGAACATTTCCAAAGAGCAGTATTTAAATATTTATTTGCATTATATCTTCTTTTCAGGTGAACCACAAGATTTCATTCCTCCAAAAATTGTAGTTCCTCCTCAAGATTCTATATTCAATGAAGGGCATCATCCAGCTACATTAGAATGTATTGTAAATGCAAGGTAATTAATTTGAATAGTTGTTTTTTTTGCATTGTAATAATGTTAAGGTTCTTGTGTCACTAGGTTCAGTTTGATTAAAATTAGGTACTTTCACTTCATTTAATTTGTTGTGTATTTTTCCATTATGTGAGAGCCGTATCAAATGTCTATTATCAACGGTTCCCAATCGGTGGTCTGTGAACCTTTAGGGAATTATATTTTTGTGTTTTTTTTACATTTTTACAATATAATGTTGATTTTAGAACTTCTTATAATAAAACCAGATGGGAAACCTGGTAACTGTGAAGTGGAAATAGCAAACTTTAAAAATGAGGAAAACTTCATTGCACTCCTCAAAGCAATAAATACTGTACCAATTTTTCTGCTACTGCTCTAAGTAAAAGTAGTGCTTTTACTCAGACCCCAATATTCAAGACATGGGGGGTCTGTGGCATGCATTGGATCTAATAAGGGGTCTATGAGTCTCGGGAACCACTTGTATAAATTATTTCATGTTAATATTCTTATCAAGTTGTAACTAAAACTCAATAGTTTCCCCCAGTTCACTTAGACTTTTAATAAATTATCTGGGGACTCTCTTAAAACCAAAAAGTACCATTTATTGTGTTTTTCTAATTTTAATTTTGAAGTAAAACTTTTTATATTTTTCAGACCATTGGAATCCATTGAAATCATCTGGAAGAAGGATGGGATTGAGGCAGCCCTAAATGGGTTGTCTTATATATTTTCTTATTGGAATCGAACATTGACCATGCCACATGTTGATACAAGGTATGCTGGAACATATGAATGTGAAGTTAGTATGAAGGAAGACCCATCAATTCAATTGAGAGCTTCTGCTGGTGTAACCGTCATCGGTAAGCCTAAAACTGAGTATTTTTTGACAGTATATTTTTCATATTGTTTTAAATGCTTCAAAAATGAATTAGTATAAGTACAGTTTTTTAAAGTTTGTAAATAATGTTCAAATTTACACTGAACTACTTGCTTTTTTTAAGTTTGAATATGAATAATGTCTTTTGAACATTCTTAGGGCTATATTATTACATTAGGGTGGTTACAAAAAATCAACTTTCGAAATTCTTAGGTCTTACCCCCCTAAAATGTGCCAATAGGCTAAAAAATGAGATTGGCCAAGTTTCAGCTCAATCCGATAATTTTAACCCGTGCCTCATCGAGGTCAAAGTTCAGAAAAACAGCGATTTTTAACAAAAAATCGTAGTTTTCGCCCCATAAAACTGGAACCGTTTATCCCAGAAACCTGGTTAGGGTGTCATTTGATAGGGAATTTCATACACTTTTACTCTGAAGTTACGGAATTTTATTTGCTAAAACGTATGGGGCGCTATTTAGCATTTTCATAGTGAAGGTCCGTGAAAAAGCGACTTGATTGCTAGAAACCTAGAACATAACAAAGTCACAAAAAACTTTATCCTCAGGGCTTTTTCTATTACTTTTGGTCCCAATAGATAGTAAATAAGTTTTAACCCCCCTAAGTGAATTCTAGGGTATAATTTCAAGCCCCTTAGTGTTTGAAAAAAAGGAAAAAAGTATATATTTTTAAACAAGCATTTTGGAACTGATAATGTGATAAAGTTGGTCCAAATATATTATTAAGAGCTTAATTAGATAGAATACCGATAGTATAGGGCCTCAACCTTTCCCTATAACCCCTATAATCTAAGCGAAAGAAGCGCGACTGCGAGCTTTTGCTTAATAAAGACTTTAACACCCATTAAAGAGATAAACAGAGCTAAATTACAAATTTTTCACAAAAACCTCTAGAGATGTCATTTGGTGTCAGAAATGACGGTTGAGATTATGTATGGGGGGTAAAATTATAATAATAGCATCCTTCCGACTCTAAATAATAAATAAATAAATACTATTTCTACCAAAGTTACATGTTTCCAGCTAAAAGTGATCTTAGAAAAATGTGTAAATTGATTTATTTTAATGTACCTCGAAATTCATTTGCCTATCATTCAAGGAAAACTACTTTATTGAAAAGTATAATAATGTTTCATTATATGTTTGATATATAATCTAATTACTTAATATTTGGTTCTTTATTCGTCAATTGTTTTTACACCTGTGTGAAAGGAGACTAATATCATGTAAGAAAATGAAATATTAAAAAACATTTTCAATTTCACGGTAAATGTTTCTATGCTTTTCATAATTAATTTTTGTAAGAAACCATAAACAAGATTTCTCGGAAAAATACTGAGATACTCCAACAGTATATGGGTGATTCTCTAAAAATGTGAAAAATTCCGGTCCAGGAGTCAAAAATCCATGTATTGTCCTAAAATTAATTTTTCTTTCCAACATTCTGATAAATAGCTTTATGATAAGTATGGCACATAAGTATAACAAATTTTGAAAGCAAAATTTAAGGAATTAAAAAACTTGAAAGCTCAAAATTTCATCATTTCGGCTTGTCCCACTACTGACATATGCTCAAATAAAAGGAATTTTAGTGTACTAAAAGCATATTTTCACCCGATTTTTTTATATCATATTATTAATCATATCTTATAGTATATGTATTTGTGGAAGAATTTTTTTTTGAATTTTTTAAGTAACATTTTCGAATTGAAACATGGTTGTCCCAGGCAATAGCGTTATTTACCGGACATGGACATTTTAGTTAATTATGAGGCATAAAAAATGACAGTATAATGCAACTCTTCTTTTAAATAATTAATTACAATCAGAATAAGTGGATATTCACTTTTAGTGCAATTATAAAGTGTTTTACTTGGAAAGTTTTTACTTTGAACAGTTCATAACAGAGCGTATGCTTTTAAAATGTCATTATCCTGTCCTCCATATCTCCTAAACGAAAAGGAGTAAAAAATTGAAATTGGGATATGTTAGAGGTATTATGATTTTATGGTGAATGTGAAATTTGTAGCCCTAAATATCAAAAAATAAAAAAATGGCGAAGGAATTACTTATAAAAACGTCATTATCCTGTCCCGTCATTATCCTGTCCTCCATATCTCCTGAACGAAAAGGAGTATATTATTGAAATTCGGATATGTTAGAGGTATCATGATTTTATGGTTATTGTGAAATTTTGAGGTCTAAATCTGAAAAAATAAAGAAATGATGGGATGCTAAAAATCATCATTTTCCTGGCGCGTCATTATCCTGTCCTCCCTCCTAAACTAAACTAAAAGGAGTATATTATTGAAATTTGGATATGTTCGAGGTATCATCATTTTATGGTTATTGTGAAATTTTCAGGTCTAAATCTGAAGAAATAAATAAATGGCGAAATATTTATTTTCTACGGTGTCATTCTCAAAGTAGCAGCGGGCGCGTGGCCACTCTGACTCGGCGTACCGAAAATGCACATCACGGTTAATCACCGTAAAATTTAGATAGGAATTTTTTCCCACACTAAATGTATTTAAACTTTACTGCCGCATATTGTATATCAACTAGGACGTGTTCATCTAACATTTTTAAAAAATTCAGAAGTTTTGAAAGAAATTTTATTTTCAAAATTTGTGTTTTAATTTTTTTAGATTTCTAGAGAATCACCCATATTCTCTTAGACTATTTTTAAAAAATTGGTAAAATTTTAGTTCTTCTCACCATGTGTAATACACATGAAGAAAATTTTTGAAATCATTTGCTATAGCATACCTTTCAAAAAAGTAGTTTTCCTTGAATGATAGGCAAATAAATTTTGTGGTATATTAAAATAAATAAATTTATACATTTTTCTAAGATCACTTTAGCTGAAAACATGTAACTTTGGTAGAAATAGTATTTATTTATTATTTAGAGTCGGAAGGACGCTATTATTATAATTTTACCCACATACATAATCTCGACCGTCATTTCTGACACCAAATGACATCTCTCTAGAGGCTTTTGTGAAAAATTTGTAATTTAGCTCTGTTTATCACTTTAATGGGTATTAAAGCCTTTGTTTAGCAAAACCTCGCAGTCGCACTTATTTCGCTTCGATTATAGGGGCTATAGGGAAAGGTTAAGGCCCTATACCATCGGTATTCTATCTAATTAAGCTCTTAATAATATATTTGGACCAACTTTATCACATTATCAGTCCCAAAATGCTTGTTTAAAAATATATACTTTTTCCTTTTTTTCAAACACTAAGGGGCTTGAAATTATACCCTAGAATTCACTTAGGGGGGTTAAAAACTTATTTACTATCTATTGGGACCAAAAGTAATAGAAAAAGCCCTGAGGATAAAGTTTTTTGTGACATTGTAATGTTCTAGGTTTCTAGCAATCAAGTTGCTTTTTCACGGACCTTCACTATGAAAATGCTAAATAGCGCCCCATACGTTTTAGCAAATAAAATTCCGTAACTTCAGAGTAAAAGTGTATGAAATTCCCTATCAAATGACACCCTAACCAGGTTTCTGGGATAAACGGTTCAAGTTTTATGGGGCGAAAACTACGATTTTTGTTAAAAATCGCTGTTTTTCTGAACTTTGACCTCGATGAGGCACGGGTTAATATTATCAGATTGAGATAAAACTTGGCCAATCTCATTTTTTAGCCTATTGGCACATTTTAGGGGGGTAAGACCTAAAAAAAGTTGAAAAAAATTTTTCCCCATGGAACTTGTGACCACCCTATTATTACATATTCAAGTGTATCATGTCAAGATTTCGCAAGTCATTATGTTTGTGTTGCTTTCAAGTTTTTCTATTTTTTATCATTTTTCCTAAATTAAAATTAAGTATGTAGTTATATTACTGTGTATATTTATAAGAGATTATCCAAGAAATTAATAGAATACCTTAGTTATTTAATTTCTGCACATTTTTATATTACAGTAAGTCCTACGTTTTCTGAGCCTGATAAGCCATTCAAAGAAACAGTTTCTGAAACTGGAAAAACAGTTCAAATGCATTGCATGGCAAATGGAAATCCTCAACCTGCTGTTTCCTGGTATCGCAATGTTCGTCTTATTGATCCTGCTACAGTAGATCGTTTTGAAGTCCTTGAAAATGGTACACTGAAGATTTCAACCTTGTCGGCAGCAGATACTGGCATATATCAATGTGTTGCTACTAATATTGGAGGAGAAATTTCGGCCACTACTTGGCTTCATGTTAAAAGTATGTATTTTTTATGCACAGTTGATTAGTTTGTAAATGTAATATTTTAAAAGATCCATATGTAATCTGGAGCATTAAAATTAAATTTCTAATAATTAAAAGATGACGCCAATTTTCTTAAGTTTTTTGTTAATTACCTTTATCTCAAGTTGTGTGAAAGGAACAGTACATTTTCAAAATTTTGAAATGCAGTTTTCAGGATTTTGAAGTTTACAGTGAAATATTCTTTTTGCTAATTTTTTTAATGAAAAATTTTTTCTTACAGCTTCAGGGCCAGCTTTTATTCAAAAACCTTTAAATGTTACTATTTTGGATGGGAAAGATGCTCAAATCATGTGTGAAGTTTCAGGAGCTCCTGTTCCCAATATTACATGGACTTTCAATGGTGAGTGTTTAGAGACATGTTTTTTATTTGGGATGATATTTCACCTCTAACCTTTGAAACGATTTTGTGAATTTTAAAATTCCCCTTTAAATCTAATCAGAAATTACCTAAGCTTATCTTATTTTTAATTACTTATTTTCTTTTACATTGAGATACTTTCTCTAGACTTTATTTTGTTTTTTAATTGAAAAGTTACGAAAAAAAAGATAACAAATTTATGAATTTTTCATTTTTTCATTTTAGACACAACTGACATTCACAGTGCTGGACGTATCCAAATTCTGGAAAGTGGTAGTTTGCTTATTGCATCTGCTGAGTCTCGGGATGTGGGAAAGTATACTTGCATACGAGAAAACAGTGTTGGGTCAGTGAGAGGATCGGCTTACTTATTTGTGCTTGGTATGTTTACAACTGTTCTTTATCTTTCTTTTTAAGTGTCTTATTAAGTTTTAAAAATTTATACTGTTACAAAATGTGACAGCATTTATGCTAATATTCACTTATCAATTTGGTTATTTTCTCTGATTTTTATGCAAGTTTTTTTTGTCTGTGTCTTCTTATACTGTAAGCATCTCTTACTTGTCTTTTCAGTTCGTACTCAGATAATTCAACCACCCGTGGACACTCGAATTATTTTAAGTTCCACTGCTGAGCTTCAATGTAAAGTATCTCATGATGCAGCTGTCCCTTACTCTTTGCATTGGTTTTACAACAACAAAGAAATCCACCCTTATCCTGGTGGAAGGATAAAAATTCTTCCTGATGGAAGTTTACAAATAGGCCAAGCTAGAAACACTGATGTTGGCTTGTATACCTGCCAAGTTGTTTCAGAAGGAGGTAATGAAACTCGGAGTGCAAGGTTAGATGTTATTGGTAAGTGTACTGAAGTACTCTTCTAATCCTCTTTTTTTTACATTTTATTGACTATGATATGAGCAGCGTTCGAAATTGTACTGGATTGCTGGTCCGGGACAACTAAAAAACGGTTCGGACCAGTGGAATCAGAAATTCACTGGTCTGCCGGACCAGTGGTGAAAAAATATCCCTCCCTCCAGTTAAGTTATGTATTAATTTGTGTGGAAGTTGTTGTAATTTGAATTCAAGAAAAGTTCTTATTTTTTGAATTTGTCAGTTGATTTTGCATGGATTTTGCCCAAGAAAAGTATTAAATAAATAAGATATTTTCAAAATTATTGGATTATTTAGAGCTATTGCTTATTTTTCATAATTTCATTTTATTAAATATTTTATATAAATTTTATATTTACAGCTGGTAACTTATTATTGAATGCATATGTATTAATTTTTACTATTTAGTATCTCACATTCATTGCAATAGTTACTTTATAATATTTAAACTTGTCCTTTTTGATTTGTCGGACCAGTAACTTTTGTTGCGGACCAGTAAGATTAGCAAAGCACTGGTCCGCAGGACCAGTGGATTTTTTTCCCAATTTCTAACGCTGGATATTAGGTTTTGAAATTAATTGTTGATTTGTATAATGTTTTTCTGTAGAACTTCCTCATCCCCCAAATAATGTAAAAGCTGAACTTCTGAATACTTTCCCTAAATCTGTTAATGTCAGCTGGTCCAAGGCATTTGATGGAAACAGCCCTATTTCCAACTATATAGTTCAGATGAGAGTAGTTCCTGCTACAGGTAAATATCAAAATACTTATGTGATTTTTCAGTTTAGAAATAAGTGTTTTGTCTATTGACTGTAGTTTTGTGTGTAGTCAAATATTAATTATTAAATTTCTGTTCTTTCAATTATATGTAACGTAAAACCAATTGAAACCTTTGTTTCCAAATTAAGATTAAATTGATTGATTGTTGGTGTTATCTTGTTCAATAGATGCAGAAATGGAATATCTCTCACCTTGGACTACCGCTCAGACTAACATAACTGGTGACCAACGTTATATTGTGTTAACTAGTCTGAAACCTGCCAGCAGCTATGAATTCCGAGTTAGTGCTGTTAATGGTGTTGGAGAAGGTATTCCTAAAGCTGCTAGTGAAGTAATTCATTTACCTCCTGAACGTAAGTACTGCATTAAGCTTTAATTTTTTCTTTAAAATTGATTTCATTGAAGCTGACGTAAAATATTTGTTATTACATTAGTATTCAGTTACAAATTAGTATATGGTAAGCAAAAATTGTGATCCTTAGAAGTGCTGTGTTTGAATGACATTCAGTCATGTCCGACACCTTCTATTCTATTGTTTCTCTTATTGTTCAATAGATTAGTGTAAGGAATATAAGAATTCCAATGCATTTAATTTCCTTCAAAGTTCCAAAGACATTAAAGAAAGTATTTCTGGATATTGTTTAAAGATCCAACTAATGTTTAACCGGTTAAGTCTTGACTGCCGCAAATTTTCCTAGGATTCAATTGCAATCTTATGCTGTTTAGGACTGAAAGTGTTAAAATGTTAATGAGTAAAATAGTAAAATATGTTACTCTATTTTAATCATTAGCTCCAAGTGGCCCACCTCAAGGAGTTGTTGGTGGAGCGAGATCATCAACATCTATTATGTTGCAGTGGCAGGTACTTATTGACTCTTATTGCTTTTCTTTACGAAGCTGTGTTTCATCAGAAATGTAAATGAAGTTGGTGGAGTGTGGTGGAGCATTTTCACTTGTCTGTTGTGGTAGTCTGATTTATTTAATTGGTTTTCCAGATAACTGTACTGCAACAAGTTGTATGAGTGAAAGTGCTTAGAATAGTAATATAATTTGATGCATTAAATTTGTAAAAAATATACAGTGATGTCTTTATAATTTGTTCTTTTCTTTTACTGTAATGCTTTTACTTAAAATTAGGACTTTAAAGTTTATATGCTTGTTTAATTTTTCCAATTTAGAGCCCATCAGAGCTTGAGCGAAATGGCATTCTTGTTGGCTACATGATTCGTTACAAATTGGCGGGATATTCTGCAAGTCCTTGGGCCTATAACAATATCACAAATGAAGCCCAGCACAGCTTTCTCTTGCAAGACTTGATAGTGTGGCAGAACTATGAGATTCAGGTAGCTGCTTGCAATGAAAAAGGAGTTGGTGTTTATTCCAGTAGCATCTACATCAGAACTCGAGAGGGTGGTAAGTGTTCTATTGATGTTTCTATGAACTGTGCTGATGTACTCATGATCTCACTATGAGTTTCTATAAAATTGTACATTTTAGTTCCTCAAGCTTCTCCTACTGATGTGCAAGCTGAAGCTATCAACTCCACAGCAATCCATGTGTGGTGGAAACCTCCTGATCCCCAGCTCATTAATGGAATTAACCAAGGTTACAAGGTAATACAGTTAAACTCTTAATGAACTGAAAAAAATCAACTCACCTAGGCTAATTTAAATATTTCAATATACTTTTCAATATGTGCTCCTAAAGTGTAATTTTCTTGGCCTAACATATCACTTAATTTTTGTGCCATAAAACTACAACCAATTCTTAAAATGAAAAATTAGAGTTCTCACTTGAATGTTGTGTAAGAAATATATTCCTTAATGGTCTGCGGGAGATAACAGTAGTTAGAGGTCCTTTATAAGTTGTTTAAATTACCGTTGCATAGTATGCACTTTGCAAGGCATAACAGGTAGCTTATGAAAATTCCAAGCTTACTTATTTACTTTATTTATTAATGGCCCTGTTAAAGATTGTGCAAGTACTTAAAACATTTATGAGGATGTAGGTTGAAATCACCATTTAACCTAAGTTTATTGTTCTGGTGAGTTATACCCCGTTCGCACTGGCAGAAAAAAGACCCTTTATTTTCGTTAGCACTTTGTTGTCATGGAAACAAAGGCAAAATCGCCTCATCTTTTGAAAACGGCGTTTGCACTGACTAGGGGCGAAAATAAGCACTTTACTGTGTGTAAACAATAACAGCATGATTTGTAAAATAATTTAATTTTTCAATACAACTAATGAATAAAATCACCGAAAATACAAGTAAAATACATAAAAGATTATTAATTGACTAGTGAATTGATTAGTGTGTTTCCATGACAACAAAGTGCTAGCGAAAATAGAGGCAAAAATAAAGGCCAGTGCAAACGGGGTATTAGCAATCTTGTTTTTTTATGACCTTGAGAAACAATTTTTCCCTGGGCTTTCCAAAGGACAAGTATTAAATCTGAGTACAAAATGTCAAACCTGTGTGTTAAGTAAATTTTAGTATTAAAAATTTAATCCACCATAAGTAGTTAACTTTTAACATAAAGCCCCTTGTATCCCTTGGTTTATTGCTCCCATATAAAATATCTCTGAAACTTAAGTCTGTACTGCACAGATTATATATTTTAATGTTGTATAATTTTCATTGCAAATAAACCTTTTCTTCTAGTTGCAAACATGGCTGAAAGACCCAAATTCCAATACCACACCATCTCACACTGTTTTGGTTGCTCCAAGTCCCTTAGATCCACTAGCTGAACAAGATTCCATCGTTGGTGGCCTGGAAAAATATACTGCCTACCGTGTCACTATTTTGTGCTTCACTAGTCCTGGTGATGGTCCAAAAAGTGATGCTGTATTAGTAACAACAAAACAAGATGGTAAATACATAGAAATAAGTTTTTTCACTTCTCAGCACATAATTTTAAATCAATGCTTTTAACATCCATGTAAATAATTTAACAATTCCATCTTTTAAAAGATGTCTCATTAAATGTGTTACTCAATGTGATTATTTTAATGTTGACGAGTTAATTTTTTTCTTTCAGTTCCTGATGCTGTTAAAAGTTTGAAGTTTCAGGATATTTTGGATCGCTCTATGTTAGTTGTCTGGACTCCACCTGAGCATGCCAATGGGGTTTTAAAAAGTAAATGCTAATTTTTTTAAGTTAATATATTATATCTTTTAAGTTAACACTTTTATAATTTATAAAACTTTTTGTATTTGTTAAGAGTTAGAAAAATAGGTGATTTAAGTATAATTTGATTAATAATTTATGCATTATATTTCATCTATAAAACTATTTACAAATGATTTTTAGTTAATTATTTAGGTATTCTTAAGCTTTATTGGAATATGTTCCATGCTACGAAATTTATTCGAATTGACCTCTTGATGTCATTTGTTTATTACTGTAGTAATTATTCACAGCCTGAAAGTTTGCAATGTGAAATACTAAAGTTGTGTAAAGTTAATAAAGCTACAACATAAAATCTATGAATAGAATCTTGTGTTTTTGATGAAATATCTATTGTTTTTTTTCCTCTAAATATAGCCAAATTGTTAAAATTAAGCTGTTAAAGTAATGCATTAAATGGTCAACTAAAATAATTTTTTCCTATTTTGGGTAATGTGTTTCAATTACCCTTGAATTATAAGTCAAGTTGTATATAAGTATTTCTAACTTTCCCTTAGGTTATACTCTAAAATACCATGTCAAAGATGAATTAGAGACTACTGTTGTTCGAAACCTCTCTGCTGATGCTACTCAAGTAAAGGTTACTGATTTGAGACCTATGACAGCATACAGTTTTGAAATCTATGGGTCGACTGTTGTAGGATCTGGAGCTGTTAAAACAGCAACTATACAATCTGGAATACCTCCTGGTAAGGAAACAACTTTGATAGATTATCTAATTAAATTATAGTTTTTTGTTTACATAAATAATTGAATTTGCAATATTAATCATGAACGGTAATTCTTGAGCACCTCAGGATTTGTGGCCGGACATTTTTTTAAACTTTTGGATGCCTTAAAATGTAATATTTATTCCACAAGAAATTGTGTTTGTCTTTACACTTTTTTGTATAACATTTTTAAAACACTTTCTTTTTATGCAAAACATAAGAACTAATTTGTTATAGCTCAAACTTGCTCTACAATGATTATTAAGAATAAATTTTCAATTATAATCTTTATAATATTACTCTTTTAGTTCTTCCTGGTCCAGCTACAAAATTGGCAGTGTCAAATATTGGAGCATTTTCAGTTGTTCTTCAATTTACTCCTGGGTTTGATGGCAACACTTCCATCATAAAATGGGCTGTTGAAGCTCAAACGAGAAGAAATGAATCTTGGTTCCAAATATATGATGTCTCTGCACCTGATGCATCCAATATTCATGTTAAAAATCTGCTGCCATTCACAGACTACAGGCTGAGGTTGATTTCCATCAATATTGTTGGTGCCAGTGATCCTAGTGAACCATCCAAGTTTTTCCAAACAATTCAAGCTCCTCCCTCTCATCCTCCCTATAATGTAACAGTGAGAGCTGTGAATGCTAAAGCATTAAGAGTGCGTTGGACGGTGAGTGAACCTTCAATATATTTGTTTATTGATTGCTTTATTATTTTGTTGAGTAAAAATATGATAGTTTCTAGAGTATTTTAACTTTGTTAACTTGAATAATATTGAAGTCAAAATTATTATGTCTATCTGATACTTAACTCAAACTAAAGTTCTTGCTTAATGTATTCAAGTTTAGATTTAGAATATATGTTTATAACATTTTTGATAACAATGTGTTTTTTTAAAAATTTATCTCAAAATTGAATTTGACTTTTTAAACTTGAATTTAAAATTTTGCTTTTATTTATAAATGAATCAGGGAAAGTAATTATAACTTTCCTTTTTAGCCTTTACAACAGATGGAATGGTATGGAATCCCAAGAGGTTATAACATCAAATACAGACCTGTAATGCTGGACCCTGAAAACACCCTCGATAATCAAACATACACTTCAATTGTTTTAGAGGATCACAATGCAAATAGTTTTGTTATTAAAGATTTAGAAGAATTTTGTGATTATGAAATTTCCGTCCAGGCATTTAATGATGTTGGTGTTAGCTCTGAAAGCTCTCTAGCTCGTGAGAGAACAAGGGAAGCAGTTCCGTCCAAAGGCCCAAGAGATGTCAAAATAAATGCAACCTCTTCAACAACCATTGTTGTAAATTGGAATGAAGTACCTAAAATTGACCAAAATGGGATCATTGAAGGTTACAAAGTCTATTATGGAGCTAAAAATGTCCCTTTTCAATACAAAGTCATTGAGAGTAATAGCACATTCACCACCACCTTGACTGAATTGCGGAAGTATTCTTTGTACAGTGTTCAGGTGTTGGCCTTTTCTCGCATTGGTGATGGTGCCTTGAGTGTCCCACCTGTGTCAGTCCGCACATTCGAAGATGTTCCAGGTGTTCCATCTAATATTTCATTTCCCGACGTTTCTACCACCACTGCACGTATCCTGTGGGATGTACCCGAGGAGCCTAATGGCATAATTTTGGCATACAGAGTCACGTACAGATTAGAAACCGGCATGGGAGAAGAAGTTGTCAAAGAATTGGCCCCGACAGAAAGGACTTTGAAAGTTCTGAATTTAATTCCTGAAACCTATTACATGTTTACAGTTACTGCACAGGCCAATGAGGGATGGGGTAAAACTGCTCATGCCAAGGTATACACAACCAATAACAGGGAAGCCCCACAGCCCCCTTCTACTCCTCAAATCAGTAATTCCCAGATTCAAGCCAGGCAAATAACCTTCAGCTGGACACCAGGAAGAGATGGCTTTGCACCTCTGCGATTCTACACTGTCCAGATGGCTAAGAGTGATAACTCTTGGAAGACAGTAGCTGCAAAAGTCGATCCTACGGTCAACAAGTTTACTGTATCAGGGCTGAAGCCTGCTACCTCCTACAGGTTCAGAATTCAAGCAACCAATGACATCGGATCCAGTGGATGGAGCCAAGAATCCAATTTAACATCTACCGTCCCAGCTGCTCCTGAGAGAGCCCCAAGACATGTCTTGGCAACTCCTTACACCACAACATCTGTTCGTGTAAGCTGGGATTCACTGGGGTTTGAAGACTGGAACGGGGATGTGAGGACTTCTGGATACCGTGTCGAGTACTGCCAGATTTCATCTTATTCCATTCCCAGGACTGGAGATTGCCCTGCTGACAAAATCCAAGGAGCCAATGCCTCTATGTTGTCTCTTCATCAGCTGGAGAGAGATAGAGTTTACGAGATAAGGGTGTTTGCATACAACAGCCGAGGCGAAAGTCTACCCAGCAATCCCGTTCAGGTGTTTGTGGGTGAAGCAGTTCCCACTGGCGAACCCCAAGAAGTTCTTGTCGAGGCCCTGAGCTCTTCAGAGTTAAAGGTGTCTTGGAAACCGCCCCCTCATAACATGCAAAATGGAGATTTGCTGGGTTACAAGATCTTCTATGAGCCCCGTTCCACTGATGGTCTTGAGGAAATGGAAGCAGTCCCCCCTGCAACTGTGTCTTATGTGCTCCTGGATCTCAAGAAGTATACTGAGTACAGCATTCAAGTGTTGGCTTTCAATCCAGCTGGGGATGGTCCAAGATCCGTTCCGAAATACATGACAACCATGGAAGACATCCCTGGAGCTCCTGGACTTTTGATGTTCAATGACGTAACCATGACCTCTCTCAATGTTAGCTGGAATCCTCCCTTGGAACCTAATGGCATTATTACTGGGTATTTGGTGACTTATGAAACTGCACTTCCTGATATAGGTATGTAATTTTTTTTATGGACTATAAAAGAATACTTCACTATAAGAGTAAAAAGTACTTGAGAGTACAACAAAAACAGGTTAAATATAATTTGATATACTTATAACAGGATGTCTTTTTTATTTCAGATTTTAGTCGGCAAGTAAAGCAGAAAGTCACATCAACATCATTGAGTGTGCATGGCTTGGCAGAGGCAGTTACTTATACTTTTAGAGTAAGAGCCGAGACGTTTGATTATGGTCCTGAATCTGTTGGAAATATTACAACTGGACCTCAAGAAGGTATTTTATATGGAATTTCTTTTCTTGTAGGGAGTTACAATACTTTAATAATATTTTTACTTAAATATTATCAGACAACATTTGTAAAATTAGAACAATTGCTCTAAAATGATCTTGTTAAATTGTTTGATTTTTAGCTTTAGTAAATATTTGTATTAGTTAAATTCTGAAAAACACCTTTGCAACTTTTGTTATTATATATCCTTTATAATATTTGTATTCAAAATATAAGTATCAGAAATTTTATAATTTATATGCGTTAATTAACTTACATAACATAAAATCTTAATTTTTTAGATAGCAATTAAAGATGTGTTCTGATAAATGTTTTTTCTTTTGTTTTAGGTTCCCCTTCTCCACCTGAAGATTTGATGTTAAAGCACAATCATGCACATGTTACATTAATATGGAAAAATGGCCCTCAAGGTGCATCTTCTATAATAGGATACTTGATGGAGTTTAAAGAAGCAGGTAATTGTTATTTTCTTTTTTGAACAATCAAGAACCATGGATTTTAAAAAGTCTAATCTACAGGATTTTATTGTAAGGTTGACTTATTCAAACTGAAATTATATTATCTATATTTTTGAATGTGTTGTAAATTTTTAAAAAGAAAACATTTGTTTTATATTAACAAATGTGGTGTTATAATGAAAATCCATTGCTATTTTAGAAATTCATGCAGAATGGCAAACTTTAGAGTTACTAAACAGTGGTCCCCAAACCTCTTATGCTGTGAGCCTTAGAAATTTGCGTCCATCTACTTCATACCAGTTCCGCCTTTTTGCTCGAAACTCATATGGTATTAGTTTTCCTGCCATGTCCCCTCAACCCTTTGCCACTCCGAGTAAGTGATTATGACTGCTATTTACTAATTTTTAATTTATCTTATTTATTTTTTAATTGGTGTGCTAATAATTCAATAACTTCTTAACCCGTTGGGACTCGCGGGGTCATTTTATAACCCCAAGCTAACACAAACATTCCATTTAACGGAAAACTAAACACCTGGGGATTCTTTACTTCTCAGTAGCTGGGTTTCTGACCCTTATCTACATGCCTGAGAAGTTTCGTGGAATTCGGATTATTTTTCCGCCCCCCAGACGCATTTTGTTAGCTTTTGGGGTAATGGAATGACCCCCGCGAGTCTCTTCGTTAGTGCTGCACATCCGTTTTTTCGTACTCCACCTTCTATACAACCCACTGATAAGGGCCCAAAACATGTGTAAACAAATTTAAAGATATTCTCAGGGGGTTCTATTTCATTTTAGTACAAAGAAAAGGAAGACACAGGTGTGGGTACTTTCAATACTGGTCCCCGTGACAGTTTTATGACATGTAATTCACCAGACCACTGTATCCCGCCCCCTTACATTCTTTGCTTTTGTATGGAATGGGAAAGGAGCTAGGAAAGTGTATTGAGGTAACAAGTTTTCGAAGAAACAATACCCTAGTTTGAGTGTTAGGAAAAAATGTTGGAAGTAGGATAGAAAAACCACTTGTGTCTGTAATTTGTGTTTAAATTTTTTTAGCAAAGCCCACGTTAATAACATTTGTGATAATTGTCTTTACCAAAAGAAAGCTTTAAGAAATTCATTATATAGTATTTTGAAGTAATTAAATTAATTTTTACTTTGAAATGATTTGTGTTTGTTACATATGTGTGTATTGTGTAATAAGAAAAATTAATATCAAACTCAAAAAATTATTTCTCAGCGTAGAAAATATTGCAGATTATAAGTTTTCTTAATCAGTTATGTTTTAAAGTCTAAAAATTTAATGGTTCCGACTAAAAAAAATATTTTTAACGATGTAGAAAAGAGCGAAAAGGTTGGGGCTATTCCATAACCCCCGCGAGTCTCAACGTTCGCCCGGGAGGCGCGAGTCCCACCGGGTTAACTGAGTTTTCTACTATCTTGTTTAATGATAGGTGTTTTTACTTTTTCAGGTAAATTATATTCTGAGTATCGATCAAAGCTCCCAGTTTACAGGGAAGTGTGGTTTTTGGTGATGTTGGCTTCCCTCAGCATTGTGATAATTATTCTTGTGGTAGCTGTATTATGTGTCAAAAGTAAAGTCTACAAATACAAAAGTAAGAAACAAAACAGTCTAATCCACTTGGCATTTTATAATTGAATGACTCAAATAGCCCTAAAAAAATTCAGCATGCTAATTGAAAGTTATGTTAGACAATATTGTTTACAGACTTTTTAGTGTTAAAATTTTCTTTTTACTATAATTCTTAATTAAATAATTAATTATAATTATTATTTACCTATAATTCTTAGTTACTATAATTCTACGTTGATTAATATATTATGTTAGTTACTATAATTCTTAAGTATTAGTTAATTCAGGTGTATAAATGCAGTTTTCTTTATTTAGAAGAAGCACAAAAGACTATTCATGATGATCACATGAGCATGGACGATGGTGGATTTCCTACTTTTGAGCTTCGCCAGTCTAAAAGGGGAACACTTTGTAAAAACTCTCTTTCTAGGAAAAATAACAATGTCATGCTCGCAAAGTAAGTGTACTAAGACTTGCTCTTTTTTTATTAAAAAATATAAGTGATTAAATTATGTCAATGCTTATTAAACTTTTTATTTGACTTTTTAACACATTTAAAATTTTTTGAGTATATTTAAATGTGCATTTTCAGCACGTTTAAATTTCAAATGATGTAAGCTTTATTTTCATTGTTTTTAAAATCCTAACTAAAATAATATCCAGAAAATCTTTAGCAAGAGGGTTTGTTAAAAACTATTAAATATTTTGAGTTTGATTACTTTAAAAATTGAAAACAGAAGGATCATGCGTGCAAAAACTTTTGTAGGGCACCTCCTCGTCCAAGCCCTGGTAGTGTAACCTATTCTGATGATGATGATACTAAAGGTTATGATGAAAACTGTGATAGCAGTAGCTTGACTGAAAAGCCATCTGAAATGAGCTCTTCTGATCAAGTAAGTTGGATTTTCTTTTATTTATTATAAACAGTTAAAAATTATTAATTTATTTGAATAAATAACCTTATGTTTGTATTAAGCTTTTAAAGTTTCTAAAAGACTACCAATATCAGTTTGGGAAGTTTAACCCTTTCGCTCTGGTTGGGACATATGCTGTCCCACGGTGGAAAAATTTTGAAATTAGGACTGTGGCAACATGTCCCAGTTGCTGAAAAACTTCAAGGAACAGAATAAAATTCTTCTTTGTGCCTCCAAACACATCATGATCTAATGGATATCTCATCGCATTTGCCCCCAAGAAGCTCAAACAAGTGCAAAAATTGCACTTTTCTGATTCCCTTGCCGTATTGAAAGGGTTGAAAAAGATAGAAATATCAATTTTTAATTTTAATGATGGAGTAATAATATATTAGTTATTGTAGTGCACATATATATTAAATAAAGTTAGTTTTTTAGGAAAAAAACTCATCATAGAGTAGCAGTTTTTCATACTTAGATTTTAGTTTAATGATCATAATAAAGATTGAAAGATTTTGTAATTGTTACAAGTATCTGGATTTCACTCTCATTTTTCTAATGCAGATTTGAAATAAACAAAGTTAAGTCATTTACAATTTTAAATATGTAATATTATATTTACCTTCAAGTACTTATTATTACTCTAAAACAATTTGTTCAAGCATGTGTGTATACAAAAAATAATATATATATCCTAAAATTCTAGCATCCTTACCTATATTATTTTGATCTATTTTTTAGGGTTCTGATAGTGAAAGAGAGAGTGATAAATGTGATCCCCATTCTTTTGTTAACCATTATGCAAATGTAAATGACACATTGAGACAGTCGTGGAAACGTCAACGTCCTGTCAAACCTCCCAGCTACACTGATAGTGAACCTGAAGGCAGCATACAAGTCAGCTTAAACGGAGGTCACATAGTTATGAACAATATGGCAGGTTCACGGGCACCACTACCTGGTTTTTCAAGTTTTGTGTAGTGCCTTAACTCTACAATCTTTTTGTCAAGAACAGTCTATTTTCAACTGTCTGCCGTCCAATCTTAAGCATGACTAATGCTTTCATTTTGATAAGGACCCATAAATATGTAAATAACAAGTATGCATAGTACTTTAGGGATGTGTTATTCTTTGTTTTTCTTTGGAAGAAAGATTGTAATGGATATGAAAAAGTGTGATACTTATTTTGAAGTTTTGTGAAGTGTATTCATTACTTTCTTAAATGGTGTTTTACAAGGGTTTTATTAGAAAGCTGTTTATGATGTTGAGTAGTGATAGTGCTTCTTAGCTCATACATTTTGTAAATATATAGTAAAGCATACAAGTCATTCATTTGAACGAGGTTCCATTTTTACTGTGCCAATGTAATAAGGGACCAATAAATATCAGTATTTTTAGACAGTTTACCAAACAAATAACTTTTTAAATGGTACATTGCACTTGTACTTGAAGAAAGCACTTGTTTATATATTTTAAACATGAAATATTTAGATATTCCAGATTTGAACTTGCTCATTTTTAGCTGTAGTGAATTGAACAAATTTGGTGAGCCTTAAGACATAATTTAAGCATCATTAAATCAATTTTGTATATAAATAGCAGATTTATAAAGCTTCATTAGAATAAGTGCTAAAGTCTTTTAAGCTTTTTAGGAAACACTTTATAAAATCAGTTTGTAATGTATTTTAGCTTTAGTAATTTAGGTTTGCAGTCATTTATGACCTGTAGCTTAGTTTCTGTTGTTACATCATTTTTAACATAGGATTTGAAATGATGCTTTTTTAATATTTGTTTTTCTCATTGTATGGTTCGCAATAGTATTCTATAAATTAAGTTTTCTTTATTATGATCATTAAACTAAAATCTAAGCATGAAAAACTGCTACTCTAGGATGAGTTTTTTACTTGGCTATTTGCTGTACTGCTACTTAGAGGCATGCCTTGACCAAAAGGGCAAGGGCATAGCCAATCTTAGGAGGCCTCTTTTGTATTTATCTTACAAATTTATTCAAGGTTTACTGAAAGAGGGCCTTTTTATCAAAAAGTTAATTTCCTTAAAATACATAAGTTTTTCAAGAGGCCATGTGGATCAGAATTTTTCAAAAAGTCTTAGCATTGTTTTCTCACAAAACATTTTAAACTCTTGTTTTTTCCCTTTTGAAAGTTTTGGTAAGGTTAATGGTACACACACAAGCAATGACTGTCACCAAATGCCTATGCTTCTGCTAATGCTATTTTAGCATTATATGCATATTGCTTCGCACCACTTCTGTTGCCTGGAAAGCAACTTAAAAAAGTTAAGGAAAATGTCTTGTCATTCTAATTCAATATATTAAGAACTAGTATTTTTTATATTTATATTTCCCCATTGAATATTAAACAATGTAAATGTGTGTACACAGCTTCAAAATATATTATACTGTTTAAATCTTAACATTGCTGCTTAGCAATGAACCTCACAGTTCCATTTTTAATTCCTAAGATTTGTGAAGGTCGCATAAGGGCTTTGATGCCTTTAGGGCTTTGAGTCCATATATGATGAAATTCCTAGATTTTTTAATTAGAAAATATATTTACATCATTATTTTTGGGCAGTTATTTGAATATAGGCAACTTGTGATTATCTCCGTCCAACTGTTAAATTTACATAAATGAATCATTCCATTTTAATGCATAATTGTAAACTACTCATAACTACATTTTAAATTCTTGATAGCTTAAGTTCTCTAAGTACTTGAAATAGTGCCTTACTATAAAACTTGTTTTTTAAGCACTTGATATTTAGTCCCTGTTTTTGAATTATTTATGAATTTTTTTGTGTTTTTTTACTGTTGACTAATACAGTAAAGCACCGTTTATACGTCTTTCAAGGGACCGACGTAAAACGACGTATAAATGGAAAAACGTATAAATGAAAATATCTTTAATTATTAGGTTTTTAACACTCTTAACGCATATTTACGTAATTGCATTAAATTTAAGGTTTTTCTTAAGAAAAAATTACTTCAAAACAGTTTTTAAACTGAAAATAATAATTAAATTTTAAAATATTTAACATAAAAATGAAAGAAACCCTAACTTTATAGTGCTAGGGTTTTTAGAACGGCAGTTTCATGGTTCCCCTTTCTTAGTGGGATCATTTAGCGATCAAAAGAATTCTCCTCTGCAGGGGGTGCTGGCGACCCCCTAACCAGAGATAAGGGCCATAAAACTGTAGTGTAGCACATCCCGTTATCAGTTCAACGAATTGCCCTTTTACTCCACCCCCACACCATTGCCCATTGGTCATACTACAGCCAAGGAATGAAAGGAATGCAGTGTCCTTCAACCTTCCCTGGAGAAATTTTCCCACGGAAGCAACAACTGATACAGGATATTTTCGAATTTTAAAACAGCCGAAACGACGTATAACCGATATTGCGCGTCGTAAAAACGAAGAATTTTTGCATTAAAATGAATAGGAATGAATTGGGACTTTATGAAAACGACGTATAAATGATAAAGTCGTATAAATGAGAAACGTATAAACGGTGCTTTACTGTATTTCATGTATGATTTTGTTTGTTAAATAAGGTGTGTGTATTCAGTTTTTTTTCCACTTCACTTGTTTCATACTGTTAAATTGTTTGGTAGCCTTTAGTTCCTACTTGGGGTACATACATGAAGTTAATTAAAATTCTATTAAAAGGAGTTTAGGATAGTTTTAAAGGAGGATAATTTTTAACAATACCTACTAGAATTAGTTTTTAAAATTTCTTACTATCAAAGTATTGTCACATTTAGTTCTTTAGTTTTTATTGTTGTTTCTGTAATTTTAATGATTTCTGAAATATTTCAGATTCAACCTTATCTTTTCACTGCCATTTATTTCATGTATGAGGGAATTTTTAAAAACCAATTACACTACTCCACAAAAAATAGGGTCAAAATGCTTCTGACACAAATTAAGCAGATTCTTATGTAAAATGACCCCCTGAATCCGAATTCGACCCCCGTTTTTCTCCATCAGGTTCACATTTTCGAGGAACAGCCCCTCCCCCTTTTTGCGTTTTTCTATGACTTAATGACTTTGAATTCGATTTTCAGGGGCAAAAACTATATTACTTTAGCCTTTAAATTACACCCGAGGGAACAAGAAAGGTTAAAGCTTCTAAAATATACAAATTTGTAGCAAATGGATAAGTTTAAGGGGTTATTGCCCGCCTAAAAATGCAAAAAAATCGTTAAAAATTACAGAGATTATTTTTGGCTATTTTTTCCTCTTATTTTTTACGCAATTCATCATTGAAGGGTCCTAACCCTTCCCCAAGGACCCGAATTTGATGAATATATGCAGCAATGATTTTTACAAAAAGCGGTTGAGGTGTTAGCGCCCCCCAAAACACCCACGGAAGGGTTCGATGCCATACTTAAGGGTTAAACTGCTATACAAAAAAATTCCAACTGTTACTGACTGAATTTCAGTCGATTCTTGTGTAAAATGACCTCCTGAACGCAAATATGACACCAGTTTTCCCCATCACCCTCAATTTTTAATGGGACACCCCCAATTGTTGTCCACAGCCCACACATCATTCTATTAACAGCTTGAAACATGGAACCCCCATCCCCAAAAAATGGCCAGTTTTTAACGAAGTGAACAATTTCCCTCAGGATACACCTGAAATATAAGAATAATGTTATTTTTGAGCTTTTCAAAATATGATTATTAATTCCTGAGTTCACGAGCGGCGGCGCGATTCAGAGAGTCTCTTCCGCGAGTGCTTCGGGGGCGCTAACACCTCAACCGCTTTTAGCAAAAATCCCTGCTGCATATATTCATTAAATTTGGGTCCTTGGGGAAGGGTTAGGACCCTTTAATGATGAATTGCGTAAAAAATAAGAGGAAAAAATAGCCAAAAATAATCTCTGTAATTTTTAACGATTTTTTTTGCATTTTTAGGGGGGTAATAACCCCTTAAACTTATCCATTTGCTACAAATTTGTATATTTTAGAAGCTTTAACCTTTCTTGTTCCCTCGGCTAAATTTAAAGGCTAAAGTAATAGTTTTTGCCCCTGAAAATCAAATTCAAAGTCATTAAGTCATCGAAAAACACAAAAAGGGGGAGGGGCTGTTCCCCGAAAATGTGAACCTGATGGAGAAAAACGGGGATCGAATTCGGATTCAGGGGGTCATTTTACATAAGAATCTCCTTGATTTGTGTCGGAAGCATTTTGACCCTATTTTTTTGTCGAGAAGTGTTATTTTCTATGAACAAAACTACCATCCTTTGTATATTTAAAAGGATTAATAATTGTAGCTTATTTGGTTCTGTGCGATGTTTTCTTTGAATTCATTTCAGATGAAAGTATTTTAAATAATGCTGTTTTGTGGTATTATTGCATGTTTTATACTTGTATATTTTACATTGTCGACAAATTTCCATTTCTCATGGCCCTATTTTGAGGTGGTAAAGGGTTCATGTTTTCTATTATTTATTATAAAAAGCCGTGTTTGATTATGATTATTGCTTAAAATTTGTTTGATATTTTGTATGTATTTACAAAAGTGAATAAATTCAAAGTTCTTTATGTGACATTGTATTTTCTTACTGTGCAAGAAACATGTTACAAAATTATAGTTTTAGTGATGGATGAATAAATTATTCTTATAAATGGAAATGCAACATGATGCATGATATGAGAGCTTTACTGAAAGCCATTAAAAGAAAAGAAAAAAGTAGACATTTCATAAAAATTATACAAATTATTTTTAGCAATTAAAAACAATTCTCTAAAAAATAACAGGGTGTCTGATAACAAGGTATTTTAGAAATTATCCAATTAAGATTTAAATTAAAAAGTACTACATAAAAAAGTATTATTTGAAAAGATTTCAAACCTTCTATAAATGAAACTTATGAGAAGTATAATTATTAACAAATTATAATAAATTAATTATTAATTATAAATGCAACTTTTTTTTGAACTGAAATCCTTAAAAGTTATCTTCCACATGGCAATGTTCCCAGTAGAGCTTCCTTTTAAAATCTGTCATTCTAAAAAAATACCTTGGCATTTTATTGGAATACCAACAACTGACGGGCAATATATGAATCGTTTTCACTCATTTCTTAGGCATTCTCTATAGTTAATTATCAAATTTATTTTTGCCGGTAACAAGTGTAAGATTCTCGTAATCGGAATTTTGTAAAGTTGGCTTTACAGCACACAAACTGTTATAAACAAAAATGGAGTTTTACAGTGATAGACGCTATACGGAAAAAACAAGATATAGTAAAGTTTCCAAGCGACTATGACCGATACGTTTGCAAGGCATGCTTGTGCAAAGGTTGGTTGGTTATTTAAATTTTTATGGCACAAAGTAGATTTAAACAACTTAATTAAATTGCATTTTTTATGCCTTTTACCCCTTTCATTGTGCAATAAAATTACGTTGTTTACATCTACCTCTGGTTGTGACCGATATTATAAAAAATTATGGATTATATTCTTTAAAATAGGTTTATTAAATTAGTAGTATTTTATTATTAATGAAAATTTTTTTCACTAAAATTTTATTAAGTTGTCATTGCAGTCCAGTGGCTACGCTTTATCAAGTTTGTATAAAGCTACCCTATTTTTTTTGAAAGGTGGGTGATCAATCCTTAGAAGTTGATTGCTGATTAGTTAAGGGATATATGCTGACCAACTTGAGCCTCTTCTTCTTCCTTCAAATACATATTTTAAAAAGTTTATTTGCTTTCCGTAGTACGAAAATGATGAATCCTTAGAAATTCTATTAAAGGGGGCATCCATAAATTACGTGAGGTCATAAAGGGGGGGAGGGGTTTGGAAAAATCTCACCAAGGGGGTCGGGGGGGGGGGTCGGTGAAAAACTCACGTCAACTTTTTAAGTTCGAAATTAAACGATTTTTTTCAAGCTTGAGAAAGGAATAATACCCACAGATAAGATACTGTGGTGATTTTTAGGTGGAATAATGTTCTTTTCCTCAAAATGCAAGCGAATTGGATAGAAAATTATTTTTAAAGGTTGTAGGTAAATCTCACTTGGGGGGGGAGGGGGGTCCAGCAAAATCTCACCAAGGGGGGAGGGGGGTCCAGATTTTTGAAAAAACACCTCACGTAATTTATGGATGACCCCAAAGGCACTAGAAAAATGCCGCCTTTAGAAACAATGGTGCCAAAATATCCAGACTAGAGAGAGGTAGGTGGATTATTAGGTTTACTTTGTTTATTGGAAGCTCCTGAGCAATAAATCTCAGTATCAAATAATTGGTAAAACGCATTTTTTCATATCCCTATTTAAGTTTTCACCCCATTACTATTTCTGGATTTTTTTAATCGCACGTGTGGCATAAAATTGAAAACTATCCAAACCAAACCTCTTGAGACTTCTCAGGGTGTAAAATTATCCATGATAATCATAATTTATAATTATTTTGCACGAATTTTATGTTTTTTCACCTTGTAAAACAAAAATGTGTTGTTTTAGATTTTGAAGAAGTTTTTAAAAAATATTTCCATTTAAATTTTTTTAAACTTTAATTTTATACTCTAACTTCTAAAAAAATATTGATTTATACTAAATATTTACACATAAAAATATTATTACTCACATTCTTACCAATTATTTTTGTTGAAAAAAATAAATTCGCCTATTTTTACGAGACGCAGGATTACAATCAATGACACCATAGGAATTTCTAAAAGGAAAAGCCGAGAGGAAAGGCACTTCATAATGCCTATAGGAACACAGTTGGCTTCCAGAAATTCCGATATCCTAATCGATGGACATATTCTTTTCCTTGATTGATTACTCATAATTCAAAAGATCATCCGATATTTCCCACCAGTGATCGCGACAGTCTTCGAAAGACGCAGAAATCCATACTCATGGCGATAAAAGACATTTAGAAATCTGCTCGGATCTTTAGCTCCGGGATTACTGCGTTTCTTTTATGATGATGAATCACTCGAAGGGGTTCGACACATTTATTTTGGCGTAAAAATACTAAAAACCAAATGGGGATGGGAGCGTGAGGGTTGGAAAGTGGTAATAATGTTTATGAACTTCGCATCGAAGATTGATGTGCAGTGGGAAAACATAAGTCTTTATAACGGCCTCCATAGATTTATAATTAAGTAGTAATTGTACAGTCATAGAAAAAATTCAATTTTTAACTGAAAATCTGACTGTGAAATGACAGGAGGTTTTCAATACGAACAAGAGAACATACGGGGTGTTTCAAAAGTCCGTTTCACGGCTTTTATTTGGAACCAACGTGTCCTAGGGTCACAGAAGTAAGGTCTACCCCTTGGTAAGGGACCCTGGAGAATCTATTGAGATGTCTTACAGCAGCCCTAGCTGCGAAATAAAAAAAAATTAATTTACAAACTATAGGAGATATAGCAAAAACCTATTTCCAACGTTATAAAGAACTCACAGATAAAAAAATTCATGAAAATATCTTGATTATTCGTGGAGATATTAGCAACTTTTTCAGACCTCAAAAAAGAAAAAGTTTGCAAATTTTTAAGCTTTTTTTAATTTTTTGATCAAATTTTGCCTTTATTCACCTAAAAAACCACAAAACTACACATTTACACTGAAAAAAATTGCAAACTTGTGAACTTTTTTCTTTTTTGAGGTCTGAAAAAGTGCTATTTCACATGCTAATATCTCCGCGAATATTCAAGATATTTTTATGAAATTTTTTTCTGTGGGTTCTTCATATCGTTGGAAACAATACTCTCACTGAGTTTTTTCTCTATATCCTATAGTTTTTAAATTATTTTTTTACTTTTTTATTACGCCGCTAGGGGCGCTGTAAGTCATCTCAATGGATTCTCTAGGGTCATCTACCTAGGGGTAGACCTTACTTCCGTGACTTTAGGACAAGTTGGTTCCAAATAAAAGTCGCGAAACAGACTTTTGAAACACCCTGTGTATACAAAATTAAAAGAGTTAATTCAAATCATACCAACCGTGAAGTTTCTCGAAAATCTGAAATGTATGTTGATTGCTATAGAATCTGTAAATTGATTACATTAGTTGATCAAAGATGGAGATTCACAAAACTTCTATGTAAAATCTTACTTCCCAGAAACTTATTTTAATATTTGGTGATTCTATAGAATTCTAGAATTTCTCAGTATGTAGTTAGTAGTAAGAAATACGCATCAGTTAACCTAAACTAAAGGATTTCTATAATTTCCTTCATATCCTCTTAGCTTTGTGATTAGTAGTTTCAGGCTTTAAAATGGATATAAAGCTACCCAATCTCTATATGCAGTAAGAATAACCTGTAAGGGGGGTGGATAGATAATTTTTTAACTGATAATTTTCAAACAAATAGTTATTCTATTTAGTTGGTAGCGTGAATGACAATTTTACGTTGTAACTCCTAACTTTGATTTTTATCGATCAGAAAAATATTTACGTTATTGAAAATTACTACTTTAGTCTCATTTTTAAACATTACAACCTTGTTATCTCGAACTTTGATACCTCAACAAACTTTATATCTCAAAAAAATATTTCCCCTTGAAATAAAGTAATTTATATTAAATTTTACATGTGGAGTAACTTAATATCACGAATTTATTTTCGGGTCCCTTCAAAAATCGATATACCTTCAATTCCAAGATATCGAGGTTTACTGATCTTCAAAAAAGTTGTACCAACAAGAAATACTTTATTATATTACAGTTTTTTTACTTTTATGCATATTCTTATAAATTTTTAGACCGTTGTTCATTTTAGTCTTTGAAATAGTCTTACATGCAACATTTTTTCCAGCGTTGGAGTCAATTGATAAGATTAATTTACATTATAAACTAAGACCATTTCCATTATACCATGAACATTTCCGGTCCGAAACGACCATTAAAAAACAAAGTCAGTGGATTATTGCATTGAACATAAATCTAATAAATTACACAGATCACCATCAGAAGTTCCCTTAAAAACGTAGTACGGCTCTTAAAACGAGCGAGTACTTAAACGGTGATCCGAATAGCTATAAAAGAAAACAGCGCGTGAGAAGGATGAAAGCTCTATTGGATGAAGTTCACGATGGAAACCCGAAGTAACAGTAATGAACGAATAAGAGAATGAGAAAAACAACCCCATTCTCTTCTACAGAATTTATTCCTCTCAGTTGGTTTGATTCGAATTCAGATGTAATGCTCTTAGTTTTTATAGGCTGTTTAGCTGAATGTTCCGGGGAGGAATAGGGAAGGGTTTTCACCATTAACAATTATGTGCTATTTAGAAAAGATTCTATATACTTTCTCTTTATGACTTGAACTCTTTAACCTCTCACTTCTTTCTGTCTCTCTTTGAAGAACCATGTCTTGATTTTCTTCCTTCTAATGTCTTGCGTCTGATCGATCTCTAGTAGTAATAACTATACCAACCCATTACACTGTTCTACACTGAAAAAATTTCCTTGATGAAAATAGTCATTTCTTATAGATTTTAGGTCGCTGAATACGAAAATCACCATTAAAATTCTCAATTGACTCAGGATTTTCGGGGAACAGCCCCTCCCCCTTTTCACGTTTTTTAACGACTTTATAACTTTGAACTCGATTTTCAGGGTCAAAAAGCATTGCTTTAATCTTCAAATTGCCCCCCAGGGGACAAGAAATGTTCAAATTAATAAAATATGATAAGTTTATAACAAATGGATAGGTTTAAGGGGTAGTTAACCCCCTAAGAATGCAAACAATTAGCTAAAAATTATAGAGGTTTTTATACGCTATTTTTTCCTCTTATTTTATACGCAATTCACGTTTGAAGGGTCCTAACCCTTCCCCAAGGACCCAAATTTGATGGCAATATGCAGCAATGATTTTTGCTAAAAGCGGTTGAGGTGAGAGCGCCCCCAGAGCACCCACGGAAGGGTTCAATGCCGCACTTAGAGTTTAACTGTGCTGTACGAAAAAAAATTTGAAGCCACTTACTGAATTTCAGCTGATTCTTGTGTAAAATGATCTGCTGAATTCAAATATGACACCCATTTTCCTCCATCACCCTCAGTTTTTAAGGGGATGCCCCCTAATTGTTATCCAAGCCGTGCATCTATTAACATCTTGAAACATGGAATCCTCACTCCCGAAAACCGGTCAGTTTTTAAAGAACTGAAGAGTTTCTACTTAGGATACACCCAAAATATAAGAAAAACGTCATTTTTTGTAATCTTTTCAAAATCATCGATATTAATTCCTGAACTCGCGAGCGCCTTCGCGATTCTGGAAGTCTTCCGAACTCTTCCGCGGGGATTTCTGGGAGGCTAACACCTCAACCGCTTTTAGTAAAAATTATTGCTGCATATTGTCATCAAATTTGGGTCCTTGGGGAAGGGTTAGGGCCCTTCAAACGGGATTTGCGTAAAAAATAAGAGGGAAAATAGCGTATAGAAACCTCTTTAATTTTTAGCTATTTTTTTGTATTTTTAGGGGGGTAATTACCCCTTAACCCTATCCATTTGTTATAAATTTATCATATTTTATTAATTTGAACATTACTTGTTAACTGGGGAGCAATTTGAAGACTAAAATAATGCTTTTTGACCCTGAAAATCGAGTTTAAAGTTATAAGGTCGTCGAAAAACGTAAAAAGGGGGAGGGGCTGTTCCCCGAAAATCCTGAGTCAATTGAGAATTTTAATGGTGATTTTCGTATTCAGCGACCCAAAATCTATAAGAATTGACTATTTTCATCAAGGAAAAAATTTTGAAGGTCAAATTTGTAGAACAGTGTTATTAACCACCCATTATGTCCCACCTAATAGTAGGGACGTTCAACTTTTAAAAAATTTGTATTGATCTTTTAAAATTGATGGTTATTTGAAAAATATTTTATCTGAAAATACAGCTATGTTCCAATTTAAATTAGTATATCTTAAGTGTAAAATATATGAATCCTCAAAGCCTAGTAGCACTAAAACCAAATTTGAAATGGTCCATCTGTATCTCAAACAAGCTAAGCTAAAAAAAAGAAAACTTTGAACGTTACGGGATAGGAAAGAACAGTTAAAACAAAAATGGTCAATTCAAAAAATCTGTATCTTTTTTGAAAATGAAATATTCTCCAAAAGATGTGTATATGCCCTACGTTAATTAAAAATACCAGTTTATTTTGAGAAGGAAGAAAATGCGAAACTTTAAAAATGCATAAAATTATTTTAGTTAAGGCCAATAAATGTCTAAATAGATAATAAACTCTTTTTTATCCATCCACTTTCAAAATCAACGACCCAAAAGAAGTTCAAGGGTCCATTAAAAACCCGATAAACGTATGGCACATCAAACACTTTAACTGGCCATGTGGCCATTTAACTAACTATAGTGTCCTTAAAAGTTTTAATTTTATATCTTGATACCACTCAAAATTATTCACCCATTTCCTATTTACTCCTTATTATTAAAGCAAGTTTTTTTTCACATTTCCTAGAAGTTACCAAAGTTTCCTAGTTTACAAAAAATTTTAAAATCTTATGTAAAATTAATTTTCTTATAGCAATGAATAAATATTTAAAAACCATTGACTAGAATAGAGTGTTTTCTCCATTCCTACGGTACGCTAGCTATGAATATTTTTTTTAATACAGGAAGAAAGAAATTTTTTTCAGGAGAAGATTCTTGGTGCCACATGTGACATGGCACACAGGGTGGAAAATCACGAATTTTCGCTCTCACATTTCATTTCATGCTGAGCTTTATATGTAAAAATAATTTGCTACTCATGAGATTAAATTACATTCAAAATCGTAGTTCAAATTATTATTTAGATTGTGGAATGCATTTAATCATTAGTTTTTTTAATTCCTTCACGTAGTAATTTTTATAAACTTAACAGCCATTATATGCGAGATATTGGTATGAGATATTTGAAAATACACAGAATTAAAATAAATGAAGTAAAAAATGTAGTAAGGAGTGGCAGGAAAACTGTAGCACATGGAAGCACACCCTCTAAACACTGCCCCTCCCAAATTTCATCTTCACGATTCCTCTCTTAACAATGCATACCAGACCTCCAAATCTCTTATTAGACATCTTCAAAATATTTTCCAGAGAGCAGCATTATTCATCACAGAGACTACAACTCTTCTCAACCCAGGGTAAACAGTACCGCTCGGTGGTAATGAATCCGTATCGACGAGAAAGCGATTTGCAGGCAGCACAGCTGAAGGGAAGAGTAAGAAAAAGGGAGGAAGGGAGGAAACGTCAGTGGAAGTATTAGTTACAGTTTCTTGTGTTTCGAGGAAGAGATCAATGGGTTTGGTCATTAGGGTCCTGCTGAGGAGGAGGAAGATGCGATTGGGAGGAAGTTGAATCTAATTAAGACGGCTTGAAGAAGGGGGGATTCATTGATGACCCGGTAGACTGGGGTAGTGGAAACTAAGTTTACTTCTTTTTGGTGGGTGACAGGTTTTTGCTTTTACCTTGTCACGCGCACTATCTGTTTTTTGCGAAAGTTTTAGTTGAAAATTAAGTGAGAAAATAGTCAAGAATACTTGAGTAATGTTAAACTATCGAAATGTGTATTAATTGATGATTTAACTGTGGATTATTTTTATTTTAATACAGTGTTTTTTTTTCTGTATAAGTTGACTTGTATTAGCTGGTTCACTATATTCACAGATCTTATATAAGCATGCTATTTCTATAATTCGTTTCATGATTATATAATTATTTCTTTCTATAATTCTTGGTTTGTTCACTCGTTTCACAGATCTAATACTATTAATATAAGTATGATATATCTATAATAATCAACAAAAATATTCAACATCTGAATAGTATTGTAATAAGAGGCAATGCTTTTAATCAGACTTAGTATTTAAGCTTTTTTAGCTGTTCTAGGAGGGTTAACATTAAAATAAATTTATCGGTTTGGGTTCGTTTTATTGGAGTCATTGAATTATGTTTATATCAAACCCCACAAAATCAAACAACTATAAATTTTCTCTCTATGTTTTGATTAATATAAAGTAAGCATGAAAAAAAAATTCTTATAACTGAAATTCTTAACTTAGGTTTTCGGAATTTTTTATTTGGCATGGTCTATCAAGGCATTCTCCTCAGTAAATAACATAAAATCAAGCGCTTGACACTTTTTCTTTGGCGTATCAATAACTTTTTTTCCATAATTAAGTTGTTGGTCTCACAAATACATATGCAATTGGCTACAGGTTGTACAAATATCCTAGCTTTAAATTAACTCTAGGGAAAAAAGATAAGGGATACCAAATCACCAACAAAAAAAACCCAACTCACAAACGATCACTTTCAATCACTCGTCACCCGAAATCTAAATTACACCTCCAATTTCACAACCCCACCTCAATCACATGTCCCCGAAACTCCCCCCGTGACAAGAATAAAAAAACATCCTCTCCCTCTCCCACCTTCTAATATTCAATCAAGCACATCCCAAAAGAAAACAACCATTTTTTTTCTCTAAAAAAAAACTTTACCAGAGATAAGGCTGTTGGAGTCTGAATGGGGAGTTTATCTTGTAAGGACCAGAAACATTAAGGCTTCGTCCTCCCCATTCCAACCATAGAGTTGAAAGGAATAGAGAGTACAACGAACCCCTAACTCTCTTGGAGATACTGAGTCAATATGTGCTACACAATAAAAATTACTTCTTCAAAAAACTAATACACAGGAGGCGGTTTTTATAACATTCAATATAATTATAACAAATTTCATAATCCCGAGTCATAGCCGGAAAACATATTACAAATCTGGCTAAAAAGAAGATTGGCTTCGTTTTAACTAAATGATCACTAGTAAATTAGACTGGCACATACGTACTTGTTTTTAAAATATATTCTTTTAGTGGTGATTTTATTAAATCTAAATTATGTTTTTGTAAAAATTAACCGTAAAGGCACGTTTTCTCCTGGAGCTAGGAGTAAGTGGAGGGAGCATCCTCAATAGAATTTCGTTATTCAAGTTGAAGCAAACGTGAAGTCTTGCCACCATCTTGAGTAGTGAATTTTTTACTAATATATATTAAAAAAAAAGGAAAAAAATACTTTTATCGGTGAATATTAGAATGTTCTATAAAACTATTTATTTTGGATTAAAATGTAAAATTACTAAACTAAGTTTTCAAATAAAATATTTGCATCCCTTTTAAATTATTGTCCTTCAATCCATCTTACTTATTCATGTTTTATTCAGAGGTAAGGCTAAGCTCGCACTAGAGACTTTTGTCACGGCGACTGAGACAAAATTATCACCTTGGCTATTGCAAGAAGCTACAGCGCGCACTAGGCGACGAAACTTTTGGCCTATTGCCAAGAATCTCCTCATAGAAATGCATTGCTTTTAAGGGACTAGTGATTCAAGTCGCCGCGACGGATGTCTCTAGTGCGCGCTTAGCCTAAGAGGTCTTTTGAAGAGTGCGAAATAAACATGTAAAAGTTTCATGGAATGCGAAGTTAGTCACCAGTAATAGTTTGTGGGAAAAGTTGGTAAGTTTGATAAATATTCAATGCACTACTCAAGATGGCCGCCAGTCATTACCACAGTTAAGATGGGTTTTTTAGCTTCAGTGATTTCAGACCATGTTCTCTCCACTTTCTCTTACCTCCATGCGTTTTCTAGGCATATGGAAAATTTTAGAGTAAAATAAGTTTAGTGCAAAAAAATACGAAATTTTTAAAGTATTTTCAAAACGCCTGTTTCCAGGTGGGGACGTAATTGGTGCCTACTATTTCAGTATCAAGATTACTATAGTGTTTCTGTATCTTAATTTACTAAATAAGACCGTAATAACTTTCAAACTATACTCAACTCTAACGTTTATTGGAAATGGAGAAATAAGTTGAGAGTAAATGAAGGAAGTAGTTCCCAGCGCAATATCCGAATTCAGGATGAAATTAGGCATTTACTTTAAATACATACTTATATAAACGAAACGTAAATTCTTAAAATGAAATATAAGAAGGGTTCATTTTACATATAAATTAAAACCTGTAAATTATCACCGTAAAAGAGTTTATTAAAAATCTGTGATGCTTTTAAATCACTGTATAAAAATCCAAGAGAGAATTAACATTTCTTTCACTGTTTGTTTGATTTTGCTTCATTGTTTTTCTCTCTATTATTGTTCTTTCGTTTCTCTGATCGTTTTTCTGACAGAAATCCCAATTTTTCTAGCACTCAAATATTCCATTTAAAGCACAGTTTCCTCTTATTTGATATGTTTCAACACAGTGAACCGATGACAAAGCTCTGAGAGAAAAAAATGAGATTATTTTGAGCTGCTTCTTCAATCATTGCGATGGATTCAAATATTCTCTACTGAATGCCGTATTGAAGCAGATAGGGTAATTACGAAAGTTAACGATAATTTTATGAATTTCCCTTTACAACTCTTCATGGTACGCAGGGGATGCACTCTCTATTCGATACCATCTCTATGATTCCAACTAGTTCCAACGGCAGAAAGGGAGGTTCCCTTAAAAGAACCCCTCCTCCTAATGTTCCTTCCATTAAGCAATCTCATTGCCATTAATCGACCCGAGGAAAGACAAATGCTGAGCTCTGAACTTTTGTCCACTGTGGACTCTGATGTTTTTTCTCGGTGTAATGAAATTGCAATTTGGGAAGAGTCGAGATACGCTCTCTTCCCCAGGCCGTTGACATTGCATTACGGTGTAGCTTGGTCGTGCTGCTGGACAAGGGATGTTTTCTTTTTTTAGTTGATTTAAATTTCAGCGCTGTCTCGTTACGGAATGCTGATGATGATGTTTTAGGAAATTACAATAGTCGTTGACTCTCATTATATTTGTATCTTTTCTGTATTTCGGTTCAAACATAGGTAATTTGAAACTGGTTCCACGACTCAGATGAAGCATATTAGTGGAAAACAAGACCCTAAGACGAGGTGTCACTTTAAGCCGAGTGCTTTGATTGGTTGGCTGAAATGTCTGTTGGAAAATATGTTTTTGTACAAAATAATATCCGGGGATAGAACCTAGGAACTGCCACATGCTAAGCAAGCATCCTATCACTGCTTCAGTGGCGATTAAGTAACCGAAAAACTTATAATAATGTCTTTCTTATTGGGATAACTTTTGACGCAGGTGCCATGTTGCAGATAGCGAAAAGTGACAGCTTGGTGAGACTTGTCTCATTTGAGCATATAGGTCAAAACTTAGTTACAAAATAAGGTTAACTAAACTTAATCACGCAGATTTTAAGACAAATGTCATTAAATTTATAAATGCACAAAAATCAATAGAAATTATCTTAACAGCATATAGATAATGTTCTATCGCCTAGTTATCAATCTAATTAAATCTAAGACAGCAGCAGTAACATCAATCGCAGCAATATACACAAAGAAGAAGATAAATTTCTTAAGAAGAATTCCTAACATTAACAGCATATTTACAGCAAAAGCTATAACCCTGTTTTCCACCATCAAAAAGTTTATTACAGAGATTACACAGTACATAATAATTTCTGACAGCAGATCAGTGATGATGGCACTGAAAAACGTTAGCAACAAATCTGCTGCAATTTTCCTTCAGCTAAATAAAGCAAAATGCAAGAAGCCTGTAGAGAAGGGTGGAGCGAAAAACACGAATTTTCGAATTTCAATTTTGGTTACCTCCAAAAAGTTGCCTTTTAGTGCCAAAAGAACACTTGTAAAATTTTATGAATTTTGAATAACTCCTTCAGGTCTCTACCAGGGCTTATATGTTTAGAAAAAATAGGTTTTTACTATAAATTTCCCATTTACATTGTTTATTGACATACTTTTCTGCCAATTTTATGTTTTTAATATAAAATTTAACTTTCCAGGCCCCTCAATAGATTTTTTAAATGAAAAAGTTAATGAAAAGGCACCAATAAATGTAAAGTACAGGTTTAATGTGCTATACAATACTAGGGTGGAGCAAAAAAATTTTTCTTCGAAATCGGTGTGCAACTACTGCTCAAAGTTTGTGGTTGGTGGTCCTAATAACCTATAAAAAATTTAAACTTGATCGGATAATACCTTCAGGTTGCACTTTTGAGTTGAAGTATGAAAATTTTTTGAAAAATGTAAAAAAATTTGAAAATTTTCCTAATAATTTCTAAACGATCCCGATGTTATTTTATCGCCAATAATTACAGGTATTGCTTGTATGTTGCTTAACAATTTGTCCTTATTAATTTAGAAAAATCTACGTAATTGATTACGAGGGGTTTCGGGTTTTAATGTTTTACTTGTACTTTTTGCCAAACCCAATTTAAAAAATTTCTCATCCACCACTTAACATTCCCAAATAAAAGAAATGGGAAAAGAACAATCGAAGTAGTATTTAGTGATAAATATAAGAAAAGGGATAGGTAAAAAACTTTTAATGATTTTTACAAGTAATATGGAAAAATCGCCTTTTAAATAAATCACCTAGCTAAAAATGTTTAATTTTTAGTACACTAGGGAGCTACCGCCCCCTGCTCGCTATCTCTCGCCAACCCCCGTTAACTGCTGACGCAGGGCCTTTCGGATCGCTTCGCAATCCCTGAAAACCCTGCTCACTAAAATTGCTTATTTATAAAACATTCGTTAAAACAATTAGTAGAAGAAACGTCAACCAACTTTCCAAAAGCACATTCTCTTAAATGTTAGAATATTTATTGATTGTAAATTAACAATAATTTAATCAACATGTTTTCCTTAAAAATAGCCATCAAGCGTGCTCGTAACTATTGTTATTCAATATTTACAAAAAAGTTCAACAATGAATCTTAAGTTTAATATAGTAACCTAGTAACTCGTCAAAATGTCTAGTGTTTTATCATTCAAGTTTTTGTTCTAAAACATACTTTTTAAACAATACAATTTAAGCTATTGAAAATAATAAAAGACAAAACCTACATTACACTCAATGTTTACAAACAATTGATTTTGGTGTGTGAAATTCTATACTTAATAGTATATCTGTGAGTTACTATTAAGTATAAAATATACCCATACTCTTATCAGTCTTATAAACATATTTTATTTAGAAAGTACATATTTTGAAACGCATTTTTAAAGCGTGAAAGGAATTATTTTCATCATTAATGATTAGCGTCGGTTGGTTATTGTGATTGGAGGTATAATAAATTGTACGACAGTCTCTTGCTGTTAACTGAAACCTTATCCGTAATCCAGAAAAATGGAATTATTTTAGAATTGAGATTTTTTTAGAAATTCTAAAGGCTTATTGCACATCCTCAAAAGAATCCGAACAGTTTGATACCAAAAACATGTTATACGGATCAGTAAATAAAAAGCCTTTCTCTGGAAACCATTTACAAAAACTTTTTTTTAGAATAGAGAGATAAAACCTTTTTTACCTCTCATGAGAAATTTAAAGTGTAAAGTAATCTATTAATTCTAAAAAAACTAAATTTATAGGCATAAAATTACCGAAAAGGAATTAAAGTAAATTTGGGGACGTCCCCCCAAAAGCAAAGGTTGGTGGTGCAAACGGAGGTCATATTCGGACACAGGGGGTAATTTAAAAATGAGTCAGCCGGATTTGTTCCGTAAACATTGTTTCTAACCATCATTGTGTAATTATAGTATAATATCTTTAACATAACTGTATTACATAGTCAATTGACGAATTTTGAAAATTATCAAACCATTTTTGCGTCATTCAAAAATTCTAATTTGCTAATATTAAGCAACATAAAATCAATACCTGTAATTATTGGCGATAAAATAACATCGGGATCGTTTAGAAATTACACTGGGGAACAATTTTTAACATAATTTCTGTTGACTTCGATTTTTTTGCAGTTTTAGAGTTCAATGGGCACACTGATTAGAAAACTGTTGTTAGTTTTCTTCTATCACGTCAACTTTTTTGGCAAACAGCCCCACCCCCTTTTTACGTTTTTCAATGACTTAATGACTTTGAATTCGATTTTCAAGGTCAAAAATCATTACTTTAGTCTTTAAATTACACCCTAGAGGTCAAGAATGGTTAAAGTTTCTAAAATATGAATATTTGTGGCCAATGGATAGGTTTAAGGGGTTATTACCCCCCTAAAAACGCAAAAAATCGTTAAAAATGATAGAGTTTATTTTAAGCTATTTTTTAGACTTATTTTTTACGCATTTCCTTTTCAAAAGGTCCTAACCCATCACCAAGGACCCAAATTTAATGAAAATTGGCCGCAATGATTTTTACAAAAAGCGGTTGAGGCATTAGCGCCCCCGAAGCACCCGCGGAAGGGTTCGGAATACTCTCTTTCGCTTAGAGGACGCGAACACCTCAACCGCTTTTATTAAAAATCATTCCTGCCTATTTTCATTACATTTGGGTCCTTGGGGAAGGGTTAAGACCTTTAAAGAGGAATTGCGTAAAAAAATAAAGAGAAAAAACCCTGAAATGCAAAAAGGAACGTTATAAAGGATAGAGGTTATTTTAAGCTTTTCTTACTCTTATTTTTTATGCAATTCCTCTTTAAAAGGTCTTATCCTTTCCCCAAGGACCCATATTTCATGAAAATAGGCAGCAATGATTTTTACTAAAAGCGGTTGAGGTGTTCGCGTCCTCTAAGCGAAAGTGAGTATTCCGAACCCTTCCACGGGTGCCTCGGGGGCGCTAATGCCTCAACCGCTTTTTGTAAAAATCATTGCGGCCAATTTTCATTAAATTTGGGTCCTTGGTGATGGGTTAGGACCTTTTGAAAAGGAATTGCGTAAAAAATAAGTCTAAAAAATAGCTTAAAATAAACTCTATCATTTTTAACGATTTTTTTTGCGTTTTTAGGGGGGTATTAACCCCTTAAACCTATCCATTGGCCACAAATTTTCATATTTTAGAAACTTTAGCCATTCTTGTCCTCTCGGGTGTAATTTAAAGACCAAAGTAATGATTTTTGACCCTGAAAATCGAATTCAAAGTCATTTAGTTATTGAAAAACGTAAAAAGGGGGCGGGGCTGTTAGTCAAAAAAGTGGACGTGACAGACAAAAACTACAGTTACTTTTGGATTCAGGGTGCAAAAGTGATTCAAAAACAAGTCACAGTTCTAAGGCAACGAAATGGCTGTTTCCAAGTGTTATTAGGAAAATTTTCAAATTTTTTTACATTTTTCATAAAACTTTCATAAAAATCATTAAAAGTTTTTTACCTATCCCTTTTCTTATATTTATCACTAAATACTACTTCGATTGTTCTTTTCCCATTTCTTTTACTTGGGAATGTTAAGTGGTGGATGAGAAATTGTTTAAATTGGGTTAGGCAAAAAGTACAAGTAAAACATTAAAACCCGAAACCCCTCGTAATCAATTACGTAGATTTTTCTAAATTAATAAGGACAAATTGTTAAGCAACATACAAGAAATACCTGTAATTATTGGCGATAAAATAACATCGGGATCGTTTAGAAATTATTAGGAAAATTTTCAAATTTTTTTACATTTTTCATAAAATTTTCATACTTCAACTCAAAAGTGCAACCTGAAGGTATTATCCGATCAAGTTTAAATTTTTTATAGGTTATTAGGACCACCAACCACAAACTTTGAGCAGTAGTCGCACACCAATTTCGAAGAAAAATTTTTTTCTCCACCCTAGTATTGTAGCTAGCACATTAAACCTGTACTTTACATTTATTGGTGCCTTTTCATTAACTTTTTCATTTAAAAAATCTATTGAGGGGCCTGGAAAGTTAAATTTTATATTAAAAACATAAAATTGGCAGAAAAGTTTGTCAATAAACAATGTAAATGGGAAATTTATAGTATAAACCTATTTTTTGTAAACATATAAGCCCTGGTAGAGACCTGAAGGAGTTATTCAAAATTCATAAAATTTTACAGGTGTTCTTTTGGCACTAAAAGGCAACTTTTTGGAGGTAACCAAAATTGAAATTCGAAAATTCGTGTTTTCGCTCTACCCTACTGTAGTGTCAGGGGCTAAAATTACCCTAACATGGACACCAGCTCATAAGGGTATTAAAGAAAATGAACAAGCAGATAGACTTGCGACAGCCGCAAAGGAGGAGACGCCAATCCTTAAGTGGATCTTCCCAACGGACCTAATAAAAATATAAAACATATACATTTGGAAAGAACTAGAAGCAACTTTGAAGCATCAAAATACTATCAAGAATTCAGAAGCATTGAGAAATCCATTAATTTCAGATGGTCCAAAAGAATATACATTTGGACGTCCTTTTGGCCAGATTTTAAACGAACATGGTACCAACTGATAGTCTTCTATTTATATTTGGACTGATGGACTCTCCGTTATGCTCCGTTTATCATGTAGAGGAGACAATAGAACATACAGTAGGTTATACTATTATATAGATAGGAAGTGGAAGAGTTGTTTGATTTGGAAAGATAATTCAGACGAATTTTAAGCCCTCCTATTTACCTAACCTATCCTGGTTTCTCCGTGATTTTCTCTAAAGATAATTTACATTTTATATCCCAAGTAAACTTTATAGAAGATGAATAGATTCTAGAAATTTAATTTTCATAAAACGATGAAAATAACGATATTTTTTATCATTCAAGTAGTTTTTTATTTAATTTTAAAGATATGTGAACTCTTTTTTCAAATAATTTACAACTTATCAGGAATTATAGAATATAAATACTAAACTAAAAAATTTAACGTTTGAAGATCCATCACAGAATTTTCTTTCAATCTTTTTTGTTCTTTAGTTAGTATGAATAGTAAAAATAATGCAATTACGTGATTCATCCTCTAATTAGTAACAAAATAAAATCTACTTTCGGCTAATAACCATTGGGAGGACTAATCACATCTGGGAATAGTATAGTTAAGAGACACGACCTAGATCTAATCTATCTCTTCAAAAACTTTTACTACTTCTACTAACTTTCTAGTCAGGAATTTCCTGAATTTCTTTCCTTGTGAGATTTGAGACTTCTTCCGAAATTTTCCTTAAGATAACAAAGTTTTATCCTAGTTGAACATGGGTAGTAACATGGAATTATCTGTTTTTAAGACGATTCATTCTGGAGTACGTTTCAGATTATGAAAGTTATAAAACTTTTTGTACACCGATTCTTTAATTTTAAGAATGTAAGGTTCTAATTAATACTGCCAATTTTTTTGAACATTAAATCGTATTAGGATCATTACGTTTTAAAAAAAATAAAGAAAAGAGAAACACAAATAGAAAAATGCAACGTTTTCTTTATACAGTCAAACCTGTTTTTGTGCGAGGAATAGGGACCGCACAAAAAAATCGCATGAAAAATTCGCACAAATAAAAAATCGCAAATAAAAGGTTCGCACAAAAACAGGTTTGAGTGTACTTCATAAGAAAATTAAATATATAGTAAAGTTGGTCAAAGAGTGTATTTAGTGCTTAAGATAACTTTTACTCCAACTTTTAATACTTCTCATTACGCCTTCAAATTAGGATAACAAGAATTGCTTGCAAAAATTTTAAAGTTAGTTAAGCAGTTTTCTTATCAAAATTGTATACTTGTTAAAAAAATTGAAAATGCTTTTAAAAAGAAATTTAATGGTAACATCAAGTAAAATCAACAACAATATACAGGGTGTTTCAAAATTGCGTTGCACGGCTTTTATTCAGAACCAACGCCGCCTGGGGTCATGGAAGTAAGGTCTACCCATAGGTAAATGAGCCTGGAGAATCCATTGAGATGACTTACAGCGCCTCTAGCGGCGAAATTAAAAAGTTAAAAAAAATAATTTAAAAACTAAAGGAGATAGAGCAAAAACCTCAATGAAAGTATTGTTGCCAACGTCAAGAAGAACTCACTGAGAAAAATTTGATCAAAATATCTTGAATATTCGCGGAGATATTAGCATGTGAAAATAGCACTTTTTCAGGGGTCAAAAATGAAAAAGTTCGCATATTTCCAAATTTTGCAGTGTTATTGTGTAGTTTTTTGTTTTTTTAGTTGAAAGAACACACAATTTAAACAATAAATAAAAAAAATTTGCAAATATGCGAACTTTTTCATTTTTGACCCCTGAAAAAGTGCTATTTTCACATGCTAATATCTCCGCGAATATTCAAGATATTTTGATCAAATTTTTTTCAGTGAGTTCTTCTTGACGTTGGCAATAATACTATCACTGAGGTTTTTGCTCTATCTCCTTTATATTTTAAATAAATTTTTTTAACTTTTTAATTTCACCGCTAGGGGCGCTGTAAGTCCTCTCAATGGATTCCCCAGGGTCATTTACCTAGGGGTAGACCTTACTTTCATGACCCTAGGAGGCGTTGGTTCCGAATAAAAGCCGTGCAACGCAATTTTGAAACACCCTGTATGTACTACAGCACAGTAGATACGAAAAAAAGTAAATTACTTTCATGAACTATCTTTAACTCAATATTTAATTTGATGTTCGTTCTTGAAATTACACGAACATTTTGATTGATAAATAGTTATACAGCAGGTGTAGTAAAGTAACGCAAAGCTTACAGTGTATGAAAAATAAACAGACACACATTTAATTACACCTCTAATCTTCAAAGTACTCCACACAGAATTCCTAAGATGCCAAAATGAATTCATGCCAAAATGAGACGGAAAAATAAATTGATCATCGGAATATTCTAAATCGAGAAAGAAAAACTACTTAAATTTAAGCAGAAAAAGAGCTTTGATCGAATTTAATTAATGTCAAAAGAGCTACCAGGAAGATCATAAAGTTTTGACAAGTTTCGACTGGAAGTTAGTCTTTTTACAACTAATTTAGGAATTTGATAAGACATGAAGTATGCGTGAGCTAACTGGATTTAAGAAGTGTTTCTCGATAAAACTTTGGTATAATAGCTGTAAGAAATATTCATATTGACTCTTGGAAAGGGAGGAAACAAATGTTTTGATGCTAATAAATGTGGGATGTTGTTGTGTGAACTAATCGAAAAATTTCCTGTTTCATGAAATAAATGTTTCCCCTGTAAAACAAAAATACGATTGAATATGATTTTTGATAAATTTGATCATCTCTATTTTTTCGTTTTGACATAAAAAGAAAGCTATAAAAGAATATGTGGCGAGCGACATTACCGACAATCCCAAGAGCAAGAATCTGCAATATATGCCCAGGCTGAGATAAAAAGAAGCGCGATCTTAACTCGGCTGGTATAATAATTATATCTTATCTTAATTATATATTATTATATTATATAATAATATTATTATCTTTAACTAATTTAATTTGATTTCTTAGGAATTTTATAAATCACAATAAAGTTTATTTGTAAAGTTTATTAATGGTGGATTAACTTAAACCTAAAACATCTTCCGTACGTTTAGGGGATCCGCAAATACATTCAAATATGTTCACAGCTATCTCGAAATGAACGAGAACCCGTATTTAGTTTTTAGAAAGCGGACAAGTAGCAAATGGTTGGTTAGCCCGCTTATTATGACCGAACTCGGATTAAAAACGAATAATAATTTATGGTTTAACTTACATCCGGATTTCTTTTTTTACTGCTTTACACTTATAAAACAAAGTGTTTTTAACCGAATTTTTACCCCCAATGTATAAAGAATGTAGAAGTATGAAATGCCAGTAAAGGTAAAAAAAAGGATATTTAGCAAATGTATCGAACATATATATCGATTATTTATTTCTTTTTCGGGATGGATGGTCGTGTCGATTGGAATTTTCCTCCAAACGTTTCTCCCTCTTCTTCGGAGGGCATCCTCTCAGTGGCGAAAACATCATTAACTACTAAATTGAATAAAAACAAATAACAAACAACCACTGCTCCAAGTAAAAACGAGGTATGAAATCTATTACTATTGTTTCCATACCAAGCGTCTGGCCCCTGGCTCTTAAGAACTGCCGGATAAAGCCATCACAACAATAGTTCAATAGAGTGTTTTCAGGTGACGCGATGGCCATTTATTTTCTTCCTTGCTGTAGGTCAAACAATCTGTTGCTAAGGCCGTTGCTAGGCGCGGCGGTATCTGTTGTTGACACTTGTTGTCAAATGCTCCAATAGAAGCCTTCCATGACCAGTTATTTTCTTTTAACTGTTTACTGCTGTAGGTCAAACAATCTGTTGCTATGGCCTTTGCTAGGTCCGAGTCATGTAATTGAAAATGCTCTATAGTAACAGATTTCATACCTCGTTTTTACTTGGAGAATTCACGCAGTAGTTGTTTGTTACTTGTTTTTATTTAATATGATTTTTAGTAGTTAATGATGTGTTCGTCACTGAGGGGGCCCTCGGAAGAAGAGGGCAAAACGCTTATAACCATGGGAAGTTGATAAAGTTGACTCTTGTTTTGAAAAAAAAAACGATATATAAAAACAGTACACTACTCCATAAAACTGCAAAAAGCACGAGGAGATAATGAATTCCCACAAACATGGAATTTGTGAATAAATAATATCATAACGTCTTTGTCAATGATATCATTCAAAATCCTAAATCCCACTGTTTTATTTTGACCTGATGGACCGCATCTAAATATAAATGAATTTTTCTGATTGCAAGTGTGTGTTTTTATGTGACTAAATAAAATTCATCGGTGGCAAACAAGCAGCAAACGCACCTCCATTCATCAAATTCCCCGCTTAGTTCAGGGCATAAACCAGTCAAGTGACGTCGTTTGACTGGTTTTTCCACTAAAGCTGATAACAAGCTGCAAAATAACTTAAAAAGAACATTATTTTGAGATTAAAATTCCACTCTGAAAAGTTGGTAATAAAATAAAATGGATGAAACAACGTTTATTTACACATAAAAAATAATTTACAAACTACTAAAACAACTAAAGACTAAAAGTACTTTTAATTATTTTTTTAAACTTTTAATGTGCAGATAAACGTTGTTTTTTTTTCGTTTATCTTGTTACCAGTTTAATTTAATTATTTCTGCACTATTTATCCTTTAAGAATCACATGGCATCAATTACTCCGTTTTAAAAAAATTCGATGTTTGACATGTTTCTGAATAAAAAAAATCCGGTTAAATTTAAGTAAAGATTTCTCGGCAAGACACATGTAATGGAAAAGGGGAAGAAAGGAGTAAAAGAATTCTCCCTCCATGATAGTCTCATTATAAAAAAAACACTTTGCAAACAGCCTATGAAAATACATCTTATAGAAGCCTGTTTAAAATGAAAATCCAGGCAAACAAAGTGCGAGCAGATCTTTAGAAGCATGTTTACCTCGAAAACAAATTCTGGTCTTTTGAAAGTAGAAATATTCATGTTTTAAAAAGGAAAGCACTTTGTTCAGAGGGAGTGACATATCTATCTCGCTGTATAAAACATTTTATAAAATTGTCTTCCTTTAGTGATGCAGATAGATAGATACACCTGAGATGGAGTGAAAGCATCAGAGGTGTGTTTTTATATTTTTGAATCTGGCCATGAAATTTCACTTTTTCCCCGGACTGTTCGACGGATTTATGCATTCTTTAGGATCGGAAAACAATAGTCCGGAAATTTGTGTCCCCTGTTTTCCCTCAGAATCGATTTTAGATTTGGATATTTTTGTCTGACAGGATCTAATGCAGTGTTTCTCCCGTTTTTTGTTGGAAGACTGGAATATCTTGTTACAGAGACAGTTTATATCGCTGCACGAGGGACGAATATTTTTTATCAAATGGTGAAATTTAATGTTTGGATATGTTTTTTATAACTTCTAAGTTTTAAAGCCGAATAATTAAGTTATCTTTTAAAATACGAGAATCATCTAGAAAGTAAGACCCTTCTTGATGTAAATAAAGCTCAAAATATTTACTGTAAAAACTATTGCACTTTGTTATTTTTAACCTTCTTTTACATATCTGCTTGATAAATATCACCATCATTTAAACTTAAACAAATGTTTTTGAGTCTATTTTCGACCCATGCAATTTCTATGTTGTATTCATATGCCCTAACTCAATAAAGCCAGCTGGTCACAGCATTCAAACTAAAACTGACGTCTTTTGGAACCGTAAAAATATTGTTATTGATGGGATTCATTCCAAAAAAGTAAATAAAATAAGTAAATTAATTGCATTCTCATATAAAATAGTGAAACAAATAAAAATTATTATTTGAAATATTTTTTATAAGTTCTACGAAAATCTGATAAATGTGAATGAGTAACCTAATTCTTAGAAAAAAAATTTATAACCACATAAATGCAAAAAAAACCCTATTTAAAGTAAAAAGATGTACCTTTAAGACAGTCAGGCGTCAGACAAGCAAGATTACTGAATGTAGCTTAAATGTCCAAATTGAAAAATGAAAAAAAAATATTCCTGGTCTCACAGAAATAATTTAGCATGGAAGTATTTCTGTCATTTAAGGAATTAAGTAAAAGTCACACAGCCTATATTTCACCTTATGCAGAAAGTAGAATATTTTCTAACTTTTTCTATCTGAGAATGAATCAAATAAATAACCTCTCTTTTTACACTCTACTCCTTCCCATTAAACGTTTTAAGATTTTTACATCCATATGAAAAACATCCGTTTTCGGAAAACGAAAAGCATAATTCTTGCTGGGTCTTAGACGGAACTCGCCGTGTGTCTTAATTTAGATTTTTATCTTCGGTTTTCGTTTTTTTATTCCATTCAGACGGTCGCAGCGGTAATCTGAGAATGAATCAAATAGGAAAATGTGTCTTTTCAAAAAAGGAGGAGTGTCAAATGTAAATGCAGTTACGGATATATATCCTACTTAAAAGAATAATCTGGGATTATTTCCCCTCTGCATCTCCCCATTAGAGTAAAGAGTTTTCTTCACTTTTTGTTGTTTCCGCCATTTATAAATGTGGCATTTCGGAAGGGAAAGAGATGTTGTATATTTTTCGTTTTAAAAACCGCGTTAAAAATAGCAGGCTATCATAATATGGTTGTTTTAAAGATCAGCTCTAGCTCCTATGCATAGTTGAAGTATATTTTTTTACTCTAGAAAAATTTAAAAAAGAGGGAAAAGTATCTATAACTATTCAAAGAGAGGTTTATCTAAAACGTTGTGTAAGTTTAAAAATTATTTTGTAGTTTTTAAAAGTAAAGTAAGTAACTAAAGTAACTAAGTAAGTAAAGTAACTAAAGAGCGATTAAATATAGGCTCAATGGACATTTACTATATAGCGTATGGGTTTTCAAATTAAAAAAATAACTGTTAAAATAATAAATTTGATAATGTTATAATTTTTTCGTAGACAATGTTTTTATTGTATGGCAGAAACTTTTGTTTTCAATAATAGAGAATCCCATTGTTATGACTTGAAGAATAAACAAGTGATTTTAATGAGGAAGTTTCATATTTTTTAAATTTTCGATTTTGGGGTATATTAATACAATATAAGATGTGAAAAATCCAAATCTGCATTCCAGATTTTCCTCAAAAATTTATTTACTGAGATATAGAAGAAATAAAAGTTGAAAAAAGTCGTAAACAAATGATGCAATCGCAAACGCTCAAAAATCAAATTTGACGTCACTCGACACCAAACAAAAAGCATTGTTGATGTTTATTCATTATTAAAATAAAAGGTCTTTATGACCTCATGGATCTGGTCTAGTTTCATTAGACCAGATGGGGATTAGTCCCACTTAATAAAAAATATTTAATAATATATTTTCAATAAATATTTGAATTTTAAGGGGAAAAATCTTAAAATATAAGAATGTAATGTTTTAAATTAATTATTTTATTTTATTTTATTGTTTTCATAGCTGATTTAACTTTTAAATTAGCAATTATAGAGCTTTTCTTATTAAAAATATTTAATACTGAGGCTTTCATATTTAAAATAGTGAGTCAAGCAGATCCACTCTAGTAGAGAAATGGAGAAATAAGCGTTTTTAGCCATAAAATTGTTTATTACTTGTAAATATTCGATTTTCGAACTTGGAAAACTTGGTAGTGATCGTCCTCGCCTCGAGTACGTCTATGTACCGAGTTTTGTCTACGCCGGCTGCATAGTTTAGGAGGAGATGCGAGTTGTAGTCGTTTTGACATGCCGAGTGACATCACGAATCTGAAATCGCTGTTTTTCCCGCCTTTTCTAGAGCGCAAACTTTAAGCTGCAGTAAAAAAATAAATAATGATCAGAATTAAAAAATATCTCGGTTTTAGGGTTTTCTCGTAAGGTAAGATCGATTTAAAAAATAAAAAAAAATTATGAAACTTCCTCATTATCTAATTTTAAAATTTCATTCTAAGATAAGGTATTTTCTTAACTATTTTCTTTCCATTCTCGGAAAATCACATTAAAAGGCAGTTTTATAAAACAATGTATATTGTTATCTATAACAACACAGTAATATTTAACAAAAATGTCTAAATAAATAAAAATTGTAATTTCTGATTATGATGTTATTTTGGATGGACAATTACATTAGTAATAATGTAAGTAGATTTACTACAGTGCCGAAAATTTTAATACATGTTATGTTTCCTTTTATTATTGAAAGGACATTTTATGAGCTATTACTTAAAGTGAAGAGAAGTCTCTCTCTCTCTGTTGCCTAATATTTTTTATACTTTTAACAATCATAAAAGGATCAGCTGTTTGAAGTTTTATCTTTTTAAAAATTATTATGCTTTAGAATTAAAGCTTTTATTATTCAGAACTCACTATTTCTACCTTTTGTCTCTAAAGGAGTCAGTAAATGCAAGTAAAACAAAATCATCAAACCAGTATGATTGGAAATTTGTTTTATACTAGAACATGAAAGGTATTTAAAAGATTCAATAGTTTTAGGGACATCGAAAGTATTTTTTAAAAATTTTCTTAAATAAATGGACGTTTTTGTAAATCTGTACTTAATGAAAGAACTGAATTATTTACTTTGGGGATATTTTATTCTATTGAGAACAAAATTGATGAAATTTTCTGCTAGAGGTTTAAAAATATTTCCCCCTGTACTTAAAGCAAAGCAAACTATAGACTTAAAAATACTCGGAAGAGGATTTGTAACTTTTATATAATTGAAAAGGTCTTTTAAATAATTTTGTAACAACTAGATACCAGTTATTTTATTCTTGTAAGTTGAAAAGGAGCTATACACTGTAGACTAAATATATGGTTGTTCTGTTATAAAACATTTTCCGCAAGAGTTAGTATGCAATGTAACCTATTTTACCCAACCAACATAAAAAAATAATGTTAGGACTATTAATGTTTTGCAGTACTTTCAATATGAACGAATTAAATTTATCAAGACCGGTTTACTTAATTATTAACTAAATTATTAAATTTTAAATATTAAATGTACCTGACTAACCCCTTATTTACCGTATAACTATAATATATAAGGAAAATGCAATAATGAACAAACAGAGAAAAATACCTTTATTGAAGGAGGTTAGAAACATGAATACGCAGAATAAATTGGGAAAAGGTCTGACCTAAGAGTAGTAGAATTTCTTTCTCTTCCCTTATCTTTTCCACACTATTAAAAGATGAAGTAATTAAAGATGCATGATGGTTATGCTTTCATTAAGGCTTCATTCCAAAGGTAATGATGCACTCGATATGATAGTGGAACTTATCAAAGCTGGGGAACAGCCCTGGAAAACTCACTAGACCTAAAGTTAGTGGCCGAAAGTGATCTCCACCCAGTTGACCTTTTCAGAACTTCTTTTGCGTAAACCATTTGTCATTATATGTCATGCGAAAGTTTGCGTCTTCAAACATTTGATCTCTTTCAATTGATTTGAAAAATTCTTTATAGTCTTGAGTAAAAATTTTTCTAACTTGCTTTTCCATGCGACGTTGACGAGTAGTTCTTATCAGCTAGCAGTGTATTACAGTTTCCTTTTATTAGGTACATAATTTAGATCTAACCAAACAATTGGGCATATTAGGAAATGATATATTTAAATGTAGTCAAAAAGCTATTGAAATAGAAGTACAAATTAAAGTTTTGTTAATTGGATCATGCATATATTTTTTAGTTATGTTGCTGCAATCATCTCAAAAATGCATAAGAATTCATACCACTTGGCCAGGTAGCAAGGAATATGACCGTTAATGCCGTATTTGAAGACGCATATATGGACCTCTTATAATTTTTTTGTTTCTGTCTAAGTCACTCTAAACTTTATTTGAATAATTTTGGAAAAATATTTTGACAAATGAGTTATTATGCACCTTGATAGTTGAAACACTAAGGTAGAAGTATTCTTTGAGACATGTCTAAAAATTCCCCACACTTCCCATGAGACAAAAATTGTTTGATGTAAAATCATATAAGTTAAGAATTCATATAGGAATAGAAATTGGTATCGGGGAGAAAATAAAAAAAATTATGTTATGACAGAAGTGAGGAAATTAGTAAATAATTTAAAATGTTAAATTTAGTTTTTATCTCTCCAATTCAGGACAAACCATAGTTTTTCATCAATTAATGTGTTTCTCAAAATAACATCCTACTTTTCATGCTATTATTGAAAGTGTTCAAAGGGGCCCACCACAGTGGGACACTTCAGAACACCTTGTGACCTGACAGACAAAAACTACCAACTCAAAGAATTTGAAATTACATTTATTTTAAAACCCTAAAGAAGTTAAGAATCCTCGCAAACATAAAAACAGCGAGGGAAAAAGAGGATCTGCACTGAAGACCAGACAGCTTCGTCTTTATATTGTAAGAGAATGTGACGTTATCACAGAGCCGTCGTCTTCTTCTCTTGGGATTCAGAGATGTCGTCCGCGGGTAGGATCGTCACAACTTAAGGACTATATTGTAAATATTTTCAGAAAGTTTTTTTCTATTTGGTACGCCAAACACCAATAAAATTTACTAGCGTTTGGTGTATCAAATAAAATTTTTCAGATTAATAATATTATCATATTATAATCTGACAATTTCTATATTATAATAAATGAGTTGTGTTTGAAATAATATAACTGTATAGCAAATTAAAAGAAAAAAATTATCGTACCAATGTGCCCCCCTCTTCCCAACCATAAAATATTGCAGTTAAAATCCATTTACTTCGAACTTGAACATTGTTTATATCAACAGAGTAGCTCGACTGATTCTCAATACAAAACACCCAGAGTATATTAACACCCGTTTAACCCAGTGAATCTCCCTTATTCTCAGCCAAACAGCGCGGGTTCGATCGACTTAACTGGGGTGTACACAAGGATCTGTTTGGTCAGACGATACCAGAGCTGGGCCGGGAGGGGGAAGATGTTCGACAGGACCTTCATTTCGGGAAGACAAGATAACAGAGTACGCCCACCCCTCTGCCCAGACGATATTATAAGCAGGGCGTTCGATGCCCTGGACTCATGTTTAAATTATAAGAGGCCTCTGTGTGTGTTATCGTTTGCGAACCTCCTCGCCCCTTTCTGGAAGGGTGGGAGGGGCATCTGAGGGGTGCTTGATTCGAGTTACGCCCCATGCGGAGAAAAAGAAGTCTTGTTTAGGGATGAGATTGGGAAGGCGGTGTCTTGGAGAAGAGTGGAAAAAAATGATATAATGACCGCTTGTCTCGATTTAAAACTGCTGGTTTGGGTAGGTCTCTTGGAAGACAGGCTTGTTATTGATCTAAACATTGGGGAGGCAGTTTCGGAGTAATTTAAATTTGATGGATAAGGGGGAATATTTAGAATGAGGAGATTTGAAAGGAATAGGGGAGAGGAGGGAGGAATGGGACAATTTTCACTAAATATTTTTTTATTCATTATCCCCTGCTTATTCATAGATGCAAATGGTTGGATAATAAACTTACATGTTTTAACTTAATTTTATAAAAATGTACAGTTCTTAAATGTTGTTTAATTTTAACACTTTTGATCATTCAAATTAACAAGAATTTTGTCCCATTCCTCCCTCATGGGTGGGAGGAGTGGGACATGAGTATGGGAGGAATGGGACACTTTTGAAAAGTAAAGAAAATTAGTAAAATGTAATAATGAGAAAGGGCCTAGTATTTTACCTACTATTCTTTTAACCTTTGCCCACATTTTTAAACAGCTTTCAATTTTATATCTATTATAGAATAATTTTTAAAAAATATTTAGTACACTTGAACTCTTTCCCATGGTGTTAAGAATCAAAAATTGAAATACAATGTAATACTTGGAATTGTTTATTCAAGAAAAGAAAAGCATTTCAATTGAAGCGATAGAAAGCTATCAGAAATTAATATTTTCAAATTTTGTTTACATTTTTGCAGATTTTGTTTACATTTTTCAGAGTGTCCCATTCCTCCCTCCACACATTGTTTTTAAAATATAACTTTTCACATAAACTATGCTGGTGTTAGGCTTTATGAAATTGCAGATTAGCATAAATTATATCTTTTAGATTACAATGGCATTATATAATGTTTGTTCTACAAATTACATGAGAAATGAAATAAAACTCAAGATAGACTGGATATTAACTTTGGAAGTGGGAAAATCAAATTTTTACAACTATAAACAGAAACTTGCTGCTGGATAAACTAAATGAAGGAAATAACAAGAAGCTATAAGAAGGCCATCTAATGACCAAATTGGAAATAAAATAAACTGATTTATTTTTCCAGAATTTCAGCTGTCCCACTCCTCCCACTGTCCCATTCCTCCCTCCTCTCCCCTATCTAAAAATACGTTCTGTGTTTTCTATAGTATGTTAAAACAAATAAAATTATGTATACAGTGGGTCCTCGCATATTCACGGTTGAGCAATGTTACCCCCGCATATTCGCGGATTTCGATCTCAAAGTTTTTTTAGCAATGAAACTTCGGTATTATGGTATGTATTCGCGGTATATTTTGGAACGTAACTACCGCGAATAACGAGGGAACACTTTATTTTCTTTTTGTTCATATGTAGATTAGTATCATGTAGAGATATATTAATTGAGTGCAAATATAAATAATAATTTTTACTGGTAGATATAAAACATGCATCAATAGCATTTTATTGGAAAAATTCGACTAAAATGAATTCGAGTAATTGAGAATTTTGTAATAAAATTGTTCTAAAACCACTTTGCTTCATACCAGAAAAAATAACACTTAGGATCATTGCTAAAATAAAGGGGTAATTTAATGTTTACATAAGTCTTTGTAAAAGTGAAACTTGCGTAACTATCGATAACATAAATAGAAGGCATTAGTCCCCCTTTTTACAAAAATTATCCTTTACGGTAATCTCCCAGTTATATTAACCCTTTCAGTCCTAGCCGTCCAAAATTTTCCATGTTTTAATTAGCAGTCGAGGGCAACTTAGTATCAAAAGGGTTAAAAGATCCTTGTGTAAAAAAGTATTTTAAATTCCTCTGTAAACAGAGACCTTCTATTGAGAATTGAGAATAGCGTGGGATTTCATTTAAGACGGACAAAAAACGATTTGAAAAGGCTTTGAAGATTGAGTTTAAGTTATTTTATCCATGGGTATTGAAAACTATTTTCACCTCTAAATTTTACTTACCCAGCTAGTTTATTGAGTTGTTTTCCTATCCTAGCATTATATAACAATTGAATTTTTACGTTTATATCCACTTGAAATTTTTACTCAACCTTTTTACTCTTTCTATTATAAGATATAAAACTTGCGACATCATGTAAATAGCGTGACTTAGATAGCGCAAATCAATATTTTCTAAACAAAGTGTCAATTCATAAGCTGTAATTTCGGTTGTGGACGAATCTTTCAGATTATTATGCTTATTCTTATTTCAATCCCATTCCTATTGAAACTAGCTTTGACGATAAACGGGCGTTTTATTCCCATTAGAAAAGCCCCATCCATCACGTCACCTCTCGTTCTTTGCGGCCCGCCTGCCAAAAGCACGCCATAACCCCGCCTTTGTCTTCTTTTAATTGAAACATGTGGACGCAACGATCGTTTTGTTTATCTCGCACTGCATCTGATGAATGCGCGCACCATTAGCACTCTCGTTAGGCTTAATGACGGGCGCACTGAAAGCCGCTGAATGGTCGGAAATCATTTTCCGGCGGCCGCCCTTATTTGCTTTCGAATCGGCGCGATTTGCCGCGGCGGAAAACAAATATTAGCCGGGCAATCCCGCCCGCGGGGGCGCTACTGAGAGGGTGATTTGGCATGTGACGCGTCTGTGAGTAGGAAGAATTGGCTTCTGGAGTTTAAAAATGGTGTCCTTTTAAGATGAGTTGTGTATTTTGGTGATAGGTTTGGAATGAGCGTTGACTGCTTGTATTGTGCTTCGTTCTTTTTATCAGTTTTAAAATAGTATATCCAGTACAAAAAGATCCTCAAATAATTATACCTACTAACAAAATTGCTTCAGTATATTAACTTATCAGTATTAATTCTAAATTAGTTTAATGTGTTTAAATTAGTATAATAATTAGGAATATCTTGGGATAAAGGATCAATAGGATATCTTGGATTTTAATTGAATATAAAGTCAAATTAAGATAATCTAAGGAGATGACTTCTCTATTAAACTATCTCGCTACAGGTGTAATTATTTTAAATTGTATTCAATAAAATTTTAAACTTCTTAAAGATATCAAAATAAATGTAGAAGTGCAGGAGGAATTAAGTAGAGGAATAAGGTAAAAAATAACATTTAAATAACATTTAATGGGACAAAATTTAGCTATTGTAAAACAACCACCAAAATACAATCTATCTATCTTCAATAATAACTTTGAATAAAATGAAAAAAAAACATTGTTCTCTCACATAACCAGGACACTAGTCCGTCTTCTGTTTTAAAGATGGCTAATCCTACTCGGCCATTCCTGACTCCACTGGCGTCCTCGCCGTATTGAAGGCAGTTTGAAGGCAGGAGCTTTCCAGACTTGATTATTAGATTTTTCATCCATTTTTTACCCTGTTGCATCAAAAAATCACAGCTTTTCTTTTTTTTCTGGAGAGTAGAACACTTGACGGTCAGTTTTCAAATGTTTGGATTAATTGAGTTCCTTTTAAGCGTGTCCTTGCAGATGCTTTATACAAGGCCAAAAATTCACCTAGGTATAACTGAACTCCAATACTTCCTGATATGAACAAAACCCATGTTATCAATGATTTCAACATGGTCTGTGACATTTCCGATAAAAATATTCAGTCAACCCGAAATAAAATACAGCAACCATTGATTCAAAATTGATTGGTTGAACTTTCTTGATTCTCTCTCCTCGAGTCTTTTCCTTATTCATTTCTTTCCTCTGTAAATTTTCTTTACTTAAAATTTCGTTGAGCTCCCTCTTTTCCAGAGTAATTTGGTTTACTTCCATTCGATTGCCCTTGACAGGATATTCTTTTCCTAGAACTTCATACCCCTTCTTGTCATCGGTGCCTACTACTTCCACTCTGTTTTCGTTTTCCTCTTTGACATTCTTTGTGTTATCTGTGGAATAAGCATCCTCTTCGATTTCATCAACTCCCTCTCTTCCATCATAATCTTTATCATAGCATTTGTCATCATCAGTTTCATCATCATCATCATCATGTTTATTTTCATCAACCCATTCATGATCTTTATCTTCATTATCATCAACTTCTTTGTCTTTACTTTCATCAACTTCTTTGTCTTTACTTTCTACATCAATATCGTAGTCTTTATTTGTGGTTTTGTCTTCTTTTTCAGCAATTTCCCGCATAATCAAAAAATATTCTTGGTTAGTTTCGTTGTGTTTTAGGTATCTAGAATGCATGATGTTGGGTAGTTCAAAACTATAAACTGTGTCAGCGAATTCATCTAGTAAGTGATATTTCATCTTTTCCCATGTGTTTATGCCATGAATAATTCTCATCACTCTTAATGCTGGACCTAACCCTTTATTTACCGACGGTACTTACAGGTACCGCCAACTTTAAAATTACATAGAATAACCATCCTTGCGAATATATTGACGATAATTTGCAGGAACACTCTTTCAGTTATCCTCTTCCAGGATAAAAAGCAGCGAAGGTTCTATGATGAGTATTTTAGAGGGAAATGCGAATAGATTTAACTGAAGTTGTAAGTTTAGCTGCCATTTCGATCGGATTCACATGATTGTCATTTTTGTTCCCGCAAAAAAAGTAGTTAAAGTCAAAAGTTAAGTGTATTATTTTTTAAGACTTATTACTGCGATAAAAAAAGCTATGTTTTTCTTGTATTGTGAGAATATTTTAGCACTCCGTAATTTATGGATGCCCCCTTAGCTGGTCTTTGATCGTGAAGGATTTAAACAGTTTTAAAGAAAATTGTTTGGGTGATTTAAGAAAGGATTAAGCCTTTTGCTAGATGATGATAAGAGTAATAATGATGAAATTACACTCAGATGTGCATTAGAAAAGGAGCAGGCAAATAAATTTCTGGAAAAATTCGCCTAATAAACATGCTGGATAATGTAAAATATTCATTTGAAATTTATTTTTGATTAGGACTGTGAGTCTATGTAATTAAAAAAAGAAGGTACTTATAATATGTACTTATTATAGGTATATATGCAATTAAACATTACAAAGTATGTATACTTTAAATTAAAGAAAATAAGAAGATAATGCAATATTATTTTTTTTATTGAATAAATTCTAAAATTATTAAAAATTCTATATTTTCAAGTTTTATAGGAAGTTATTTGAGTAATATATTTGTGATTTCTCTCTATCAACTTTTCCCACTAACTGAAAAACACCTATTAGGTAAAAGTTCGACTGAAATGGGAAACGTGAAATGGAGCCTTTCCGATTGACATACCTGAATACACAACTTACTATAGCTAAATTTAGCATTGAGTTTTTAGATTTAAACAGCAAATTTAAATGTGCAACTTTATAATATATTACATTTTGGGAAAAATTTGTAATCATTCATAAAATACCAAAAAATAAAATAATATATAGAAAAGGCATGCATATTTATAGCTTAAATATGTAAATAAATTGAAATGCAGGATTTGAGAGAACTCTGCAATATCAGGTTTCTTAAAAGACAATACATCTACTTCAAGAAATTTATCTGTGAATTAATACCCTTAGAATAAAATTTTAGTGATTCTACACAAAAATAGGGTATTGACGTAATATGCGGCCTACCACTTTTTAGTTACTTAAAGTTAATTGGCTATCTCAACTTTTTAGACAGCTAATTACCTAATGATTAATTAAGAAGTATAGTACATAAATACCTAATAAGCATAAATATGGAAAGTCATCATGGTTAAATTATACAAGTTTCACTGCGAATGAAAATCTCATAATTTCTTGTATAAATATTCAATTTATAGTACTGCAGGTTAATCTTCAACATATCAGGTAAAAATATTAATTTACAGAGTTGCGTACAAAGTTGAAATTTTCCTCAATTCAATATATTTTTCTAAAAGATCCCTTTTGAACTGCTTATTCACATTTGGGAATGTATTTCGAATTGATAAAATTTTTATATTAATACTACTGTTTAGAATTTCTAACAAAAGATATTTAAAATTACTACCACAATTATTTTACAAAGTCTCATTGAGGGAACTATTCTTCAACACTAAATTTTTTCATTCTAGCTATTCTTTCAGGCCCAAAAGGATTTTTTAAAGAATACCTGCGGTTAAAAATGTTGTAATTTCTTGGAAAGAAACATTCATCAGTTAGAGATATCATAGCGTACCTACACCTTAAATGAAAAGCTAACTGATATAAGTTGTGCACAGAAAATGGAAAGTTAGCATAAATAATAATTTTTATGTTTTTAAAAACTGAGTTTTATAGTTAGAATTTTTAATATATTATGAAATACTCTCTACCCAACCATTTATGAATGGTCAGTAAGAAGGAATCATTATATAGGCAGTTAATAAATTGATTACATATAAGATAATGCACAAAAAAATGTAACTGCTAATACACGAAAATTTGTAAATAAAATTTAAAACACATGTATGCGACCATATTTACTTGGAATAATAACAATAATTATATTAGAAATTTGTTCAAAACGAAAATTAAGTACTGTTCTTCAAAAGGATATTAAAAACACTGAACACAACACTCGCACTCCTTTAAACGCAACGCGGCGAAAATAATATTACAGTAAATCTCGTTAAATGAGAGAAATCGCGAGAGCCGCAAGGTTTGGCGTAGTTGGAAAAGCGACTCGTTTGGCACCCTTGGCGGCGCTAGCGCTGGGGAGTTAGTCATTGTGGAATATCGCGTCAGGGGGTCCTCCCCTAGAAAATTTTCTGAAATTCAACTAGAAAAACTGGTTTTTAATTAGTTTTGATTGAGAAGAATTAGGAGTTAGAATTTTAGAATTTTTTAGTTAAGTTAGAATTTTTTAATATAAATTTTTATGTAAGATTTGCATTTTGATTAACTTAATGTAAAAAATAGTTTATAATAATAGATTTTTAAGGACAAAAAGGTATCTGGGGGGTCATCCTCAGAATAGTTTTAGATAAATTGATCCCTAAAAACATACAGGATTTTAAATTGGTTTTGATACACTTCGTCCGAATTTCAGACTGCATTCTTAGGTAGGATTTCAATTTTGATGAACTTATATTTAAAAAGTTTTTAATAATAAATACTAAAGGGGATTCGAGGGTCTTCTCCCAGAAAATTATCTGAGATTTGATCCAAAAACAGGGTTTTAACTTGTTTTGATACACCAAGTCCAAATTTCAGGAGGGGGTCTGGGCCCCTTCACCCAAATTATATACGCCCCTGAATTACTCCAAGTCTCTGAGGTGAGGGTCTGGATATTTCAAGGAAGAAATTATGCATTGAAGTCAAAATTTCAAAGGGGCTGGGGGTTCTCCCCCAGAAAATTTTTAAAATTTGCCTCTTAAAACTAGTGTTTCCTCTAATTTTGAAACTCTTTGGGGAAGTCTAAAAGTAACTTGAGGAATTCATCAAGGTTACTCACGGACCCCCTAGGAAGGCGCTGCGGACCCCTAGGGGTCCGCGGAAGACAGTTTAAGAACCGCTGCTCTAGCGGATTCAATTTTCCAAAGATGATTATTTTATTTATGTATATCCCTTAATTTTCAATTTAGTGACTCAAAAAAAGTATTTGCACGAAAAAAATTGCAGCGAATCATAATGTGGTAAATAAAGTGTTAAACATTTCTTTGCGAAGATTTCTTGATGGAGGGAATTTTTAATCTTATAAAGCTCAAAGGTATTTTCTATCTCTGTGATGAAAGCTTCTACACTGTAATCTCCAGACGAAGAAAAAGGTTGCACCAAATATATTATGTCTTTCCAACTAAACGAAGGAAAACTGTTCATAGAATTCATTGCTTATTATAAATTCAATTTTACACAATTCAAAAGTAATCTTCAAAAATTCAATTCCTCTACTCTGCACTAAAGTTAAACTCATCATTAAAACCAAAATTCAATCTTCATCATCAGGCTTCAAAATTAAATAAAAAACATCAACTTCAATAAATGAAACACCTCAGCTACTTCAAAAACAATTAAAGTACTTTTAAATTCGTCAAAATTCATCAAATTAAACATCAAAACTCATCATCAAACTTCATCAAATTCAAGCACTTTAGTTTCTTCAAAGCGTTAAATGTTTCACTCACCATAACTCCACAATTTCTTCTAGCCATCAATAAAAATTACTTTAGTCATCAATATTCGAATAAGGAACTTGCATGTGTCAGATTTTCATAAACTTTCAAGTGTTCCGTATAGTTTTTTGGAAAACAAAATGAAATATTTTGTCAATTTTTCAAAAAAGTGTACAAGTAATTAAACGTTTTAATTTAAAAGTCGAGAAAAAAACACGTGACTGAAAACGCGAAGTGTGTTTGCATGCATAGTGACGTAGAATTCCATTGGGCAAAATTGAAATCAAAATTGAATTTCTATGTTTTGGTTGATGATTTCTTTTTTCTGAAGTGTCCGATATGAATGTTTTAATAAATATTTACCTTCTAGACCAGTGTTTCCCAACCTTTTTGGGTCCATGCCCCACCAAAGCCTTTCTAAATTTTCCATGCCCCCCCAGTCTCAGTGGCATGTATAGAAATATATTTTGAGAGGGAGCCAAAATTATTTCTTAGCCCCTCCCTCCTATGCATATTTAATACGTCTAATGAAGCTTTTCATAACATTTTTAAGTAAAATTTGCATGCTAAAGAACTAAATCAAGTTATGAGTAATTAAGTTCTAAGTATCAAGCGGGTCTGGGGGCCCTTCCCCGTCAAATTTTTGGAAATTTGACTCTAGGAAGCAGGTTTTTAACTAGTTTGGTACCCCTAGTTGTGAAATTTTGGATATAAATTTTTAGGTAAGATTTGCATTTTGATGAACCTAATGAAAAAAAGTTTCAAATATAAGCGTTCTAAAAACAAAAAGATCTTGGTTCATCCCTCAGAAAAGGTTTGGAAATTAGACTCAAAAAATAGGGTTTCAACTTGGTTTTGATAAATACTAGTACAGATTTCAGACATACATTCTCAGATAGGATAATAGGATCAGATTTTGATATTCTTTTTAAAACGTATTTTTTTTTATTTTCCCCCTGGATTGGAACCACCTGGGGGGCAATTGGGTTGAAAGTTTTCAAATTGCCCCCCTAGAAAATTATATTGCCCCCCGGTGGGGCGTGCTGTTCTAGACGTGCTGTTCTAAACACTGTTCTAGACACTTCTGGTGACGGTCAGAAATCCAAAGCAAACATTTTAGGCAATATCAATAAATTGTGACGTCACTATGCATGCAATTAAGCGTTTTCAGGTGCTTCGGAAAAGACGATTTTTGATAATTTTTTTGCAATCAAAAAATTTCTCAATCGGCCTCAAATTTTGTGTAGTGGCTAATTTTTGCGTGAAGAATAGATTAACAAAATAAAAAAAATCATGCAAGTTCCTTAAAGTAGAGGAATCTCTCTATATTAAAAAAAAGTAACAGTGACCGTCACCGCCGCCGCCGTCACCGCCGCCGCCGCTGATTTTGAAAATTTTATTTTTGAACACTTTGAACTATAACTACGTACAAACTATTTGAAGAAATATTATGAAATTTTGACCATTGGTAGACAAATGTATGAGGGTCATTTTGGTTCCAAAACCTAATTAATTAGATAATTAGTTCTGGAGTTATTTATTGTCAAAGTCGAAAATAATTTTTTTCTGCTGCGAGTTCGCCCCCAGCCAAATCTATTTACAGCAGAAGCATGATTTTTTGCAGACAGATACTCTTAGGTATGAAGTTTTGCACCTCGTCGCCCTTTTTTCGAATTTCGAATTATTCTTGGAGTAATTAAATTCTAAAGTTTCGAAATTTTTCACCCTTTTTCAGTTTTTTCGTTATAAAAGAAAAACTAATCACAGTAGAACTATGATATTTTAAACACGCATACAATTATTTTTTATAGAAAGATTGGCGTTTCGTTTTTTAAAAAATTCGAATTAGTTTTAGAATTATTAAGATACAAAGTTTCAATTTTTTCTTCTCTTTCTGGTCGTTCACTAGAGAAACAGCCGCTGATTTTTATGAGTCTGATTTCTTATTCCCGATGATTCACTAGATACACACGTGCATTTTATAAATTTAAAAGTTTTTTAATGGCATTTTTTTCTTTAAGATGGTTGATGATAATTAGTAGACTTGCTGGATGTTTTTTAAAAACATTTCGATTAAATTATTGGTAAGCTAAAAAGGAATATTTTAGTAAGAGTTTTATTTTGATATTTTTTCGTGGTGATGGTCCGCATTAAGTTATTGATAAGTTAGAGCGATAAAACATTTCCATTTTAAATGATTATTAACTAAGCAGACAAGTTCCAGGTTTTACTGGATACTTGAGATGAAACAAGCGAGCTCTGCTCGCTAAGATCGCGAAGCGATCTTCAAAGAACTGCGAAGCAGTTCCGGGGGTTGGTGAGCGATAGCGAGCAGGGGGCAGAGCCCCCTAGTAAGGTAAAAAATAACATTTAATGGGACAAAATTTAGCTATTGTAAAACAAAAACATCAAAATCCAATCTATCTCTCTTCAATAATAACTTTGAATAAAATGAAAAAAAACATTGCTCTCTCCCATCACGCTACTCCATGATTACGTGATTGTAACCAGGGCACTAGTCCGTCTTCCGTATTAAGGCTGAGCGCGCACTGGAGACTTCTGTCTCGGCGACTTAAAACACTAGTCACTCGAGAACAATGCATTTCTATGAGGAAATTCTTGGCCTAGTGATCTTGGTCTCGTCGCCATGTGCGCGCACTCTAGCTTCTTGCAATAGCCAGGGAAGCAATTTTGTCTTTGTCTCCTAGACAAAAGTCTCTAGTGCGCGCTCAGCCTTAAGTTAAAGATGGATAATCCTACTTAAATAAATCTTCGTTTTAAAATATTTTTATCAAAATCATCGCATTCATAACGAATAAAAACTTAACCACATTATATACTATTAATAAGCGAACAGAAATGAGATTTCAAAGGATTTTTATTTTTTAAAGTTTTTACATGCATAAAAAATAATAATAGCAATACAAAAATGCAAAATTCCTCTTCATAGAGGATAAACATACATTAAAAGTCGTACTTTCTTATCAAATGGATTTAATGTAGCGTATAATATTGCCTGGTATAAAAATTAATACAATTATGATCATTAACAATGTCGCTTCACAGCTTCAATATTTTATAATACGCAAGAAATTCTTTGTTAGAAATTATTCTGTGTAGACTTAAACATTTTTAATGCATTCTATTATCACGGGTTAAGGTTTCATTATTCAGCATGATTTACGAAACGCATACAATAACAGCTTTCAAAGCCCCATTAATTTCTTTCTTCATCTTTTCAAAAGACGGTGCTTTTAATAGTCTAATCTGTGGCTACACAATTCATCAGGAAGGGAAGGCAGCTTTTAATAATGCTTTCATTTTTATCAAAGATCATCCATTGATTCTAATGCTTGTGGAAATATATTTTCACACGACGCCAATCTTTACTTATCTTTCTTCCTGTTTTGAAAATGCATTTTTCATTCTCTTAACTTTTATTTGTTTCATAAATGGGGTGGTGCAAAAAAATCCCTCTGTACTCATAATTCAAGCCATGTCCGACTTTGAATGATGATTCTTTAATCTTTAAATGAAAATTCGAAAGGATTAAACCACCTAGAATTTCTTTTATGTTTGAAAGAAAAACGAAAAATAGTGTTATTTATTGAAATGAAAACTCCATTATGTAATCTTTCTTTTGTGAATCACTATCTCAGTAATAAATCTTTGGAATAAAATCATGGAGAACCTCCGCCTAAATGTGTGCATAAAGGGAAAATAATTGTAAAGGAGCTTAAAGATTGGAGTTTGAACGTCCTATTTTTTAAAGGATGTGTGCGTTTAAGGGAAAATGGCATTGTGATAAAACTACTTTAAAAAGATATATAGTTAAAAACTTCCTAGTGTCATCTAAGTATTTTTAGAAACGAAATACATAAATATTTTAAAAATATTTTTATTGAGGAATATATATTTTTTAATACACTGTATGAATCAAGGTTTATAGTAAAAATATAAATTAATTCCCTTTATACAAATAAGGTTAAATTATCTTTTATATAACTCTTTGTTAAAAATTAAGGATAACTTCTTCCTAAATGTAGTTTTGTTCGGAGGAATACCTTAAAATTTATTCAAAATAATTATTTTAACAAATTAATTAACTCAAAAAAATTTATAAATTTTATAAGTATATTTATTCACATACATAAAAATATCAATGTTTTTGTAGAATTTCTTAATGAACATACTCGAAGAAAAGTAAGCAAAATACATAACCGCCTTTTATAATGGGTAACCAAAAACCTACTCGTTAAAACTTTTTCAAGTTAAGAAAATGAGTATAAAAAAGGACGTATTTCCTTGTTGAAAATGAAACTTTTAACAGAGAGTATTTGCATATCAAGCTCTCTGGAGTCTTGGAGCTTAAAATTTTTTGACACCTGTCATTACTTTTAAAATGGCAAGGGTTACATAAAAATACTTTTGTCATTTTTAGATGAACAGGTTGAAAGCTTTTTGTTCTGAATAAGACCCTTGTCCATTTAGTTTTTCATCAGAATTTGAGAGCAGATTTTCTCTCGTGACAAAAACAAAGTAGCACACCTACGTATTTCCTCTCATTTTGCTGTAACTAAAAGAAAAGTATGATTGGCATCCAATGCGGGAAATTAAATTAAAAAATTTTTGAGTTTGCTTATTTATTGCATTTAATTCATGTAGCACATTTAAATTTTTAAACCTGACTTAAAAAACTTGTGTTTCGATTATTTTGTATGTGTACGATCTTTTTAGTTATAAAGAATCTATTTTCCTCTATTTTATAAGACAAACAGTAAAAAATCAAAACATTAAATGTGTCTTAAGTTGTAATGAGAGAGTAACCTCTACTTGTATTATATTATCTTAAGGGTAAGGGGAAGGGTAAGGACGAATGATTCAATAGTTGACACTTGGTTAGATAATTAGATAAAAATAAGATTTAAGAGGCACGGGAATTTTCCATAGTGTGTGTGTGTAAAGATGTTCATTAAGGCTGGTTGGTTAAGTTGTTATTATATACAGTAGGGTGGTCCAAAAAAATTTTTTTTGAAAAGTTGAACTCTCACCCTCCAGTTTGGTGACAGTATGTGAGTTAATGCCCCTGTCAAAATATTAGATCATTTAAAGGTTATTTAGAGGTAGCTCAAAGGCTTTGAAGTTTTAGCCATTAGCGTGTATTGAAAAACGCATGTTTTCGGTAAAGGAATTTATATTTCAACTGATAAAGCAATAATATGTGTTTATAAAATGTATATTTAATTTAGTCATAACAAGGTATGTATAATTTAAGTTTTTAACAAAGATTATTCCTTGTCTGGAACTCGCATAACTGCTTCTCGAACTCTGAGTAACAACTTTTCATTTAACTCTAAATACTAACGTCTACTTCCACTCAAAGACATTAACATCAGCTAGCTAAACTGCTAGAGCAGGGGTCGGCAAGTAATTTTACGTGGAGTCCAAATAATTTTGAAAATTTTCATCGAGGTCCGGAGAAAAAAACAAGTTACTATTACTACTTTAAATTGTTATCTTCCAAATCACATATATTTTTACAACGATGTAATTTGAGTATGCTACCCGCTTGTTTTAATACTATTGGAAGTTTTCACATTAAAAATGGGGGGTCTGGGGGGTTTCCCCAGGAAATTTTTTGAAATTTGCGGCTTAATGAGCAGGTCAAACTAACTTTTTAAGTGTAAAAATACATATTAATGATTTTTAAAACGTTTTGGTGGTCCGCAAAATAACCCCACGCGGTCCGGATGCGGACCGCTGTGCTAGAGCATGTAAAAAATGCTATTTACTTTGCCTTCTTGACTTTGTGATTTGAGAAGCAATCACACAAAAACTCATGATAATTTCTCGCATTGATCTATTTGTGTGAAAATCCTTCTCAGGTATTTACTTCAGAGCTCCAGGTGCCTTCCATCATATACAGAGAATAATAAAGATTATTTACTGTTTAAAGATACAGCTGTTTCATCAACAGTTTAAAGTTTAAACTAAAACCAAGAGAGAAGAAGGCTTTAAAAGAGTTTAACCTGTTTGTAGCACTTTGATACAAATGAAGCACTGGTTCATTGCTACTATCTCAACAGAAGCTCCTGTTCATGCTCATATAAAATTGCATTAATTTAATTAATTATAAATTGCATTGAGGAGTGACAGACTTCACCGTTACAGGTGGATATCTTCTGTTTTGACATAAAGTCGTTTTAATAGCTTTTGTATCGTTCCCTTTTTAAACCTTGATAGTTATAGTTTAAACTTTAAACTGTTGATGAAACAGCCATTTCTTTAAACAGTAAATAATCTTTATTATCTACTTTACATGATGGAAGGCACCTAGAGCTCTGAAGTAAACACCTTTAGTTAGAAGGAATTTCGCACAAAAAGATCAATGCTTATTCGAGAAATTACCTTGTCTCAGTTCACAAAGTCAAGAAGGCAAAGTAAATAGCATTTTTTACCAGCTCTAGCAGTTTAGCTAGCAAGTGTTAATGTGTTTGAGTTGAAGTAGACGTTTAATTTAGAGTTGGATGAAAAGTTGTATTTTAGAGTTCGAGAAGTTGTTATGTGAGTTCCAGACAAGGAATAATCTTTGTCAAAAACTTAAATTATAATTACAGTCGAATCCGCTTAATGTGATCACGGTTAATGTTATCAATCGGATAATGTTATCGAAATCGTCAGGTCCCGATCATTCCTATTTAATTTAATGTAAAATACATCGTTTAATGTGATCAACTATGGATCAACACGCCGCTTAATGTTATCAAAATTTGTCCATATCCCTTAAAAACGTCTCATTTCGAGTCATTTTGAAGGTCAATTTGTACAAGTAAACATCTACCCCACCAGAGTATCTGGTGTTTCTTTTTTCTGAAACTCTGTAGGAGTAAGAAAAAATGAAACATTCCGCATATATTGAAAGAAAACAGTTAAAGAGAGTGTGTCCTGATCCATACTTGTGATTGGGTTAAAGAACCCATCGCCACCTTGCAGATGTTTCTGATAAGATATTTTGATTTTCCCTGATGTATACTGAACTCTATGGTTTACTGAAATTCAGATTGTTTATTAGAGTGGAAGGCTATAATAGAGTGAAAAAGAAAACATTTCTATGGAAATAAAATTACTAAGTAAGCGATTATTTTATTTTATAATTTTAGTGTAAAATCTAATGTAATCTAGTGTAAAAATAGTGTCTTAAATACATTAATTACGATTACATGATTTTGATTTTAAAGAAAACAATCTTGAAACACTCTTTCCTGCTTTTTGATATGGGATCGCTTATTGTTATCGATCGGATAATGTTATCAGTTTAATCCCCGACAATTGCGATCACATTAAGCGGATTCGACTGTACCTTGTTATGACTAAAACAAATATACATTTTATAAACACATATTACTGCTATATCAATTGAAATGTAAATTCCTATACCGAAAACATGCGTTTTTCCATAGACGCTAATGGCTAAAACTTCAAAGCCTTTGAGCTACCTCTAAATAACCTTCAAATGATCTAATATTTTAACAGGGGCATTAACTCGAATAATGTCACCAAACTGGAGGGTGAGAGTTCAACTTTTCAAAAAAAAAATTTTCTCCATAGACAAATGGACCACCCTAATATACAGGGTGTATCTTAAATGGTACAACATATTTCGGGGATTATAGTAGACACCTAGATGAGTCAGAATCACATAGGATTTGGGGGTCCCAGACCAAATCCCAGGCAGTTAAAAATGGAGCGACACCCCAAATAAATCATTGAAAAATTCCATTTGTAGAAGAACTACTATTGGTAAAACTTTAATTATGGTCTCAAAAATTGTGGTTTAATATGTTCTTTAAAATTATCTCAAATGTCTTCACTTCAAAATTTGTTTTATTATGAAAAAAGTTAAAAAACTACAAAAAAATGTGAAAACTCTGCCAAAACATTATTTTGTATTTCGAAATCCTTTCTTTTGAATTGATAATCTGAAAGATCATGGTTGTAAACCCTTGTCCAAAGTTTCACATAAAAAACATCAATATTAAACGCTTGAGATCCTGTTAAAGTTTGTTTTTTGTGTGCGCAAACAGTTTTCTAGAGCTGATTCCAGAATAGCTGTTTGCGCACGCAAATAACAAACTTAAACAGGATCTCAAACGTTTAATATTAATTGTATTTACGTGAAACTTTGAACTTTAGGGTTTTCAACTGTGATCTTTCGGATTATCAAATCAAAAGAAATGATTTCGAAATACAAAATAAGGTTTTGGCAGAATTTTCACATTTGTTTGTGTTTTTTTAACATTTTTCATAATAAAACAAATTTTAAAGTGAAGACTTTTGAGATAATTTTTAAGATCATATTAAACCACAATTTTTGAGACCATAATTAAATTTTTACCAATAGTAGTTCTTCTACAAATTGAATTTTTCAATGATTTTTTAGGGTGTCGCTCCATTTTTAACTCCCTGGGATTTGGTCTGGGACCCCCAAATCCTATGTGATTCTGACTCGTCTAGGTGTCTACTATCATCCCTGAAAGTTTGTTGCACCATTTCAGATACACCCTGTATGAGTTTGTTAGAATTTATTTTTTATAGATTATTATATTTTTTGATATTTCTCTATACAACGAGTTTCATTTCTTGCTGGGAATTGTTAAGATTAAAACCATAAGACAAGGTGAGGAAGTTTTCTTTAAGATGGAAATAAAAGAAATAAAACTTAAATAGTAATTATTATCTTCAGTTGCAAGTAAAAAATTAACTCGTAGAATTACCATACATTCCAACAAAAATAATCCAGTCACGATCAGTATCTCCAAATTCCTGCAAATTATTTATGGGGACATCCATAAATTACGTGAGGTCAAAAAGGGGGGGGAGGGGTTTGGAAAAATCTCACCAAATCTCACCAAGGGGGGAGAGGGGGTCGATTAAAATCTCACGTCAACTTTTTAAGTTAGAAATTAAACGATTTTTTTAAGTATGAGAAAGGAATAATACCCGCAGATAAGATACTCTGGTGATTTTAAGGCGGAATAATGTCCTTTTCCCCCACATCATTAATAATGGAAACGTTTTAGGTCCTGTGAAGCACAAAATGCAAACAAATAGGATAGAAAATTTTTTTTAAAGGTTGTAGGTAAATCTCAAGTGGGGGGGAGGGGGGTCCAGCAAAATCTCACTAATTCTCACCAAGGGAGGAGGGGGGTCCAGATTTTGGAAAAAAACACCTCATGTTGTTCATGGATGTCCCATATGATAACGTGTGTTTATTAACTAATAAATTTGTGTTAAGGAAAATTGTGTTAATATGAACATAAATGAAATATATCAATACACAAATAATATACTGAACAACTTAAAGCATAAGCCATTTAATAAATGCTATTTCAATTACGCTCAATATATCCGATAATTCTTAAAACATAGCAAAAAGATAGTTCCTTCTTCACGAGTTACTGCCATGCATTGCTTATCAAGTTTAATTCTGAATAAGCTTACTAGAAAACGCACATTGCGCACTTAACACCCAATTCCTCTCTCCTAAACAAACTCTCTACACCTCATTAGTGAGAAACTCAACACTCCTCCACCTTCTTAGGGTGGTTTTGCATGCAGCGATTCCTGCGACGCGACTGGTGAAAACTTACCCAAATATTCCCTACAAATGATGACGTAAATGATGGCGTCACTGCACTAAGAACCAATGATAGGACAAGATTATAAATGGATGATGAAAGCGATAGGAAATTTCCGACATTTTCCCTAGGACGTCATCGCTCGAATAGCTGCATGTAAAACCACCCTATTCGCCTTCGTTAGAAACGCACGGACTTTAATAGCGCAAGACGACGGCAAAGAGAGGTACGGACGGAAATCACAGTGTTCAGTGAAGTCTGAATGTCTTCGAATTAATTTTAATTGATGTCCTTACCTCTCAAGCCTCTCCTGATAGCCTTCCTCTACAAAGGAAATGACTCTAGGTGCAGTGGAATTGAGATAAGATGATGAGATGAGTTAGCTGATCGCAGGATCGCTTCGAAGAGGGTGACGTGTTTTGAGCGGAGGACGATGATGGGCTAATCTCGTCCTTTCATCAGGACCTGTAATTGATTTCGTAAGGAATGGTCATGGACTCGATTTTCCTTTCAGTTTGAGTTGGAGTTTGATGTGAGATAGTGAGTGAATAGCAGTAGTTGTTTTCGATATTTCAATATATATACTGGTCGATAACATCGAGCTTTAGGATTTAGTTTGAGAAAGTTTGTTGCAGAGTGTTCTTAAAAGTTTTCTCATACGTGTATTAATTTTTGAAGATTTATGTGGGAATGGAAGGTGCAGTCATCTGTGAATTTGGAGAGAAATCATGTCGAATGTACTCAAAAGTATTACCCTCATCTGTTTGAAGATTTTGAATTAGAAGAAGGATATTTCATCTGAATTTGTAGGTTTTAATTAGGGGAAAGTTGACTTTTGAATTTCCTTGAGGGTTTTTAACTTTTCGACGGGAGAAATAGTTTCAATAGTATAAAATTAGCCTTAAATTAAGATAAGACTGTAAACAATTAATTAGTTAGTGAAAAAACAAATTTTTATATTAACTTTATTTAAAAGAACCGCATTACGGAGGAGTTTTAGTTTACTATCTTCAAAAAACATATATAACATTCAAAAAACATTCATATATTTTGTCAATAGAATTCTATTAACATTTTGAGTTTTAGACTAAAAGAAATATGTTTATGAAGTAAATTTCAACCAGTGTGAAAAAATATTTGCATTCAGAGTGTAATTAAAGGAATGATAGAATTATGAGTTTTAGGGTTTTTCTTTAGAATAATTTCCTTTTTTATGAAAAGTTGTATACTGAAAATAGATTAATGACTTACCAGATTAGTTTACTAAACTATCGGCGCAACAGTCCTAGTGGGCCAAGGCCTACGATGCCCATCTTCGTTTACGTGACCGTGGGGCTTGGGGTGCTAGGCAAATGTCCCGGTTAGGTGGTCAGCGCAACGCGAGACCCCCAGTGTTTAGTTACCAAGCATGCTTGGCCCTCAGTTTATCGATCCATCGAATTTGGATAAATACCAAAATAAAAGATTAGAAGAATGATATAAAGTAGTATTAAACTTCTCCATGACACTGCAATTTCCGCGGTTGGGATCCTGATACATTTCTTTGAGGAAAGGATATTAATAATTTTAAATCGGTACAGTTTAAATAGTAGGATAGGTAACTTTTACTGTTTAAAATGTTTCCTAAACATTTCGATCTTTACGACTGTTTTTTAGAACATTAAAACATTTTTATATCGCATTACTATTTAACAACTTTTAAGTACTTCACATATTTGATAATACATTCTTTATCTTAGTTATATTGTTTCTTTTAGGAATGGGGATAAAAAAATCACTTAAGCGAAATTAAATTTTTTGATACTTTAATATGAAGGAAAAGCGAGGAGAAATCGTGTTTTTTTCTACAGATTTTCATCATATTGGGAAACGGAAGATCCGTCGGATAGGAGTGCCTGGGGGCAGATTCAACATCTCACAGCGGGTGATAAGATGCGAGTGCCATTTGCTGTGGGAAAGACTTTTAAAAGCTGTCTGCAGAATATTATAGAACGTTCTGCTCCAGAATGTTATATCTAACCGTTATTTTTAAGATTCCCACTTGAATTTTTGAGAACACTTTTATTGCTGACATTCATATTTTCCATTTTTGTAAGGTAATAGCAAAGTAAAGTACAAAAAAAAAGAGATTTTTGAATATATTTTAGAGATTTACTGTGGAAGTTTTTATAGCGTACTTAATACGTTCTACAAATTTGAGAAAATATAGAGTGAATTAATCATTGAAAATCATCACTCGTTAAAAAGCCACGAAGTCGGTTAAAAAAGCTGATATTTTTGTCAATTTAAACTCAAATTTCGCAAAAAAGCACAAAAAAAACTCATGATTAAATCTAGTGAATAGTTAGACAACAGTATTTGTTGATTTAGAAAAGCTCCTGGCTAACAATGTTACGTTACGACATTCAACGGGAAAATTCATTATGAATTTTGCCAATAGCAGATCCATGACTTCTAATGAGGATAATTAGTAGGTATCCATATCAAGCCAATATTTGTACCATTTTGCCTTACGACCACGGAGACGGGTACTTTTACCCACGCCACACACACATTCACTCCTACAACCACTACGTATAGTCTTCGTGTTTTTTGTTCGTAGTAAGAGTAAAGTTTCAGTGGTTATTATAGTGAAGTATCTATTACTGTAACAGCTTCTTCTGCACTTAGTTTTTCTTTTACCAACAGTTTTAATTTGTTTCCAAAATAACGAAATACTTTAAAAAATAATGAATACGTAATACAAGACCTTATAACTCACTTATGAAAAGCTATATTTATATAGTGTTACTTTTAATAAAACAGCAATTTTTTCTCTTGTGGTTTACATAAAACTCTTTTCGAATACATCAAGATGAAAATGTTCTGAACAGACAGGGACAAAAATGATCCATGCATTTCCATTAATGTATACTAGAAGCATTTTTCATGCAAAATAAAGTGATGGATGACAACTTTATCTATTTGTCATTTTAGAAAACTTTGTTGGTTCAGACGTCATCGTGCGGAATAGTAAATTGTACATTTCTTTCAGTAATACAAATTTATGGCTTTCCCTACCGTTACAAATTATGGTAACCATCCTTCATTCAAATAGTTCTAAGTGCTTTGAATAGTTCTTACAAAAACCGGAAGAAATAATTTCTATCTTCATGCTACATACATTCGGAATACGTTTCCCGAAAAGGACATTTCTCTGTTAGTGTTGAATAAGTCCACTTTGCCAGTACGTCGAAGGTACTGCGCCTGAATCTGTCAATGCTTTTCAGGGGAAGTCATATTTCCGAGCAATATTTGCTTTTTAAATCTGACACTGTTTTGACAACCGTCGTGATTCGGAATGCATTCGTTTGAATACGTTGTACTCTCGAACATTTCCTCGTGTCGTGGAAGGCCTCTTCGAGTTCGAATGACACTCCACGGGATAAGAGAAAAAGGAGAATTTCATTTCTAGAAAAGATTTGGTTTCGATGCAATACTCCGTTGATCCTCAGGATTGACTGTAAAAAGCATCATGAAATTTGTGAATGAAGGTAACTTCTTTAAAACGAAAAGATAATATGTGAGTATATGTGATTTCAAGTATTTAAAACCCTTTAAATCCTTTTATACAAGCTTTTCATGGCTTTAAAAAGGATTTATTTATCCTTGAATTTACAAAGGCCTTTTATAAATACAATCTGCTTCATATTTTAAAGTGATCATATATTTTATTTATTGTAAAAACGATGCTTTATCAATCCTAATCGCCCACGATAATATTGTAATATAATTAATAAAATAAAATAATGAGTAAAGAAATGCAGTTAAAGATGACTAATATTTTTTATTTGATCATTAAAAACAATTTTTATAAGAAAATGAATAGTAAATTACTAATTCACTTCTTTCTTAGCAACGACTAATAGTACTTCGTTTAGATTTTTAATGATGCCTCATGTAATAGGGGTGACGTATTGAGGAATTTCCTTTGTATCTTATAAATTTGTGTGTCTGGTTATGAGAGAAAAACTTTGTAACATTTAAGACTTTAACCAAATTATTTTTATTGACATGAAAATAGTTAAAATAAAAATAAGATACCTTCATTTCTGTATCATTTAGAGATATTTTCGCGTTTTAGAAGTTTTTTAAACACATAACTTTGTCAGTCTACGTGTCTGAAAGAACGCATACACATCATAGCATTTAAATGTTTTTAGAAGATTCAAATGTTAAAAAAATACTTGAATTAATATATATTTGGTGCATTATACTTTTTGAGCACATTTAGCAAGCTTTCTATGATCAAATAACCTAAACGGAAAAAATCCTCCTCCGAATGCAGAAGCAATTGAGTAAAGTCAGTTGAAGTAAAATCTTTAAGCAATTTCAAAGATTTCAATTTCTTTTCCGCGCACAAACTGCTAAAGAAGAGGGGATTCCCCTAGAGATGCCCATCTACTGACTGAAGAAGACTGAAAACAAAAAAGGACCCCAAAACCACATTAGATGCATCGACGCTCTTTCATTTACTCCCCCGCAAGAATCGATCTTTCAAAGAAAAAATCAAGTAGCTTCTTCATTATTATGGAAACGAAGAAGAGTCGATTCCTTTGTTTTCTATACCAATTTGATAGAAAAAAATCGATTTATAAGTATTCGATACCAATTTAATAAAAGTATCGATTTTTGAAGGGGACTAAATGTAAAAGTAGCTTAGTATTATCCCCGATTCACCTAGTAAAGTGATTAGATCGAATCGGGTAAATTAGGAGACTTTCTGAAAGGTACCTGAATTACGTTTCGCCTCTGGAGAGTGAAAGAAAGAGGATAAAAAAAACCTCGAAATCTCAACGATGCGGGTAAAAACATCGCGCTCGCGAAGTGCTCACAAGAGACGTAAAAGCGACGACGTCTTTTGCAGATGTCTTTCAGCGCGGTCTCTCGGGGACCCCAGACGGCCTAGTCTGTTATCCGAACCCACTCTTTTTTTTCTTCTTCTTATCAAACTCGAAAAGAAAGCTTCGTAGAAAAAGAGCGGAAAATCAAAACGTTAAAGGCGGCGGGGATGGGAGAAATAATATCAAATACAACACACACTCCAGCTAGCCGAAGAAAAGAGTACATCGGTGTAAAAAAAAGCGCAGTTGACGTTTACGTCCCCCGCGAGGAACGTTGGATCCGCGCAGTCTTTATTCTGGGGTTTTATCCGGAGCTTTCCCTCTCGCTACTGCGTTCCGGGGGATTTAATTCTGGAGAGGAAAGTCTCCTGATCCGAAACGGAGCCTGTTTATCGATTGTGACACGGGGATAATTTGCGACGCATCCGAGTTATGGATCATGATCGAATCACTTGGGTGTGTGGGGGGGAGAGCATCCCCCTTTTAGGGGAAATTCCTGCACTTTCCTCGATATTTCGAAGATGATTGGGACTCGTGACTAAAAGGGTTTCAGTTTTGGGTGTTCTCTGTGCTTTTTTTTTTACCAAAATCGTTGATGATGCTCGACAATGAGCATGCTGGTAATATGCCTATGAGAAAACGAATACGATGCAATTTTTATATTGAAACGCTATATTTCTGCGTCGCAGATTTGCTCAATGCTCGTATAGCTGTAGTTAGACAAAAGTACATACATATAAATAGAAGAAATAATAGAAAATAGAAAAATAAATATAATAGAAAATATAATAGAAAATTGTTTAATAAAATCTCTTTGTGTGTGTGTGTTTGTTTGTTTGTTTAAAGGTGGATTAATTTAAAAAAAGTTTTTTTTATTATTGTTGTTAAACTTGATTTTAAATTAAACCAAACTAAGCTTCAAAGTTTTTGACTCCAACTATCGAGTTTAAGCGTATCCCTCTGTTCTAAAAAGAAAAAAAAGATTTTTGGTGAGAGATTTCCAGAGAAAAATTTTTACTTACTGATCCAAATGACACATTTCTGGTATCAAAACATCCGATTTATCTCGAAAATTTTCAGTAAGCTGTTGATTTTTCTTAAAAAATCACCAATTCAAAATATTTCCATTATTTTAGATTACGGAAAAGGTCGCAGGTACAAAGCAAATACACTGTCAAACAACTTATTATGCAACCAATCACAACGAACAATTCACGCCACATTTTATGATGAAAGAAACTTTTTTACTTAAAAAAAGTACTTTCTAAATTAAGTATACAAAGATTGATAAAATTTATAAAAACTTATATGCTATTTCAAAGGGATCACTTGATCCATATCGGTGACCTATGAAAAAAATTATATCTACATTTTCGATAGAGAAACAACAAATGGAAAAACAACTCATAAAAAATATATACAATCAGGTGTGGCAAACAGGGTGTCTTTTAAAATATATATAATAACAATTTCAGTACATCAAATATATATACATAAATGAATAATAAACAATATGGTGATTAGATGCTGTAGAGATTTTAATTACTGCTAAAGAAAAAACTGTTCCACTGTATCAATTGAAAATAAATGTTCTTTAAGTTTCTTTTTAAATACACTAGCGGAAATAAAAATCCCAACACCAAGAAGGAAAGGAGATATCAAAGTCAAATTTGTTTATATGATTGCACATAGTATTAATGTGAATTGATTAAAAAATCAGCCTTCCTGGATGTAAGAGGGCCGAGAAAATCGGTGAGGAGTGTTGTGTCCATAGGTGTCCATTACCGCCGTCACACGTCCTCGTAATGAGTGACAAGGGATCTAAATGACTTTTGAGGGATTGGAGGACCATGTTGCCTCCTCAGGTAGTCCGAATTCATATGGTGCACCAGCGGACATTGCATACCGGGCTAGGTGATTTCTCCTCATTGACCGGACTTGTTTTGTGGGTATTGGTTCTAGAGAACGGGAAAGACGGGGTAAAAATGCAACCTAGGGGGTTAAGGAGAAAGCTTGGACATTGCATACAACATGTGGTCGTGCATGTTTCTCTTGAAATTTGTCCCCAGGACAGGTCTGAAGGTAAGGACGGTCTACCGGCTGCAAAATCTCAATGATGCAGCTCTGGTTGGAAAAAGTACTGGTGAATCATACTCAGGAGTTGCAGAAATTGAATCCAATGCATCCCCACTCCGTTACCCTGCATCACCACTCCGTGGAACGATTAGAAAATCATCAGCTGAGTGCGCTCTCTCCATTATGTCTTCAAACTCATACCCAACCGTCGTGGTGCTCCAAACCGAATCAGGATTCTCTCATAAACACAATGTCATGAAATTGGAATTTTCATTTCCTAATTTCGTGCAGTATTGTTAACAGAAATGCACATTTTTAGCCCCTTGTTTAAAGACAAAGATGAAAGAAGCTATGCGGACCGAACGGACAATCCGAAGTACTGCAAACGACATCCATCCCACTGCCGCTTGTCCTCAGTATGATCTACCGGTACTTTGGCCAACCAGAGCTGCTTCATTGAGGTTTTTAGCCGGTTGTCCGTCCTTACCTTCAGACCTGTCCTGGGGATAAATTTCAAGAGAAAAATGGACAAACACATGTTTTATGCAATGTCCAAGCTTTCTTCTTAACCCCCTATGTTGCATTTTTACCCTGGCCTATCCGTTCGTAAGAACCAACGCTCACAAAACATGTCCGGAGAAAGAGGAGAAACCACCTAGCCCGGTATGCAACGTCCGCTGGTGCACTATATGAATTTGGACTACCTGAGGAGGCAACATGGTCCTCCAATCACTCAAAAGTCATTTAGATCCCCTGTCACTCAAAACCATGACGTGTGACGGAGGTAATGGACACCTATGGAGACAACACTCCTCCCTGTTTTTCTCGGCCCTCTTACATCCAGGAAGGCTGATTTTTTAATCAATTCACATTAATACTATGTGCAATCATATAAACAAATTTGACTTTGATAACTCCTTTCCTTCTTGGTGTTGGAATTTTTATTTCCGCTAGTGTATGTATATAGACTGACAGTTTTGAAGTTCATATGGCAAGGAATTATAAAATTTCGGTGCTAAAAATGAAAAGCTTCTATAGAAGATAGATTTTTTGGCATTGGGATGTTGTAAATTTCGTTGATTCTTCTTGGGTTGATGTTGTGACGTTTTTTACATAGATTTGGATTGCAGTATAAATTAAGACATATTTTATAAAAGAAAAGATGGCGAATATGGAGAATATTTAATAACTGAAAATGAGGTAGGTGATCTGTATGCTGGTAGTTTAATATTAGTTTTATAAATCTTTTCTGAAGTTTATCAATTCTTTTTAGAGTAACGTAATAGTCTCCTCCCCATACAATCAAGCCATAGTTTATTTGTGAATGGATCCAAGAGTAGTATATATTAATTAAGAATTTACTGCTTACTTTTTGTTTTAAATAATAGAAATTTAGCATTGTGAATCTTAGCTTATCTGAAATTGATTTAGTATGACTTTTCCATTTCAAGTCAGAATCGATATGAATACCTAAATATTTAATTGAAGAAACTTTTTCAATAATTTTACAGCTACATGTATGATGGTTACAATTTTTATCATGGCACACTAAAGATAGATTATCTGATGAATTTTGCTTTAGGTTAAAAATCATGTACTTTGTCTTATCAATATTTAAATCTAAACAATTACCGGCAAACCAGTTTCGAATCCTCTCAAGATCTTCAAGCATCTTTAAGTTTAATTCATTAACTGAATCTCCTGAATACAGTAGCACAGTATCATCATCGAAGCTTTATCAGTCTACCATGTAAATTCAAGGTACACAGGTCATTAATAAAGATTAAACTGATTAATCCTGATTATTAACTGATTGATCCTAATTATTAATGAATCTCAAAATTAATGAAACTATATACAATTTGGAGCCATAAATAAAAAATAACAGCCTTAAAAAGGGAAAAGAGGAATTTTCACAATTTTTTTCGTATATTTTGGTCAAAATTTAGAAAAGTTCTCAAGTAATAAAAACTTTACTTCATTAAATTAAGTATTGGCATCATAAAAACCTTTGTTACAAATTTTAAGCATTTGTGATCAACGGTTTCCAAGAAAAACTGTGCGCCGTAAACGTACGACAAAATTAAGGATACGCATTTAAAACTTTACATAAAAAACTATGCTATTCACAACTTAAATTTTGGTGTTCAATTAATGACTAACTAAAGATTGTTCAATGCACATGTAAATTTTCATTCAAATATAGGGGAGAGTGTTGTACCTTTCGACAAAAATCCCGTTTGGATTTTTCCAAGACAGGTAAAATCACATTTTCACCATTTAAAGTGCCCAATCTATAGTCCTATCTTTTGTAAGTAGGGGGATATTTTTTATTAGCTAAAATCTTGAAAATTGTATTTTTAATTAATTTTAATAACTTGACAAAATTTGTGTCCATAGGTATACAACAACATGATCTCCCTATGGACAGACCCAGTTGTACCTGTGGACACCCTTAAAAAGGGAAGTTTAAGTTGAAAAAAGCTAACAATGAAATTTTTATTAATGCACTACCTTTTTATAACATATTTCAAGCCTTTTTAAAATTGGAAATAGATTTTTTAAAGTAATGTAGTTTTAGATCGTAAATGATCATTAAAACGAAGTTGAATGATAAAAGTCTTGATTTTTTACCAAAAACACATAAATCACATTAGATTTTCAGATCAAAATTTAAGTTAACAGTTTCATCAATCATGCTGATTGATCTGATCACTTCAAGGATCCAAAAAAACCCAATTAGATCGAAACTTAGTTGTGCAAGCATTTGGTGGTAATTACTTCCGCAAATCTTCAGTGGAAATTTTAAGTTTTTTGTAACACTGGGAAACAGCCATTTCGTTGTCTTAGAACTGTGACTTGTTTTTGAATCAATTTTGGCCCCTGAATCCAAAAGTAACTGTAGTTTTTGTCTGTCAAATCCACTTTATTGGCAAACAGCCCCGCCCCCTTTTTACGTTTTTCAATGACTTAATGACTTTGAATTCGATTTTCAGGGTCAAAAATCATTACTTTAGTCTTTAAATTACACCCGAGAGGACAAGAATGGTTTAAGTTTCTAAAATATGAAAATTTGTGGCCAATGGATAGGTTTAAGGGGTTATTACCCCCCTAAAAACGCAAAAAACTCGTTAAAAATGATCTTCTTGAGAATGAAATGAGTATTTTACGCTATTTTTTACACTTATTTTTTACGCAATTCCTTTTCAAAAGGTCCTAACCCATCACCAAGGACCCAAATTTAATGAAAATAGGCAGCAATGATTTTTACTAAAAGCGGTTGAGGCGTTAGCACCCCCGAAGCACCCGCGGAAGGGTTCGGAATACTCTCTTGCGCTTTGAGGACGCGAACACCTTAACCGCTTTTAGTAAAAATCATTGCTGCCTATTTTCATTAAATTTGGGTCCTTGGGGAAGGGTTAAGAACTTTTAAAGAGGAATTGCGTAAAAAAATAAAGAGAAAAAACCCTGAAATGCAAATAAGGAGCGTTATAAAGGATAGAGGTTATTTTAAGCTTTTCTTACTCTTATTTTTATGCAATTCCTCTTTAAAAGGTCTTAACCTTTCCCCAAGGACCCAAATTTAATGAAAATAGGCAGTAATGATTTTTACTAAAAGCGGTTGAGGTGTTATCGTCCCCGAAGCGAAAGAGAGTCTTCCGAACCCTTCCGCAAGTGCCTCGGGGGCGCTAATGCCTCAACCGCTTTTTGTAAAAATCATTGCTGCTTATTTTCATTAAATTTGGGTCTTTGGGGATGGGTTAGAACTTTTTGAAAAGGAATTGTGTAAAAAAAAGTGTAAAAAATAGCGTAAAATAAACTATAATTTTTAACGATTTTTTTGCGTTTTTAGGGCGGGGTAATAACCCCTTAAAACTATACATTCACTAAAAATTTTCATATTTTAGAAACTTAAACCAATCTTGTCCTCTCGGGTGTAATTTAAAGACTAAAGTAATGATTTTTGACCCTGAAAATCGAATTCAAAGTCATTAAGTCATTGAAAAACGTAAAAAGGGGGCGGGGCTGTTTGCCAAAAAAGTTGACGTGATAGAAGAAAACTAACAACAGTTTTCTAATCAGTGTGCCCATTGAACTCTAAAACAGCCAAAAAATTGAAGTCAACAGAAATTATGTTAAAAATTGTTCCCCAGTGTAATTATCATACTTAAATGCGATAGGGTGCTTAAGATTCTACACCATATTTTTCACTAAATTCCAAGTAGAATAAAAAATTTTAAAAAGTAGTTTAGATCACAAAATATTATATTTTTCATCTAAAAATCACTTGTAAATAATTTCCGACCAATAGATAACCATTTAGAATTAATTTAACATGCATTAAAATTTATTCACATAAATGAAACCTGATTCTAAAACCCCGATTAGCCACAGACCCCCACAAGAACGTGTCCGTAGGTACAACATCAGGTGTTTTTGCATTCAAAATTCTATAAAAAATAAAATAATTGAGATCTGACGATTTCTAATATCAAAATTAAAAAGTCAAAATATCGGGGATTCACCCAATGTATCCCATTTTATCATATCATAATTATAGGGGAAGAGAAGAATTAATGTAGTGATGCACTAAAAAAAACTTAGTGCATCTAAAAATAGTAAATTTATTTTTATAAATTTAAATAACTAGGGAGCTACCGCCCCCTGCTCGCTATCGCTCGCCAACCCCCGTAAACTGCTGACGCAGGACCTTTTGGAATTGCTTCGCAATTCCCACAAATTCCAACTCGTTGAACTTAACGCACTTTATAAAACAATTAAACAATTTACAGAAAAAACCTCAACCAACTTATTAAAAATACTTCAAATCCCCTCCATGAATAAATCTCCCTTAAAAGTTTGAGTATACAGGGTGATTCAGAAATAATCATCAATAATTGCGGAGAAGTTAGAGGGGCTTTAGACCAGAATATTTCGAAAAGGGATGGTGGGGCGCAGCCTTACCGTTAAAGAGCTAGGACCTAATGTAGTGCAAACGCGTTTCAAAAGGCCGTTTTTAGAAGGCCCGTGTGACGAAACAAGACATAATAAAATGAAAAAATCTATTGCATGAGGTAAGAAAGTATCCCTACTACTTACACCATGAATTCGATAGAATTTGAACCACTTTCTAAACCGTGGAGTGAGTTTCAAAAGTGCAATATTAATCGTTTAGTCAAAGAATGGAGTTCCCTTATTGGTATTTAGAAAAATGATGATCCGGGAAGGAATTTTCAAAGATCGTTACATTGATCATTGAAACTGTTTGATCATTGAAAATTCCTTCCCCGATCATCATTTTTCTAAATACCATTAAGGGAACTCCATTCTTTGACTAAAAGATTAATATTGCACGTTTTAAAACTCACCCCATGGTTTAGCAAGTAGTCCAATTTCTATCACATTGAGGATTTAAGTAGTACGGATACTCCTGTATCTCATGCAATAATTTTTTTTATTTCATTATGTTTTGTTTCGTCACAAGGGCCTCGTAAAAATGGCCTTTTGAAACGCGCTCGCACTACATTAGGTCCTAGCTCTTTAACGGCAAGGCTGCGCCCCACCATCCCTATTCAAAATATGCTTGTCTAGGGCCCCTCTACCTCCCCCCCAATTATTGATGATTATTTCTGAATCACCCTGTATATTAACTCGAACTTATCAAAAATTTAAACGAAATGTTTTTAAAAATATTCATCTTAATTATTTTTAATCTATGATTATAAAAATAACTAATTCTAATTGTTTATCAATATTCGGACCAAACAAAAAATATTATTTTAAAGTAACTCGATAGTATAATATGCCTAGTGTTTATCATTCATATTTTTTTTAAACCCAGACTTGTTAAACAATACCGTTTAAGCAATTGAAAACAATAAGAGACAAAACATCACTATGTTTACAATTTCGATAAAATCAGAATAAAAATTATAAATATTGGACAAAAAGTGTGAAATTTTAGTATAAAATGGCGTTCATGTAAGTTTTTAGAATATGTTTTTATCAGTCTTTGAGTGATATTTCATCAAGAAAGTACTTTTTTTGAAAGGTGAAAAAACATGTTTCATCTTAAAATAAAGCGTCAATCGGACGTTGTGATTGGATGCATAATAATTTGATTGACAGTACTTGCTTTATAACTGCGACCTTATCCGTTATCTAAAAAAATGGAAATATTTTAAAATTGAGAATTTTTTTGAAAAATCGAAGGGCTTACTCGGAAATCCGGAAAGAATCCGGACATTTTGATACCATATATGTGTCATTCGGTTCAGTAATTAAAAAGCCTTTCTCTGGAAACCGTTCACCAAAAACTTTTTTTTAGAATAGAGAGATATTTTAAAGAGATGATTTCACGTTAGCAACTAGATAGCATGTGTTTACATTCAAAATCGACCCCAAATTCAAATTTGCATTTTTTCCCGATACATAGCTTATCATCTTATGTAACTCTGAAGTTTCTTTAAATAACAGAAGGTTTCTCTCCTTTGATAATATTTATTCTCTGATTAATACTCTGATAATATTTATTTAAAATACAGAAAAATTCACTGGCAACAGTGCTGTCGGTTGATTTCTAAGAGAAATAATTATTCCCCATGTTTTTTAAAGGACACATTCACATTCAGGCTCACACACTCTTACTTTTATTATGGGATTTTGAATTATCAAAATATACCTTTTAAAGAATTCAAGCTCCAAAATTTTTATATATTTATTGTTATTTAAACTTTCATTTTAAGAGAGACAGGCACTAAAGAAGACAGACTCAACCGAACTTGAATCACGATTATTTTTAATTTCAACCTCTATCTAATAATACATTTATTATGCAACGGGCATAAAAGATGGACGTGACTGTTAACTCCATGTTAATTAAAAATGTGTTTTACATGAGCTTGCAGTTTGAAAGCCTTGATTGTCATGATTCTTTTTCATTTATTATCCATAGATAGCGCTTCTTTCAGATTGGATTGTTTCTGCGAAAAATGTTCTTGAAACTTGCTATCACGTTTCTAGTTGAAAAGCAAAATAATTTTCTTTGAAATAACAATAACGACATCGAAAAGGGCCATAAAAGTTTACAACTGCCTTCAGTTGACAGTTTTTTAGAAAAGAAATTGAAAAAAAGATGAGTTACACAATGTTATTTTTATTGATTTAGATATTTATAACTGCTTATCATTATAAACTATAATTTAAATTTAGATAAAACGTAACTGAAATTTCACTAGCCATTTTTAAAGATTTCCGATTTTAAATATTATTCAAAACCTTTTTATGGTATTGATAAAAATAATAAGATTTAAATTCAGTCTTTATAAGATCTTTTAGGAACTCCGATAAGATTATAAAAACATAAATGTATGCTTAATCAATGAAACTTATTGCTTATTGATACAAAGACGTTCAAATAGCAAACTTCTAATTTAAAGCATATCATTCAAATGGTATTCCATTATGGGATAGGGAATATTATTACTTTTAATAGAAATCAAATAGAAATCTTTATGATAATCTGCCGCATGTTTCAAAGCATCGAATCTCTACGAAGATTGGATGATAGACTACCGCGATAAAATTATTTTTTAGCATAAAGAACTGACATTGTATTTAGTTCTCCTATTAAGCAGCCATCTCCCTCATTTCAATGGTGTCAAATATATAATGGCTTCTCGTTTCAAAATTCTAATTAAGTGTCCATTCAGATTCCGAAACAGATTGCCTGTGTAAATATAAGCTTCCGAAACTAAGGATTGTTTGTATTTATCCGAACACAATACCGCTGGATGTAAACGCAAACGGCTCAGATTCATTCATATCCCATGTTAAAGGAGTGTCTTGTGACTTATTCAATTCCCATTTGGATGTATGCATTCAGAGAAAATGAGATTGGAAACAATCGTGGATAAATAGCAGGCCGTTGTTTCCTGTTGTTCGCAGCGATGTAAGGCGATACCTGAGAACAAAAGGATGTCGAACTCAGTATTGTGCCTGAAGAATAGTGAAAATTAGAAAAGAAAGATGCATGTTGTTGAATAAACAAGCTAATTTTGAAATCATCTCTAGTCCCCTTTGAAATTTGATATAGGAGTAAAACCATGGGGTTGAAATGTGACTGGGTGTTACTTTGTGACATGAATTGAAAAAAAATTCATTGATAGAGGAATGAAGATACTTTACGAGCATACATAGTTTAGAGGAAATGATGTAGCTATTTTTACATTCTTAAAGTTTCCTAACCTGTCATTTCAATGTTATCACAAAACGAGCTGCGTTCATTAAATAGCAAAAATAATTTTACTTTAGATCATTCCACATAAGAAAGGTAATTGTTGGAATTTAACATACACTTAAAAAGGTGTTATACACAATTATTAAAACTATTTTTATTCTGGTTTCATAATTTGATTTAATGTATTTGTTTCATATACACTTTTCATAAAACATCATTATCTATTAAATTTTTCTTGTTTAAATTTCAGAATAGAAATGACGTCTTCATTAAATACGAAAAAGTTATGATGAAAAGTAATCTTGCTTAAGAACTTAGTCAGCTATTTGTAAATTTTTATAATACTACTAAATTCGATAATTTAGTTTTAGATGAATTTTTGTGTTTACAAAAGTGCTATTTATTGCTAAATTTAATGTTTTGTTACTTGAAATTTTTTCATAATATTTTTTATGACTTTATAAAAATAAATACGCGATTATTGCTTTCTGAGAAATGAAAGATAATATTTATAATGACTCAGGCTCACTTAATTAATTCACATTTAGATGCCTACGAAATATTTTAAGAATATCAGAAAGGTTTAAAGAAGCTGTAGTTAATTTAATTAGTTAATTTATCTACATATTGTACTAATGTGGCATTTCATATAGACATGTTTGATGCTATTTCGTTTCACTTATAGAAATGAGAAGAGGATATAATAATCCTCGTTGATAAAAAAGTTATTTCACCGACTTTCATAAGGGTAAACCTTTTTGTGACACTACATAATACTACACGACTCCAAATAGAAGAACAAAAAAGATTGAGCCATAACGAAAAATGCAGAAAAACATTCTCCAAACATGAAGTAACCTAATCTGCCATCTTTGTCCTGCTGCTTAAAACCTCTGGTCATGACTGACAATTTCTATTTGCGTACCCCACTTCCATGAGTCTGAATAAAAAAAAGGCCTCCAATGACATGCTCCTAAAACGACATGTTTTACACTATAGATGGAGAAGGAATTCAAAAGTACGAATGCATTGGACGTATCCTGTTTATATACGTGACAACATTGGCGCTTCTTCCATCAGTAGCAGGAAATAGCAGCCGCCATTGTTTTTTGAAGATCTTTTGGGAAACAGAGCATGTCGTTTCGGTATACTTGACGAAGAGAACGCTTTGAATAAAGTAAGGTGTACTTTAAAACGCCCAGCTTAGATGTCAGGGCAACACTATAGGTATACATTACCTATAACGTTTTAAACTGACACCGAACTTGAAGCACAATGGGCACAAAATCCGAATCTAGGGAGGATGTTTTTGTCAAAACACATTTTTACATGCAAATTAAATTTTAAAAATTAATGGTAAAATAACGTACAGCCATAATAGCTTATAGTCTAAAGGATTGTACATTTATTATACTAAATGTTTAAACTTGCTTTGTATTCTTATTGGGAGTTATTTGGATGTATTAGTTAACCCACTTAAATAATTACAAACAACTTATTAAGATAAATATTAACTTTAATGGCTAGTAGGGGAAAGATGCAAGAACTATATGATACAGTGAAATTCAAACTAATTCTTTAAGTATAAATTGAACTTATTCTTTTTTTCTAAAAATATCTAAAAATGACTCAATTTTATGAAACCTATTATCAAAAAATGAAAATTAATACATAAAGACTTTCGTAACCAATCAATTTTGAATAAATGTGCAGTTGGACACATTGGTTGGTGGGGAAATTGATAAAGTGATAAATTTTCACAAAATAGTATAGTAATTAATAACGAACCGAGATCCAGTGGCGGATCTAGAATGTGAGCAAGGGGGAGCTAACATAATCTTGTTGAAGTTGATGAAGTATCTCTTCCCTTGTGCGTTTTTACCATTAAAATGTTTTAAATTATAAGAGTAGTCATCCATACTAACTAGTTTAGTTAAATATAACTAATTAATTCATTAGTAATTAAATTGATTAATAATTAAATTTGTAACAAAATTAAAATAATAGTGTGTCAACCCAAAGTTTTACGATGATTTTAGCCAGATGGTTAAAAATAATTAGTTTTTTATTTTACCTTTGATATATGATCTTAAAAAGTAGCTTTTTGACTTAGTTTTGATCATTTAGCAACCTTTGAATGGCACCCGAAAAAAATTATTTCTTAGACTCTTTTCAAGAGATAAATAGGATATAAATATAATTATGATAATTTATTTCAGAGGGGGTGGTTTGAACTTCCGACTCCCTCTATTACTTCTCAAAATAGATTTGTAGATGTGCAGCATAGAAGTAGCTAAAATTGTTTGCCTTTCATTGCAAAAAAAGTAATTTTCTAGTTGGAGCTAAATGGACCAAAACGACCTATTAAAAGCCAGGGGACTAAAAATCCTGGAGAACTTTGTAAGAGAATAATGTCCATCGGAATCGGACCATTTAAAAAGTGAGTCTTGTAACCCCCAGGGGGATGATGATAAATATCTTGGAGAGTGTGGTGATGTTTCACACCACCCCATTTTTTTTGTGTACTTTTTACATTTTAATTTCAAAATTCCCACTGGATTATTTTAGGCCTTAATAACCCTTCTTTCTTATTTCCCATGGTAACCGTCGGTTTTATGCATCACGCGCATCTCAAAAATTATTATCAATCGAAATTACACCGTTTCTTCTGCCGTTAGTTAATTATTCTATCAACACTCCCCTGCTTTCCTCCTCTCTGTCGCCGGCCGAGACATAACTTATCCATCCCAACGTAATCTTACTATCGCCAATATTCAAAATTAATTCTGGAGATAATTTCACCATTCGGTAACATCTCCTGCCTTTTCTTTAATTAACCTTTGGCTAATTGTGGCTTTTATGGCGCTCGCCATCATAGGTTTTTAATAGCAGTACTTAACCCAATGCACACGATTTTCTACACCCCTCTTGACCCTCTCCGCTTTCTTTAATTTCTCCCGAATCTATGCTGCTCCGGTCCCCATAATGTAGCTGCAAGCAGATATTTCTCGGAGACCCAGGCGGGTCTGCCGAGGCGTCCTATGCGAGGTGCTCGTGCGGTCCAGTCCACGGCCTCAGGCATCATACTATGCTAGAATCATCATTCATCATATCGCTAATTCATTCTCCGAACCAAACTTCCCGATTTTGAGACCCTCACCGAAATATGACAAACTGATGTGTACCAATGTTTCCTGTTATGGTTTAAACAGCGACCGAAAGTGTTTAAAAATGTGCCAGTCCGCAACCTTGTGTGACTATTGTGAAAAACTTGCATCCACAAAAATGTGTCCAATTTATTTTGAATTATTTGAACAGTTTCAATTTCCATACGTTAGTGCTGAAAAATAAATGAGTGAATTAGTTAAATGAACTTGGTTTGTTTTTAACATCTTGCGAAGACACTATTTCTAGAACCCTTCATTGACTGCATTTCCAACATCTAAAAAGAGGTATGACCGTTTCTCTACCTTTCTCCAGTCTAACTTACTATTTCACTCACAATCAGAAGAGTCTTCATCGAACCTGGGTTATCAACAACTGAACTTAAGAAACTTCTCTTCGATACCCATTCATCCATACTTCCATACACCAATAATTTCATTTTCACCATAGAGAGGGGCTAAATATCATTGGCAATTTTAAATTTTGAATCGGATCTATAAAAAATGTAGGGTGTGTAAAGATTTCGGAGGGAGCTTATGCATTCTGTAGTGGTTAAAGCTCTATTGGAATCTTTATGTTGTGTTATATAAAAATGCAGGGGGACTAATGCTTTGTAGGGGCTAAAGCTCATTTGCCCCTTTTAATTGAATCTTCCAGAAACTTAAGTAGGGGGCTATAGATTATTAATGGGAAAGCGCTTTAAAATAAACTATATAAAATGCAAGAAGGCTAAAGCTCACCATCGCACCCTTTAAATTGTGAATCGAATCTATAAAAATGTAGAGGGCTAAAGATTTTGTAGTGGTTAAAGCTCATTGGAACCTTTATTTTTAGTTATGAGCTCCATTTTTATAAAAGAGCAGAAAAATGAAAAAAAAGTAACTTTTCAAAAATGTTTTTGAAAAACTTTAATTTTATCTAGTGTAAACCTAAGTCCCAAGGGGGGGGCTATAGCCCCCCCATAGATCCGACACTGCCGAGATCAATGCTAACCGTTGACTGTAACACAGTTTTGAGATATTTGCATTTGAAGCAGCGCGGCATAGAGAATTACGGATTACAGGCAAAAGTAATACACCGTTGGAAAGCTAAATGTTTTCTCTTTTATAATTTATCAAAATCTCATAATCGATTTTTTAAGGTGTTGGGGTACTAACCCCCTTAATTAAAAAAGTACAGTAAATATCAATCTCTAGTGTTGTTGCATACCAAAGGAAGTCTGTATCAATGCAGTATTACCGTATTACAAGATTTCCCTGAACAAATTACAGAGAATTTCTGACAGCGAATATGACAGGATTTTTTGTTAAACCAACAGGTTATTTTTAGAGTATATAGATCAAAGTTTTTAAAAAATCCTGTATAGACGTTTTAAAATTAGGTCTAAAAACTCTATTCACGCCATACATTTATAAAAAAATGCACACAATAATTGAATTTAAAATTTTTCTATAGAAATTTATGAAGCATGAGTAAAATTGTTGAAAAATCCATAAAAAATCCGTTTTTGTTACGCATCTTTAAAAATATTGAATCTAAACTATAATTATAAAAAAAAATAAAATGTGTGCTCCGTAAAGATATTCCCTGTAACATAATATCATAACAATATTTTGCTGTGATTGAAAGAATCCCATGGTGAAAAAGATTTTTCAATCAAAAGTATATAGAACAGAACGTGCCAACCTATGTGAAAGAAAAATGATAAGAAATTTAGCTTTCGGATGGCAACACTGATTAAACGGACGGTTCTCTCTCTCTCTCTAAGATTTTTCTATTTTAGACGTTTCGACTATTTTATTTATGTTTTTGCCCAACTGAATTTTAGCTTTGCACGTGACCTTTTTTGGTTGCCAGATTCTCTAGTAACAATTCCGCAGCAATGGGAGAAAATCTTTTGGTCGAATCTTTTTCAAAGGAAAACCACAGGACTGAGGGAAAAGTTAAAAATACCTTCCATAAAGAAATTCTACCATCTTCAAGGGACAGGATAAATCAGAGGAGAAAAGGGAATGTGTATTGCCAAAAGTTCTCGAAGCCGAAAAGTTTCTATGGCGGCGATAAGGATCCGGTTATATTCCAACTTCTTTTCGTGAGTATTACTGTAGGAGAGGAGATAGAAAAGGAAAAGAGTGGTTCTTTTCTTCCAGATGTTTTTCGTTAGTTTTCTCAACGGTAATATAAATGGCGTTATCCCTAACATTTTTTTTAATTTAACCGTTTCGACAAGACTTTTCTCAGAAGTAATTTAAGATTAGCGGACCTTTAAATTCCTGCCTTTCATAGAGATTACTATCATAGTGACCATGTTTTTACTATTTCCCCCTTGAATTTTGCGTTTCTATTTCTATATTTAAGGTGTCTGAAAGCTACAATTTTTTTGTCAAATTTAAGCTACCTGTGAAAATAATTGGAAAGTAACTCTAATAAATGTAAGTTTTCCAAAGAAAAGTAAGAAAACAAGAAATGTGTAGATTAATGAAAAAAAATTAACTTTTTGGAAAAAATACTTTACGCTTATTGTAGAAAAATCATAAATTTCATGGAATAAAAATGCGTTAACCCGCGAGGACGCGCGCGGGGTCTGCGGGACCCCAACGCTTAAATAAACCTTCATAAAAACTCTAATTTTTAATCAAAATATATGAAACTCCGTGTAGCTGCCTAAAAGGTTTCCACCTATCACCTCATGAAGTTTAAATAAAGTAGGTATGTTATTTTCCGAGTTAGGTTGTTGTTTTTAAGGAAAATGCTTCCAAAACTGTGAGGATTGGTGCGAGTTAAATAGCCAAAGAGGTTTCCAAAAGTAAGGAAGAGGTAACTATAATTCATAATTTTTATTGCAAAAAAAGAAATTAGAAAATAAAGGATTTTAGAAAATAAACATCGGTTCAGTTTAGCCAAAGAAATTCGTTAGCTCCGCTCACATTCCATTGCATTTCCTGTTTTCCTAGTCTTATATTATATCTTAATAAGAAGCAGTCAACTAATAATGCACATTGAACAATAAAATTATATATTTAAACTATCCGTGATAAAAATTTTGCATGCACTGAACGTTTAGAACGGAAAACGGTTTTTGGGGTCTGAGAGACCCCGCGCGCGTTCCCGTGTAACAGAAAGTAGCGCGCGTCCTCCCGGGTTAATTCATGAAAAGAAAATTACTATAAAACAATTCAAAGTTGTAAGAGTCAAGTAAAGTCAAATTTATTGAAAGACTAGCGCTAAAGCGCTAGACCCGGCTTTGCCCGGGCGCAGTAACGCTGACGCGCTAGACCCGGGCTTCGCCCGGGTTTTATTTTTTTTATAAATATCATCTGGTGCGTTACAGATGGGCTTCGCCAGTCCATTTTTAAAGAAGATTATTCTGGTGTGTTACAGATGGGCTTCGCCAGTCCATTTAAAAAAATTCTTCTGGTGTGTTGGAGATGGGCTTCGCCAGTCCAAATGTGGAAATAGTTAAATAAAGGAGCCACTTTTATGTTTATGTTACAACAATGGATTTTAAACTGCAACAATCGAGAATATGCCTACAACAATTAAAGTTACATCTTCTCTTATGATATTTACAACAATGGGGGTTTTCCATGAAGATTGGCACGAAATATGGGTTTTTGAGCATAAAATGGGCCAAAAGAGTTGTTAGGATGCATCGATTTCAAATTATTTTTATTCAGAAACCTTCCTTGGAGCGAGTAGATCAACGTGGTATAGTTTAATAGTTAATGTAGGTTCGAAAAGTTTAAAACTATAAAGGACATACATACATACATACATACAAACATACAAACAGACATTGATTTTTATATATATAAGATAAGTGTTTTTTTTAATTTTAAGACAAAAGATGATAATAAAAAATCTTAAGAACAAATTTCGTTCTATCGGGATACCCCAAAATTTTGTTCTAACATTTTTTGCTTTGAGCATACTAATTTTACGGTTGTACTCACTTCCAACTCTCACAACCATTAGTACTCTCATTAAGTAAAGCATTGGAGCTCCATGTCCTTATGGCTTAACCACACTCGGGACTCGGTAGTTTCAGATAACGTAAATTGGAGCAACTAACTGAACACCATAACCTAATTTGCACTTGTTAAAGCAACTCTTAATAATGGACATTACCCTCGAGGACAACCTGGACATAAATTTTATTTAAACAGCTGATGCTGTCGTGCTACATTATTTTAAAACAGCACATTTCTAAAGACTGGACTGGTTTTATAAATCCTTTCTCATAATCTAATAATGGACTAGCTTGGTTAAAGATTAGATTGAGCCAATTACAATAGGAGATATTTATAGGAATTTGTTGTGATAGAATTAGAATTGCATCATGGAATAAAAACTAAGTGAATACTGTAATATAGAAATGTAATTACGATGTCTATCATCCATCACATTACTTTATATGTTTTAATATTAAAACGATATTTTAAATTGGCATGATTTTTAAATATTAACTCATTTTATATGCGTTTACGTAAGATTTAAATACCTATTTAATTGTATAAATGAACTTAAAACCTCTTTATTTTTTATTCTAGCTGATTTAACACACGATTTCTATACATTGGATACACTTCATTTAATTATTTATTATTATAAGTAAATAATTAATATAATGTTAATTATTTAAAATTAAAAAATAATGCTAAATTATATAATGTTTTGCTCATAGAATTTCAGAGTTTTACTTCTCCTAATATTTTCAAGAGATCTTTATTTAATTTTATTTTTAACATTGATAATTTAGAGTTTAATTCCTGAAGCATAAAATATTTTAAGCCTTCCTGTGCCCTTATTTTCTTTATATAACTCAATTCAAGTGTTCATATATATTGTAGTTTTCTAATTCTGTTATTACTTATTGTTGTTTTTTCCTATTTAAATGTAATATTTTTTTTATACATTAAGATTGTAATTTATCTTCCGCCAATACACGTCTTTGTTTCTTCCTGGATCATAATTTATGTTGCCAATGAGGAAGTTTCATATTTTTTTTTATTTTTTAAATCGATCCAACCTTACGAGAAAACCCTAAAACCGAGATATTTTTTAATTCTGATCATTATTTATTTTTTTATTGCGGCTTAAAGTTTGCGCTCTGGAAAAGGCGGGAAAAACAGCGATTTCAGATTCGTGATGTCACTCGGCATGTCAAAACGTCTACAACTCGCATCTCCTCCTAAACTACGCAGCCGGCGTAGATAAAACTCGGTATATAGACGTATCTCGAGGCGAGGACGATCACTACCAAGTTTTCCAAGTTCGAAAATCGAATATTTACAAGTAATTAACGATTTTATGGCTAAAAACGCTTATTTCTCCATTTCTCTACTAGAGTGGATCTGCTTGACTCACTATTTTAAATATGAAAACCTAAGGATTAAATATTTTTATTAAGAAAAGCTCTATAATTGCCAATTTAAAAGTTAAATCAGCTATGAAAACACCAAAATAAATTCAAATAATTAATTTTAATACATTACATTCTTATATTTTAAGATTAATTATTTATTAAGATTATATTTTAAGATTTAAATATTTTTTATTAAGTGGGACTAATCCCCATCTGGTAGAGTGAAACTAGACCAAATCCATGAGGTCATAAAGACCTTTTATTTTAATCTCTGTATAAATAAAAGGCTAACGGGCGATGTGTGTATGTATGTATGTATGTATGTATGTCCGGGGTAATCTCTTGAAATAGGCCACGGACCGAAACCAAACTCGACGTATAGACGTATTCCGAGTCGGGGAGTAACTTAAGATAGTTTTCAAAGCTTTAAAATCGAATAATTACGAGTAATTAGCGAATTTATAGCCGAAAACGCTTATTTCTCCATTTCTCTACTAGAGTAGATCTGCTCGACTCACTATTGTTAACTAGATGAAAACCTTCAAACATTTAATATTTTAACAGGAAAAACTCGATAATTGTCCATTTAAAAACTATATCAGTTGTAAAAACACAAAAATAAAATCAAATAATTAATTTTGAAACGTTAGTTTCCCCTATTTTAAGATATTTTCCTTTAAAATTTAAATATTTATGGAAAAGTGTAAATTTTCTTCATGGAAAACGACTTGAAAATAAAACATTGTTTCCAATGAAGCGGTTCACTAGACTTTTAAATTTTTATTATTGTTTCAAATTAGTTATTTTTGTTCACTAGACTCATTAATTTACTAGGAAACATTGCCGAGAACACCGGGAAAAGGAAAATTACCGGGAACATTGGGATAGGAAAAAAAAGTACCGGGATTACCGGGACATGAAAATTACCTCGATCAGCGGGATAGGAAAATTATCGGGAACATCGGGATAGGAAAAGTACCGGGAACATCGGGATAGGAAAAAAAGTACCGGGATTACCGGGACATGAAAATTACCTCGATCAGCGGGATAGGAAAATTATCGGGAACATCGGGATAGGAAAAGTACCGGGAACATCGGAATAGGAAAAGTACCGGGAACACCGGGATATGAAAATTACCGGGAACACCGGGATATGAAAAATTACCGGGAACATCGGGATAGGAAAAGTACCGGGAACATCGGGATAGGAAAATTACCGGGAACACGGATAGGAAAAAGACGTCTGGGATGCCGGGATGATTGGTAATTGCCGATTTAAAAATTATAAATATATTTTTAAAAAATTTAATTTAAAAAATATATATACACTCCACCCGTGCAAGGCCGGGCATATCCGCTAGTCTCTGTATAAATAAAAGGCTAACGGGCGATGTGTGTGTGTATGTATGTATGTCCGGGGTAATCTCTTGAAATAGGCCACGGACCGAAACCAAACTCGACGTACAGACGTATTCCGAGTCGGGGAGTAACTTGGGATAGTTTTCAAAGCTTTAAAATCGAATAATTACGAGTAATTAGCGAATTTATAGCCCGAAACGCTTATTTCTCCATTTCTCTACTAGAGTAGATCTGCTCGACTCACTATTGTAAACGAGATTAAAACCTCAAAAATTTAATATTTTAACAGGAAAAACTCAATAATTGTCCATTTAAAAGCTTTATCAGTTGTAAAAACATCAAAATAAATTCAAAAAATTTATTTTGAAACGTTAGTTTCCCCTATTTTAAGATATTTTCCTTTAAAATTTAAATATTTATGGAAGAGTGTAAATTTTTTTTTCATGGAAAACGACTTAAAAATAAAACATTGTTTCAAATGAAGCGGTTCACTAGACTTTTAAATTTACTAGATCTTTTATTTTAGTTTCAATTTTTTTACTTTGTTCACTAGATTTATTAATTTACTATAGCGGGAACACTGTGATTTAAAAATTACTGGTAACACTGGGATAGGAAAACGTACCGGGAACATCGGGAGAGGAAAAATTACCGGGAATAACAGGAGAGGAAAAATTACCGGGAACATCGGGAGAGGAAAAATTACTGGGAACACCGGGAAAGGAAAAAATTACCAGGAACATCGGTAGAAGGAAAATTACCGGGAACATCGGGAGAGGAAAAATTACTGGGAACATCGGGAGAGGAAAAATTACCGGGAACATCATCGAGATAAGAAAATTTACCGGGAACACCGGGATAGGAAAATTATCGGGAACATCGGGATTTTAAAATTACCGGGAACACTGGGATAGGAGAGAGGAGCCTGGGATACCGGGAAGATTGGTTATTGCTGATTTACATAATAATATATGTATTTTAAGAAAACTCAAAATAAAAATACTTATACACTCCACCCGGGCAAGGCCGGGCATATCCGCTAGTCTCTGTATAAATAAAAGGCTAACGGGCGATGTGTGTGTGTATATATGTATGTATGTGGGTATGTCCGGGGTAATCTCTTGAAATAGGCCACGGACCGTAACCAAACTCGACGTATAGACGTATTCCGAGTCGGGGAGTAACTTGGGATAGTTTTCAAAGCTTTAAAATCGAATAATTACGAGTAATTAACGAATTTATAGCCCGAAACGCTTATTTCTCCATTTCTCTACTAGAGCAGATTTGATCGACTCACTATTGTTAACTAGATGAAAACCTTCAAACATTTAATATTTTAACAGGAAAAACTCGATAATTGTCCATTTAAAAACTATATCAGTTGTAAAAACACCAAAATAAATTCAAATAATTAATTTTGAAACGTTATTTTCCTCTATTTTAAGATATTTTCTTTAAAAATAGAAATATTTATGGAAAAGTGTAATTTTTTTTTCATGGAAAACGACTTAAAAATAAAACATTGTTTCAAATGAAGCGGTTCACTAGACTTTTCAATTTACTAGATCTTTTATTATTGTTTCAAATTTGTTATTTTTGTTCACTAGACTCATTAATTTACTAGGAAACATTGCCGAGAACACCAAGAAAAGGAAAATTACCGGGAACATCGGGATAGGAAAAAAAAGTACCGGGATTACCGGGACATAAAAATTACCTCGATCAGCGGGATAAGAAAATTATCGGGAACATCGGGATAGGAAAAGTACCGGGAACATCGGGATAGGAAAAGTACCGGGAACATCGGAATAGGAAAATTACCGGGAACACGGATAGGAAAAAGACGTCTGGGATACCGGGATGATTGGTAATTGCTGATTTAAAAATTATAAATATATTTTAAAAAATTTAATTTGAAAAAAATATATATACACTCCACCCGTGCAAGGCCGGGCATATCCGCTAGTCTCTGTATAAATAAAAGGCTAACGGGCGATGTGTGTGTGTATATATGTATGTATGTGGGTATGTCCGGGGTAATCTCTTGAAATAGGCCACGGACCGTAACCAAACTCGACGTATAGACGTATTCCGAGTCGGGGAGTAACTTGGGATAGTTTTCAAAGCTTTAAAATCGAATAATTACGAGTAATTAACGAATTTATAGCCCGAAACGCTTATTTCTCCATTTCTCTACTAGAGCAGATTTGATCGACTCACTATTGTTAACTAGATGAAAACCTTCAAACATTTAATATTTTAACAGGAAAAACTCGATAATTGTCCATTTAAAAACTATATCAGTTGTAAAAACACCAAAATAAATTCAAATAATTAATTTTGAAACGTTATTTTCCTCTATTTTAAGATATTTTCTTTAAAAATAGAAATATTTATGGAAAAGTGTAATTTTTTTTTCATGGAAAACGACTTAAAAATAAAACATTGTTTCAAATGAAGCGGTTCACTAGACTTTTCAATTTACTAGATCTTTTATTATTGTTTCAAATTTGTTATTTTTGTTCACTAGACTCATTAATTTACTAGGAAACATTGCCGAGAACACCGGGAAAAGGAAAATTACCGGGAACATCGGGATAGGAAAAAAAAGTACCGGGATTACCGGGACATAAAAATTACCTCGATCAGCGGGATAAGAAAATTATCGGGAACATCGGGATAGGAAAAGTACCGGGAACATCGGGATAGGAAAAGTACCGGGAACATCGGAATAGGAAAATTACCGGGAACACGGATAGGAAAAAGACGTCTGGGATACCGGGATGATTGGTAATTGCTGATTTAAAAATTATAAATATATTTTAAAAAATTTAATTTGAAAAAAATATATATACACTCCACCCGTGCAAGGCCGGGCATATCCGCTAGTCTCTGTATAAATAAAAGGCTAACGGGCGATGTGTGTGTGTGGGTATGTGTGTATGTATGTCCGGGGTAATCTCTTGAAATAGGCCACGGACCGAAACCAAACTCGACGTATAGACGTATTCCGAGTCGGGGAGTAACTTAAGATAGTTTTCAAAGCTCGAAAATCGAATAATTACGAGTAATTAACGAATTTATAGTCGAAAACGCTTATTTCTCCATTTCTCTACTAGAGTAGACTGCTCGACTCACTATTGTTAACTAGATTAAAACCTTCAAACATTTAATATTTTAACAGGAAAAACTCGATAATTGTCAATTTAAAAACTATATCAGCTATGAAAACATCAAAATAAATTCAAATAATTAATTTTGAAACGTTAGTTTCCCCTATTTTAAGATATTTTCCTTTAAAATTTAAATATTTATGGAAAAGTGTAAATTTTCTTCATGGAAAACGACTTGAAAATAAAACATTGTTTCCAATGAAGCGGTTCACTAGACTTTTAAATTTTTATTATTGTTTCAAATTAGTTATTTTTGTTCACTAGACTCATTAATTTACTAGGAAACATTGCCGAGAACACCGGGAAAAGGAAAATTACCGGGAACATCGGGATAGAAAAAAAAAGTACCGGGATTACCGGGACATAAAAATTACCTCGATCAGCGGGATAGGAAAATTATCGGGAACATCGGGATAGGAAAATTACCGGGAACACGGATAGGAAAAAGACGTCTGGGATACCGGGATGATTGGTAATTGCTGATTTACAAAATTATAAATGAATTTTGAGAAAATTTAATTAAAAAAAATTATACACTCCACCCGTGCAAGGCCGGGCATATCCGCTAGATTATCACTAGACTTATTAATTTACTAGACTTTTTATTATAGTTTCAAATTTGTTACTTTATTAAGATGAAAAAAGACACCGGGATAGGAAAAACTACCGAGAACACCGGGATAGGAAAAAATTGCCGGGAACACTGGGATAAGAAAAATTACCGTTACTTTATTAAGATGAAAAAAGACACCGGGATAGGAAAAATTACCGAGAACACCGGGATAGGAAAAAATTACCGGGAACACTGGGTAAGAAAAATTTCCGGGAATACCGGGAAATGAAAAATTATCGGGACCACCGGGATATGAAAGAGGCGCCTGGGATAGTGGGATGATTGGTAATTGCTGATTTAAAAAATTATAAATGTATGTTGAGAAAATTTAATTTAATAAAAATTATACACTCCACCCGTGCAAGGCCGGGCATATCCGCTAGTCTCTGTATAAATAAAAGGCTAACGGGCGATGTGTGTGTGTGGGTATGTATGTATGTATGTATGTCCGGGGTAATCTCTTGAAATAGGCCACGGACCGAAACCAAACTCGACGTATAGACGTATTCCGAGTCGGGGAGTAACTTGGGATAGTTTTCAAAGCTTTGAAATCGAATAATTACGAGTAATTAACGAATTTATAGCCCGAAACGCTTATTTCTCCATTTCTCTACTAGAGTAGACTGCTCGACTCACTATTGTTAACTAGATTAAAACCTTCAAACATTTAATATTTTAACAGGAAAAACTCGATAATTGTCCATTTAAAAACTATATCAGCTATGAAAACACCAAAATAAATTCAAATAATTAATTTTGAAACGTTAATTCCCCCTATTTTAAGATATTTTCCTTTAAAATTTAAATATTTATGGAAAAGTGTAAATTTTTTTTCATGGAAAACGACTTGAAAATAAAACATTGTTTCAAATGAAGCGGTTCACTAGATTTTTCAATTTACTAGATCTTTTATTATTGTTTCAAATTTGTTATTTTTGTTCACTAGACTCATTAATTTACTAGGAAACATTGCCGAGAACACCGGGAAAAGGAAAATTACCGGGAACATCGGGATAGGAAAAAAAAAGTACCGGAATTATCGGGACATAAAAATTACCTCGATCAGCGGGAAAGGAAAATTATCGGGAACATTGGGATAAGGGAAATGATCGGGAACATCGGGATAAGGAAAATAACCGGGAACATCGGGATAGGAAAATTACCGGGAATATCGGGATAGGAAAAAGGCGTCTGGGATACCGGGATGATTGGTAATTGATGATTTAAAAATTATAAATATATTTTGAGAAAATTTAATTTAAAAAAAAATTATACACTCCACCCGTGCAAGGCCGGGCATATCCGCTATTATATAACTAAAAACGTTTGTGGCTATGTATGTGGAGGACACATGTCCTCCTAAGCCGGGATTACCGGGACATAAAAATTACCTCGATCATAGGGATAGGAAAATAACCGGGAACATCGGGATATGAAAAATTACCGGGAACATCGGGATAGGAAAAGTACCGGGAACATCGGGATAGGAAAAGTACCGGGAACATCGGGATAGGTAAATTACCGGGAACATCGGGATAGGTAAATTACCGGGAACACGGATAGGAAAAAGCCGTCTGGGATACCGGGATGATTGATAATTGCTGATTTAAAAATTATAAATATATTTTTGAAAAATTTAATTTAAAAAAAAATATATACACTCCACCCGTGCAAGGCCGGGCATATCAGCTATTATATAACTAAAAACGTTTGTGGCTATGTATGTAGAGGACACATGTCCTCCTAAGCCGGGATTACCGGGACATAAAAATTACCTCGATCATAGGGATAGGAAAATAACCGGGAACATCGGGATATGAAAAATTACCGGGAACATCGGGATAGGAAAAAAAAAGTACCGGGATTACCGGGACATAAAAATTACCTCGATTAGCGGGATAGGAAAATTATCGGGAACATCGGGATAAGAAAAGTATCGGGAACATCGGGATTGGAAAAGTACCGGGAACATCGGGATAGGAAAATTACCGGGAACACCGGGATAGGGAAAAGTCGTCTGGGATACCGGGATGATTGGTAATTGCTGATTTAAAAATTATAAATATATTTAAAAAAATTTAATTTAAAAAAAATATATACACTCCACCCGTGCAAGGTTGGGCATATCCGCTAGTCTCTGTATAAATAAAAGGCTAACGGGCGATGTATGTGTGTGTGTGGGTATGTATGTCCGGGGTAATCTCTTGAAATAGGCCACGGACCGAAACCAAACTCGACGTATAGACGTATTCCGAGTCGGGGAGTAACTTGGGATAGTTTTCCAAGCTCGAAAATCGAATAATTACGAGTAATTAACGAATTTATAGCCGAAAACGCTTATTTCTCCATTTCTCTACCAGAGCAGATCTGCTCGACTCACTATTGTTAACGAGATGAAAACCTTTAAATATCAAATATTTTAACAGGAAAAACTCTATAATTGTCCATTTAAAAAGGATATAAGTTGTGAAAACGCTAAAATAAATTCAAATAATTTATTTTCAAACGTTACTTTTCTTTATTTCAAGATTTTTTTTCCTTTAAAATTTAAATATTTATGGAAAAGTGAAAATTTTTTACATGGAAAAAGACTTAAAATTAAAACATTGTTTAAAATGAAGCGGTTCACTAGACTTTTAAATTTACTAGATCTTTTATTATTGTTTCAAATTTGTAATTTTTGTTCACTAGACTCATTAATTTACTAGGAAACATTGCCGAGAACACCGGGAAAAGAAAAATTACCGAGAACATCGGGATAGGAAAAATGTACCAGGATTACCGGGATATAAAAATTACCTCGATCATCGGGATAGGAAAATTACCGGGAACATCGGGATATGAAAAATTACCGGGAACACCGGGATATGAAAAATTATCGGGAACACCGAGATAGGAAAAAGGCGTCTGGGGTACCGGGATGATTGGTAATTGCTGATTTAAAAGTTATAAATATATTTTGAGAAAATTTAATTTAAAAAGAAAATTATACACTCCACCCGTGCAAGGCCGGGCATATCAGCTAGTCTCTGTATAAATAAAAAGCTAACGGGCGATGTGTGTGTGTGGGTATATATGTGTGTGTGTGTGGGTATGTCCGGGGTAATCTCTTGAAATAGGCCACGGAGCGAAACCAAACTCGACGTATAGACGTATTCCGAGTCGGGGAGTAACTTAAGATAGTTTTCAAATCTTTAAAATCGAATAATTACGAGTAATTAACGAATTTATAGCCCGAAACGCTAATTTCTCCATTTCTCTACTAGAGTAGACTGCTCGACTCACTATTGTTAACTAGATTAAAACCTTCAAAAATTAAATATTTTAACAGAAAAAACTCGATAATTGTCCATTTAAAAACTATATCAGTTGTAAAAACATCAAAATAAATTCAAAAAATTTATTTTGAAACGTTACTTTCCCCTATTTTAAGATATTTTCCTTTAAAATTTAAATATTTATGGAAAATTATAAATTTTATTTTCATGGAAGAGGACTTCAAAACAAAACATTGTTTCAAATGAAGCGGTTCACTAGACTTTTCAATTTACTAGATCTTTTATTATTGTTTCAAATTTGTTATTTTTGTTCACTAGACTCATTAATTTACTAGGAAACATTGCCGAGAACATCGGGAAAAGAAAAATTACCGAGAACATCGGGATAAGAAAATTATCGGGAACATCGGGATAAGAAAATTATCGGGAACATCGGGATAAGGAAATTATCGGGAACATCGGGATAGGAAAATTATCGGGAACATTGGGATAGGAAAATTACAGGGAACATCGGGATAGGAAAATTGTCGGGAACATCGGGATAGGAAAATTACCGGGAACATCGGGGTAGGAAAAGTATCGGGAACATCGGGATAGGAAAAGTACCGGGAACATCGGGATAGGAAAAGTACCGGGAACATCGGGATAGGAAAATTACCGGGAACACGGATATTATTAACAATTTTATTTTCATGGAAGAGGACTTTAAAACAAAACATTGTTTCAAATGAAGCGGTTCACTAGACTTTTAAATTTACTAGATCTTTTATTATTGTTTCAAATTTATTATTTTTGTTCACTAGACTCATTAATTTACTAGGAAACATTGCCGAGAACACCGGAAAAAGGAAAATTACCGGGAACATCGGGATAGGAAAAAAAAGTACCGGGATTACCGGGACATAAAAATTACCTCGATCAGCGGGATAGGAAAATTATCGGGAACATCGGGATAGGAAAAGTACCGGGAACATTGGGATAAGGAAAAGTACCGGGAACATCGGGATATGAAAAATTACCGGGATTACCGGGATAGGAAATGGGCGTCTGGGATACCGGGATGATTGGTTATTGCTGATTTAAAAATTTAATTTAAAAAAAAAATTATACACTCCACCCGTGCAAGGCCGGGCATATCCGCTAGTCTCTGTATAAATAAAAGGCTAACGGGCGATGTGTGTATGTGTGTGTGTATGTATGTACAGGGTGTCCCAAAAAAGACTGACACATTTTAAAAATCAATAACTCAAAAACTAAAAAAGATAAAAATGTGCGGTTTCTTGCCCCCTTCTTCTCAGACCAAAGAATTTTCATCCCAGAATTTTTTATTTTAGTTCTAAATTTTTCACTAGATGGCAGCACGAGAATGTTTGAGGGACTAAAGGGAAAAAGTATTGGAATAATCCCGGTTAGTTAACTTGTGATAGGAAAACCAAAGTTAGGGTAAAAGATCGATTCATTGAATCGAATGTTCTATTCTGAAAGAATCTTTTTCGATTCAGGGAAGATTTAAGAATTGATTGAAGGAAAGCAGCAAGATTTGGATTACGCTTTGAATTAGTTTGACAGCTACCAAACTGAAATCCTCCCCTAAGACGTCTGGCATTTCAGCGAATGTTTTTCAAATTACTGAATTTGATATTATTTTATCCTGATGTGGATCATGCGCCATAAAACTCCAAACAACTAATTGATTTTGTTTAATATACGCATTAAGTTCTTCTAATAAGTGGAAATCCAAATCTATCCTTTAAACGTTTATATTGCGGGAATAAAAAGTTTAGATGATGTGCTTTGGAAATCAATTTAGATTATGTGCATTTGAGATTGAGGATCCCATTCCGTTGTGTAGCACTTGTAATTTATCGGATTTTACCGATATCGAGGGTAATTTTTTACGACGAGTTTTTTTTACTCTTAGTCACGGCGATCACGCAACTTAGTCAACGGCTACTGAAAATGGGGGGAACTCAAGGATTTTTGATTCCTCAACAGAGGGATTTTACAAAATCATGATTATCTACCCTTAAAAAATCTTTTATTTTATTTCGCTTTAAGATTTAACAATGCCCAGTGATTTTAAGGTGGTTTTGTGAATCAATTAATAAACTTTCACTTCAAGTTTTTGGGAATTGCTTTTAACTTTCAACTAAAAAAGGGGGGGTTGGGGGGGGTCCTGCCCCCGAAATTTTTTTGAATTTTGACCTTTTAAAACAGGCTCAAACTCATTTTAGTGCTTTACGATTAGACAATCAAAAATCAAATTTCAAAATCAAATTACTATGCTTCAATCAGTGCTGTAGCTGGATTTTTTTTTCTGGGATAAGGGCTCGCCGTATTATTACGCACTTTTTTCTTCAATTTTTTTATTGAAATAATGTCCCCCAAACTCAGCACTGGCCACTGGCTTTAACCAATTCTATTTTTTATTGCTTAAAATACTTTTTGAACGTTTAGGTATTTCAAAAACTCTGAGAAATAATTAATAGGCCGAGGCTGTAAGCTAAAGGAAAAGCTAAAGAAATGTCTGAAAATGGATAAAAATATTCTAAATTTATTAGGGTTTGGGCATTGTCTCATGACCCCCCTCGAACCCGCATTTGAATTCAAAAGTTAGCGTAACGCAAAGTTAACCATTTGAACAAGTTTGGATCAGTGCTTAAGAATTTCCACACTTTTACCGAAATTCTTGCTAAATTCATATATTTCTTAAATACACATAAATGCAGTTTCGATTTACTGTAACTTAGTCTTAAGTATAATTGGAGCAAATACTCAAACACCAAGTCGAAATTGAATATTCCCTCTATTGCATGCGATCTGAAAGATTCTATATAAAATTTCGATTTTTCCTTAAAAACTTTAAATTTTTTTCCATCCTCTGACAAAAAAGCAGAAAAACAAAGAAATTTTCAATAAAAAATTCCCGTTAACTTAAAATGTGTAAAATCCCCTAGTTTAATTAAACCATTAATGGCGCAGCCTTTGCCAGAAATCATGTGTACGATATAATCATTTTTATGACATTCCTTAAAAATAATTTAATTAAGTAGTAATTTTAAGTTAATAATTTTAATTAAGCAATAGAAGTTCGATTTCCCGATGATCTGATTATTTAGTAATAATTCCTAACAATATCTCCTCTGTGCCATAAAAGATCAATCAAACAACCAACCAGCTAAAGCATTTCAATCTAATTCGATTCTGAAATCGATTCTATCTCTCAACTTCGATTTTCCTATCACGGGGCAATAGGGATTCCGCTGATAGTTTATACCTAAATTTCAGAAAAAGTTCTCGTGCTGCCATCTACTAATGCATTTATAAACTAAAATTTTGAAATTTTGGGAGCAAAAATTCTTTGCCCCCTTAAGAAGAATGCAAAAGACCGCATATTTTTATCTTTTTTAGTTTTCGAGTTATTGATTTTTAAAATGTGTCAGTCTTTTTTGGGACACCCTGTATGTATGTCCGGGGTAATCTCTTGAAATAGGCCACGGACCGAAACCAAACTCGAATTATAGACGTATTCCGAGTCGGGGAGTAACTTAAGATAGTTTTCAAAGCCTTAAAATCGAATAATTACGAGTAATTAGCGAATTTATAGCCGAAAACGCTTATTTCTCCATTTCTCTACTAGAGTAGACTGCTCGACTCACTATTGTTAACTAGATGAAAACCTTCAAAAATTAAATATTTTAACAGGAAAAACTCTATAGTTGTCCATTTAAAAAGGATATAAGTTGTGAAAACGCTAAAATAAATTCAAATAATTTATTTTGCCCCTATTTTAAGATATTTTCCTTTAAAATTTAAATATTTATGGAAAATTGTAAATTTTATTTTCATGGAAGAGGACTTGAAAATAAAACATTGTTTCAAATGAAGCGGTTCACTAGACTTTTAAATTTACTAGATCTTTTATTTAAGTTTCAATTTTTTTACTTTGTTCACTAGATTTATTAATTTACTAGAGAGGGAACACTGTGATTTAAAAATTACTGGTAACACTGGGATAGGAAAACGTATCGGGAACATCGGGAGAGGAAAAATTACCGGGAACATCAGGAGAGGAAAAATTACTGGGAACACCGGGAAAGGAAAAAATTACCAGGAACATCGGCAGAGGAAAAATTACCGGGAACATCGGGAGAGGAAAAATTACTGGGAACATCGGGAGAGGAAAAATTACAGGGAACATCATCGAGATAAGAAAATTTAACGGGAACACTGGGATAGGAAAATTATCGGGAACATCGGGATAAGAAATTTACCGGGAACACCGGGACGGGAAAAAATTACCGTGAACACCGGGATTTTAAAATTACCGGGAACACTGGGATAGGAGAGAGGCGCCTGAGATACCGGGAAGATTGGTTATTGCTGATTTACATAATAATAAATGTATTTTAAGAAAACTCAAAATAAAAATACTTATACACTCCACCCGTGCAAGGCCGGGCATATCCGCTAGGAAAATTATCGGGAACATCGGGATAGGAAAATTATCGGGAACATCGGGATAAGGAAAATGATCGGGAACATCGGGATAAGGAAAATAACCGGGAACATCGGGATTTGAAAAATTACCGGGAACACCGGTATAGGAAAAAGGCGTCTGGGATACCGGGATGATTGGTAATTGCTGATTTAAAAATTATAAATATATTTTGAGAAAATTTAATTAAAAAAAATTATACACTCCACCCGTGCAAGGCCGGGCATATCCGCTAGTAATGAATAAACATCAACAATGCCCAAGGTATATAAACTAACAAGGTATGCTCTTCCGGCGAAAAAGGCGTGGCTTTTGAAAATGACGTCACCCAGGATATATTTCCTATTCACAGCATGGGAAAATGCTTATTTTTGGTGATTTTTATTAAAATAAGGACCAAAGAAACTTTTATAACAGTTTACACTAGACACAATTACGAACATATTTATAGGTTATCAAGTGTTTTGAATTAGAACAATAATTTTAACTCAATAATAGCCGATCAAAAATATGAACTTTGAGCTCTACAACGATGTGCTTCAATCTCTCTGCTTATTGATTTTAATCACTAACTTGTATAAATGAAATTAAAACAGCTGCTGATACAAAGAAACAAAATATTAAGCAAATATTAAATCATGAAAACTTTTCAGAACATTCTTGTTATGATAAAATTAATAGCGCTGTTCTTCTATGTCAAACTTGAATATCCATTGTATCGAAGCAGTTTAGATTTTTAAAACAAAAAATATTCAGTATCTAAATAAATCAAGTACTTGAAAATATGGAAAACAATGAGCTAAAATCTGAGAACTAATTAATTTAATTTAATAATGGATTTATTCAAAATTTTTGTACATTTACCTTTAATGATCCTTTTACAGTCCAGTCAGCTTGTTTATTTTTATTTGAGATCCAGAATAGTATTCTTAAAATCGTCTGTCACTTTAATTATCTTTTTCAATATTTTTATACCAATTTTTTTAAATAAGTGGGTGATTGTATTCATAAGTTTTAAAACAAACTAAATAATGAATTTCAATAATATCGACCCAATTAATCCTGATGTATCTACGAGAGATCTGTTGCATTGCAATGGCGTTGTATTGGCTGATATGCTCGTCATTGATTGGTCCGTTATTTTATATCCTGGGTGACGTCACTTATGAGCATACCTTGTTACTTTATATACCCTTGAACAATGCTTTTTGTTTGGTGTCGAGTGACGTCAAATTTGATTTTTTAGCTTTTGCGATTGCATCATTTGTTTACGACTTTTTTCAACTTTTATTTCTTCTCCATCTCAGTAAATAAATTTTTGAGGAAAATTTGGATTGCAGATTTGGATTTTTCACATCTTATATTGTATTAATATACCCCAAAATCGAAAATTTAAAAAATATGAAACTTCCTCATTTTTGTTTGTGTAAAAAAATTATATTTGTAATAAAATTGATTGATTAAACACTGATTCCGTAGATGAAGAAATCACTCGATCATTTTGAATTTTACCTATCTTTTCCTAATGGGCATGAACATTAAACCAACCAGTACCCCAAAACATTGATTCGTTTGTATTGAAATAAATCTAGAGGGGTCGTGCTATTCCCCTGATATCTTATATAAAATAACCACCTCAAAACAGAAAAGGACGAATCAAAGAAAAACACGAGTTCTAAAAAAACCCAAAATAATTATCCTCCGGGAATTGCATCGATCCATCATCAAAGCTGAAAACCCTGATTACGGGAAGAGTCAGTAGTCTCGAGTTTCGATTGCAAATATTGGCGAAACCGGTTCTTTTTTCGAAGATAATAACAAGTGATTATTATTATTATTTTTCCCCCATCCGCTTCATCGGAACTGAAAAAGACGGATCCAGATCAATGTCCCGGAAGATCGTATCGCCGAGTTCTTCGCGTTTTCCCCAGCGGCCTGCTAACGAAAACCGCACGAAAAGGGGACGTATTTCCCACAGGAGGTCTACATCTGGTTCGTCGGTATTTATCTTCTTTTTTTCCCCGAGTCGTCCATTGTTTTGTAGAAGGCGAAGGTCTTGTCACGTGTCTGCCCTTTCATCTCGTTTTCCGCGGGAAGCCAGAGCAGTGATTTATGGTGGTTTGCTTCCGATGGACCACTTGCGTCAAAAGATGGGGGTGACATTGTGATGAAAGGCTCGCTTTTTGTGTTCTCCGATACTTTTGGGGAGTACTAGTATACAAAGAAAGGGCTGGTAGAAGTTACATTGTTGCTACTGCTGGAAATATGCTTTCGCTCACTACGATGAACACCCTCGAGATGTTTTTAGGTGATAATTTTGTGGAAAGAAAACCTACACAGGGTGGGAAATTGAGAAATCTAGGAATTTTAATTATAGGAATTGATAGGGGCTTTTTTTGGTAAGATATGACCAGTTTTTCGATAAAGTTTGGGAAAATTCCAAATTTCTCTTTAGAAAAAAATATCATTGTTTACTCTATTTCTTGTTTGGGGGGTTAAACTTCCATATAAAAATTTGTGTAATTTGAAATTCAAGTTTCAAGTTATTAATGGACGTCTCCCCTTTTCAAATAATAATACTAGAGGGTTCATCTACCTGTTCTAAATCTTTCTTTAATGACTCGCACATTAATAAGTTAAAATTATAATTGAAATTTTTACACACATGGTTAGAGTAGAGTGAAAAAAAAAGACAGAAATAAAAATTACGATTTTGGAGATTAACAAAACTATTCGGCTATTCTACTATATCTAAAAGTATAAAAGGGTATCTTACTAATAACACACGTGCAAAATTTCAAGAATTTTGAAAACTTCACATCAAACTTCTACATTAACTTCTATACATCAACTTCAAACTTCTACATCAGTGATTATTAACTTATTTTAAAGCTACCGCTCCTCCCCCTAGCGGTGCGGAAAAGTTTTCAACGCCCCATAAGAAAATTCTGTAATTTAGGGGGACAGGCTATTTTACTTAACAATTATTTTCACACATTAATATGCTTACAAAATGTATGTGTTTTTATTCTCTTTTTTGTGTTATTATTCTTTACTACTTAAACTTGATAATGTGGGCTGCTTAAAGTAGTGAAAGTTAGGGGTAAAAACGAGTTGGTGAATGCTGTTCCACAGACAATTTCTTTTCAATTGTAGACCACTTTCGAAGCTCTCAAGAATCACCTGTTGCCTAAAGATCACCAGTTTGAAACCCCTGCCATAGAATTGGGGTTCACCCCCCGAAAATTTTTGATTTGAAGCTTTTACTTAATAGTCCCCCTCTGATACAATAATTATCCATGTTCATCACCCCTTTTCGCCTAAAACAGGCCCACCATTCCTAAGCATCCTTTTACCAGCCCAGTTGAGAATCACTGCTCTACTAACTTTTTATACATAGTTTCATTACTTAAAAATCTTATATTTTTCTTAAGATATATCTTTCTCAATTTCGTCATACTTAAAACCAGGTTATAAATATTTCTTCATTTGATATTTATCAAAATAGGGCTTTACATACTGGCTATAATGTACAAGCAATGAAAATATAAAGGTTTTTGTATAGCCCTTTAGAAGTTTTTCGAAATTCACCAAATTTTGTACGTGTTTTTGGTACTAAAAGGCAACGTTTTGCTCATTTCCAAAATCGAAATTCGTACTATTGTGTTTTCACTTTGCCCAAGTATGGGGGAATTTCTAGCTATTTCCCCTTAGGCTAAGCGCGCACTAGAGACTTCTGTCGCTGCGACTTATAACACTACCCATGTAGCACACGAAAATCGATCGATATTGTATGGACGATATTGGCCTTCATCAAAATGACCCTATCGTGAATATCGGCCAATCGCGATGCTCGACCTTAGATAATATTGAACAACACTGATTAATCTCGTATTTGCGATATTCGTTTTTATCGATATCAGACAATGTCGCGAATAGCATTGGCCAATTTCGTTCAGTATTGATAAATCCTGGACATTAATGATCAACCCTGGATGTTCGATGTTCGTCTTGTACGAGATCTATCGATGTCATGCGGTGTTCGCGACCCGCTGATGAATATTCTTAGCTGATGAATATTTTAAAAAATGCTACCAGAATTCGAAACAGGCTTTAAATATCACTCGGAAATGCAATACACAACTAACTTTTTTTTTCATCGCTATAAAAATGTCACTCATTATCAATCAATATCCCACCTACAATAGAAATTTTAGAATGCTGCCAAACATCGGCCAATATCCTTTCTACGACTTTGAATTGACTTGTGATCTTGTTTTTCTGACACCGGTTACGCAACGCCATATAATGTCGATCGAAATCGTCATGGCGACATTGACTTCTCGGATATTGGCCAATGTTAATCAAAATCAGTTCACAGATATCATCTTTAGCAATTTTACCAAAACAAGGGTAAAAAGGTCCAATTAAATATTTACACTAATTTTTCATCCAAATGACGTTAAAAAAAATGTTTTTCAATATATTTTTTATCTCTCTCTCTTATAAAAAATTACACAATATCGATCAAAGCTGTCGGATATCGTGATTCCGATGTCCGATATTCTACGATATTCGCGATATTGGCCAGTATTGGTACATCGTTGTCCAATGTCCGTGTGCTACCTGGGTAGGTCACTCGAGAGTAATGCATTTCTATGGCGAGATTCTTTGCAATCGACCAAGAGTCTCGTCGCTTAATGCGCGAGCTCTAGCTTCTTGCAATAACCAGGGTGATAATTTTGTCTCATTCGCCGTGAATAAAGTCTCTAGTGCGCGCTTAGCCTTATTCTAACTCCTCAAGGTTTCATTATTTATCCAATTAAAAATGGTACTTAAGCTTGTGTGTAGAAAACAAATTTTATAAAATACATTAATTCTAATTTAATTAAGTAACTATACACATAAAATCTAAATGGTGCTTAATAATTTTTTATTTCCTAAATGCTAAATGCTTCTTAATACTAATATCTTTTTTGGGAAATTTTCTAAGAAAATTTCCACAAGTTTAAATTCCAAAAAAAAGTAATCAAAGAGATTTCAATGAATTTTACTCTTATTGTACTTTTAAAAAGAATTTTCCGAATACGTTCCAATAAAAGATAAAGGACTCCAGTTTCTTAATTTCAGTTCTTTTTGTCTTGAGCCTCCCATTGTTTAGGGTCTTAAAATCAGTTTGTTCCTTTTTTAGTGTTTAAAGATTATTCAAATATAAAAGAGTATTATTAGAGAGGAGATTTGTAGACAAAGAGGCTTTTTTTTGTTTTAATAAAAAAGGCAATTCCTTCACAAAAGGCATCTTTAAAATCAATTACTTTTTAGTTTCAAATAAGAGAAGAGATTCAAAGGAAACAATCCACAATCTGCTGGACGTAGTAATATTTTATTTTTTTATGAATTTCTTTCTTTGAAAAAGAAATCCAAGGAGCACCAAGCTTTATTTATAGAAATAAATAAATAATAACTTGGACTGAAAGACACATCGTGCTTCAAATTAATACATTAAAGCCATTTTTGTGTATGAAGTTAAATTGAAAGAAACCCATTATTGCTAGCAATTTAATAATAAAGGAAATTTCATAAATAATAAATCAAAGTATAAAAAGTAAAGAAATGTTTTTCATAAATATGAATTTAGGTTTCTTACATAGTATGTCATAGAAAAATTCCCCCTCAAAACACTATAAATTATTTGTGACCTTTTTCATTTTACACAACGCAGTTTTTATTAGGTTCTATTTTATTCAACGTTCTGTAAGAGGTTTCAAGAGGATAAAATAAGGTTTATAAAATGGCTCAAAGTATTTTTACTAGATATAAAAGAAGCACACTTACTAAGTAAAAATTTTACGCATTTACGTATATTACTGAAAATTGATCCCTTTCGTGTGACCAATTAAAAATGTTCCTTATAAACACTTTTCTGCAGAACCTGTTTCAACAATTTTCAAATGCTTTATAAACTGCAGGGTTATTCAAAAGTTCGTTTCATGGGCTATATATTATTTGGAAACAACGACTCTTACGGCTATTTTCACAACTAATTTGACCTAGTTTATCTGGAATAGACAAATATGATTGGCTACGTTGATTTTTAGACAACATTGATTGGCTTAAAATGTGTTTCCCTCTCCAAGTACCAATTAGAAGTCTTGATTCGAAGTTAACCTTAGGTTAGGTAAGCGGTGAAAACAGCACACCTTACTTCTATGACCCTACTGATCAGCAAACGATAGTAAAAGAGTCACGTGATTTTTACAGACTTTGCACTGCCAATAGTTGGGTAACTGGTGATAGTTGGGGTCTTGCTTCTATATACAAGCAAATGTCTCTTCCCCTTTCGATCAACTGACCCTCAACTTCCACCGGTCTCCCCTCCGAAATACTAGTTCCAGCGTTGTCAAAATCACGTGACCCTTTTACTTTAGTTGGTTCGGCGGTATATGGTCATGGAAATAAAGTGTACCCATAGGTAAATTGTTATGTTGGTTCTAGATGGTTTACAACACTCCTGATGACGAAGTAAGAAAGTTAAAAAATTAATTAAAAAGTAATGGATTCAGAATAAAATATTAAGGTTTAAAAATTTGTTTGCAATACAATAACAAACGCACAGAAGAAAGTTTCATGAAAAAAGCTTAAATGTTCGAGGAGATATTGGCAAAGAGAAAATAGCACATTTTGGGGCCTCTAAAACGACATGTGACATTCTGAAGTGGAATTTGCTTGTGTATCGTAAACTTTTTATTGATTTTGAATTGAAATTGTTCTTTTACGACAGAGGGTTCTTGATTTAGTTTTGTAAGTGAAACCTCGTTACTGACCGATGATAGTTATAAAAGTGAATAAGGTGACGTCAATCTTGCGAAAACTTCCTTTTTCTTTTAAATAATGGGATTGACTCAATTTGAGAACTAGTACATACTTTTATTTGATACCAAAAGTGAAGCAAGAACTTCGTACTTCAAAACTTCGATGCATTTTGTGATAACTTGATTTTTCAACTACGAATCTAATCTAATTATAACTTAACTTCATTGATTTTTTACAGACAAACCTCTTGCCTAAAAATTATAAAAAGGGCGTATACTGAATTTAATTTTATCCTTGCGCCATAAAACCATCATAAAATCAAACTGAAGTTGAAAGATGCCTCCCCTGAGAGTGAATTTAATTAATCAAGAACACGACAATTAAATCAATCTTTGAAAATAAGATTTTTTTAAACAGTGGATTTTTAGTTGTTTAAAGCTGTTAAAGTTTTGAGATGGATTAAAGTCACATATGTTAAGATGAAATTCTTGAAATTTGGGAAGCTTGTATCCACATTACAAGAATTCTTTGCAGGTAGGTAGAACTGTTGATCGTGGTATCTGGAAAGTGGTACACATTTATGAACTGAAAGTAAAAATATTTGTGGTAGAGACCTCAACAAAGTGAATCACCGATTAAAATACAAAACAAAATTTATCACTGAAGCCATCATAAGTCAAAGTAACAGAATGAATCACGATAATGTGATTAACACGTAAGTGTAGTAATGAAAAATTCCACACCGACATTTAAGAAGGTATTGTTTTGAAAGCCTAATTCATCAAACTGTCCACATCGAGTCGATATCAAGTTAATATCAGATGCAGAAGGAAACATTCTAAAATTCAAACAAGAACTGGGATTTCATCTTATAAATATAGTAGGGTGGGTTGGGGTAAAATGGGTCACTTTTAAGGTACTTTCACATTCTAAGTTTTATTTCATCAAAACTATTACTTTTTAAGGATTTCTTTTAATTGGATCTTGACATAACAATCCTTCCAAACTTTTTCATCTAATTTTATCAAATATTTTTTAGTTGTAAGTTGGTTCAACTTAGCATCAAAACAATGACCTATTTTACTCCAACATGGGGTAAAATTGGTCTTATTGCAAAAAAATGTCAAAAATATATTTATTACTAAATATACATGAAAATAAGAAAAAAGTAATCGGCTAAGCCGTTTTTTTCTGAAAATGGTACTCATGTGAAAATAGCACTTTTTCAGGGGTCAAAAAATAAAAAGTTCGCATATTTCCAAATTTTTCAGTGTTATTGTGTAGTTTTGTGTTTTTTTAGTTGAAAGAACACAAAATTTAATCAAAAAATCAAAAAAATTTGGAAATATGCGAACTTTTTATTTTTTGACCCCTGAAAAAGTGCTATTTTTATATGCTAATATCTCCGCAAATATTCAAGATATTTTTATCAAATTTTTTTCAGTGAGTTGTTCTTGACATTGGCAACAATACTCTCAATGAGATTTTTGCTCTATCTCTTTTAGTTTTTAAATTAATTTTTTAAACTTTTTAATTTCACCGCTAGGGGCGCTGTAAGTCATCTCAATAGATTCTCCAGGGTCACTTACCTAGGGGTAGACCTTACTTCCATGACCATAGGAGGCGTTGGTTCCGAACAAAAGCCGTGCAACACAATTTTGAAACACCCTGTATAGAGACTTGGAAGTTGGTAAACCCTGTTTTTTCGACAACACCATTTACCGTTCAAATAAAATATTTTTACAGTTCTTAAATTCATGAATCTAAATTTTTGACAATCGGAAAATGTTGCCAACAGATAAAAGATTATGATACAAAAAATAAGAGAAAATAATTCAATTTAAATTTGATTTATATCGAGTTAATTAAAACTGACCCATTTTACCCCATTATCAAATTTAAATTGAACTTTTTTCACTAATCTTTTAAATTATATTCCCCTTAGTGAGCAATATGTTTTTTTTCTTTTGACTATTTCCTTTCCTTTCCTTTTAATCTGTAGGCAACCTTTTTCGACTGTCAAAAATTAAGATTTATGAATTTGAGGACAGAAAAAATATTTAATTTGAACCGTAAATGATGTCATTGAAGAAACAGGGTTTACCAACTTCAAAATAACTATATATTGTAATAAATTACAGCAGACTTTTGTGATAGTTTTTCATAAAAGAAAGTCTGAGAGACATTTCAAGCCAATCAGCTTAGAAAAATATAAAATATTTTATCTTTTATAACGATATTTTGTACTTGGGGTAAAATGGGTCATAGTTAGGAGGCTTTCTGTATTAAGTAAAAACAATGTTTTTAACTTATTTCCTTCAAATATACATTGAACTCAAACAAGTTTATTTTTTTCTCCAAATGAAGTATTTTAATTGCTACATTTGAACAATATTCATTAACTTCGAAAGTTTACAATTTCATTAAAGTGCAACTTAAAACAAATTTCTTCAGATAAAAGCGGCTTAGCCGATTGCCTTTTTTCTTATTTTCATGTATATTTACTAATAAATATATTTTTTACATCTTTTTGCAATGAAACTCATTTTACCCTACGTTGGGGTAAAATAGGTCATTACTTTTGATGCTAAGTTTAACCAACTTAAAACTAAAAAAAATATTTGATAAAATTAGATGAAAATGTTTTGAACGATTGTAATGTCAAGATCCAAATTAATAAAATCCTTAAAAAGTAATGGTTTTGATGAAATAAAACTAACTTAGAATGCGAAAGTACCTAAAAATTGACCCATTTTACCCCAACCCACCCTATCTAATTGATGTGTTTGAGATGGTATGTTTTTAATAAAATTACGTTTGATCTTTTTGGTCATTAAGATGATAAACACAGTGCTGATCCTTAAAATCAGCATCACTACCTGAATTATTATTCAGGATTGAAAAAGAGGGGAGGCCTTGATATTTTTTTAAGGGCGATTCAAAACTAAAAATCGAAAATTCTAGGGGTGTAGACTACCCAACGACAGTTTAGAATCACCCGAAAGTGAGGAGTTGTCAATGTAAGAGCCAAGACACATTACGAGTGACACTAGTCGCGAGAACGATTAATCTCCATAAAAAAAGCATGGAGAAAGCCTAGTCCTCTATCTTGACAGGAATCTTGATTCCAGTCAAGAGAATCAATCCAATAGAAGCCCTTTTTCTGATAACGTGACTTTTCTGACGTTTGGGCAAAAATAAAATTGAATATTTAAGTATTTAATCAGAAATTTGAGAGTTTTAAACCATATGTATCAAAACAGTATAAAATCAAGACATTAACTTATTTTTAAGAACCGTGTCAAGTAATTGTTCCTTGGAAGCCGTCTTCAAAATGCGATAATACTAATAATTTTTCAAGTATCGTGTATGTATAGTTTTCAAGTAGTATTTGTTTGCAAGTAACGTAAATGTGTGCTTAATAAGAAAATATTAAGAAAAAACCCACCTTAACCCTTTATGTCCCGACGGGACTTATAAGTCCCACTTCCCAATGGTCAAAATTCGTCCAATTTTCGTCATGTAAGGCCAAATTTAGGTTGCTGTTACGTAAACTTGGCATATTTTGAATGAGGACGAGGAAAATAATTCGGGGTATAAAGGGTTAATGGAGAAATTTGGATCTACTTTTCTTCACTCAAACAAAATCACATCCATTCGCTAAGCTTTTATAATTTTTTTAGCAGTAAATTTGGTTTTATACAACTATAAAATAAAATCGTTCTCAATTATGGAACCGCTAGTAGTTTTCCTAGATATATTTTCTTAGCCAAAAGTAAGCATCTCCCTCATTTTTGTGGATATAAGGCCATTATTATAGTCCCGTTCTGTGACAAATGTCGGCCCATTGTTGTTCTCGTCTCCACCCATCCGATGGCGGAGGCAACTTTCCATAAAAGCTTCCCCACTGATTTATAGTCGGGCGATCGCTGGGCGCACCGTAGCACAAACAACACGTCCTGCAGACGCTAAGTAGCACTTATCTTCCCTCATGCGTCGGGATACTCTCTCAGATAATGAAATCCTTAATGGATAAATTATCGAGAAATTTGTTTGCAGAGAAATCCTTTTTTTTGCCCTCCTCAGTTTTTTTCCGCCATTTTGTCTCGCGGCCGGCCATTAAAAAGAGGTTAATGCAGTTTAACGAAAAGCTTTGCACAATGGGAAGTTATGCCCGCTCTTAAGTATTCACCGGGTTTTATATGGAGGGTCCAACGGGGCGTGTAATGTTTTTGAGGGGGAGGACCCCGGTAAGTGTTATTCGGAGGGGGTCTTCTTTTTCTTATGGACTGTCATTACGCCCCATTAATGAGTTTCGGCAAAGATAAAAGGAAGTGGCTTGTTTGATATTTGCGCATTTTTTCCTTACCTCATTGCGAGCTGCTGTCGTTTATTTTGGGATTAGCAGGCACTTAAACATATCGCGTTGGGATTACGCTTCGAAGTAATTTGCGAGGAAGAAAAAATTATGGACCGGAAGCCCTTTGAGGTGCTTGTTTTTTTATTAACTTTAAAAAAAAACTCGGGTAATAACTGGGATGGAAAATCTAAAGAAAGAAGATGTCGAGAAAAAGCCACTCGGCATATCTAGGATTTCCAGCATTTTAGTTAATTCGTGCAATAAAAAAGGCTTAATTTTGTTTTCCGGCATTTAGTTTTAATTTTTTTTATCAAACGTGCTAACTTAATTAGTTTTGTTATGACAGTTGTTAGGATTTGATATTTCTTCACTTTGAGAATTTTTATCCGAAATTGAGTATTTAAAAGAATCGAAATAACAGGTAAAAATTTCAACTAATGAAGAACTTAAATTGAGTGAGATAAAAATGATATCAAAGTCAAAGACATAATTTGAAGTTATTTTCATTGGATTTTATGTTATAAAAAAGAGGGGACCAAATATTATTTTACTATTATTCAAATTATTTTATATTAGCTTGTTCATTGAAAGGATCCTATTATGGTTGTTCATCACTATAAAAAAATCTTTCTCCCGCCGATGTGTTTTTTCTTTAAGTTTGTTTTAAACATTTTATTATTATTAAAAATATAATGTAATTCCTCCTACAAAAGGAATACTGTACTGTACTGTATATACATATTGTAAGCATGATAAACTTAATTTCATGAAAAAATATTTACACACATCTATTTTTCTCTTAAGGGTTGACTCTAAACTATAAATCTGAAGAATTTTAACACCTTTTATTTAGATAGTTATCTTTTGAAGAAATTTTTCTATGTACTATATATTTTTCTATTAGTTCATAAGCAAAACGTATTTAGATTTTCAATAAGTAGAGCAATATTTTTAATGAAAGTGTAGCTAGTAAGTGAGGATTTACGTTGGTTAAAAACTATAACATAATTTATTTTACACTCAATACGTACAAATTAAAATTATTAGAAATGTTTGATTTTTAAAATAATTTGTAATATGGAATAAAGGTATTTTGATAAGTAATAAATTATACATAGTGTGAAGGAAATTTCTTAAATGTGAATTATTACTTTATAGCAACTATTAAAAAATTTAAAAGTTAAACAGTAATATTACCCCTTTTATGTACCAAATAAAGACATTTCAATAGCCTAACGAAGAGACATATTGAGGTTCCGTGATAAGACAAGTCAGCTTTTATCAAAAATATCTTCCGAACTTCTTTTGATGCTAAATCTTTAAACCATTGACAGCCAAGACATGTTCGCAGACTGAAAGAGCAGAGGGAACGGGAGCACAATCCTTATCAAACTTTAGTTACCCGAGTGTCGGACACTTCTGACAGAATTGCAAAAGTTAACCTAATCTTTCAATAGATTTTTAAGATAAGTAAAAGTAAATTATGGAAGAAAGGCCGTGCCATGTATTTCGATTCTGAGATTCGATAATGGTTTGAGAATAAACCTGATTTAATTCTAAGTTGTTAATGGGATTTATTTTCATAAAAAGGAAAAACATATTTTTCAGAGTTTAATGACCTTCTTGAATTGCGTTTAGGAAATTATACTGTAGTTATAGCTGCTGTAGTTTAATACTTCTGAGTGTTTGGAAACAATTTAAGGTTTCAGTTGATTCTGCACTTTTGAAATAATTCTTTATGTTTCAAAAAAAATTGTTAAAGGGTATGATAGTTATATAACTATGGCAAAAACAAAGAGAAAAAGTGCCTAGTATTAGAATTATTGCGTAAAATATTGTAATTCTCAGCTGGTTGAAAAAATAGACCGTCCAATATTCTTTGATTAGGGCGATTCCACGGGTAGCTGACTGACATTTTTTGAGAAAAACGCTTAGTGTTTTGTAATTTTCTTCCAAATAATAAATTATAAAAAAACGTTTTCCACCCAGTTTATTGGTTTCTTGTTAGCTAAATCTAATGGAGCAATTAAATTTTCAAAATATGTTTTTATTTATTTTTGACAATTTTTTAACAACATGGTAACTCACTGACATTTATGAATCATTTATGTCAGTCAATTACCATGTTGTTAAAAAATTTTTAAAAATAAAAAAAAACATATTTTGAAAATTTAATTGCACCATTTGATTTAGCTAACAAGAAACCAATAAACTGGGTGGAAAACGTTTTTTTATAATTTATTATTGGGAAGAAAATTACAAAACATTAAGCGTTTTTCTCAAAAAATGTCAGTCAGTTACCCATGAAATTGAAACCCGTACCCATTAAAAATACCCCCAATTTTAAATGATCATTAAATTTTATCATCGCTTACAATTAAAGATCTTAACAATTTAAATAAAAACTAATTGAAAGCAATCTACAAAAGAAAATAAAGGCTAGAGTTGATGAGAGGTCGATGTATTCAGGAATAACATTTTTAATGAAGAATTGGCCTTTTTAATTGAATGTTTAATTTTCCCCTTACTAACGAACAAATGAGAGCAAAGGTTTTAAGTTTTTCGCATTAACCTTTGCTGCTTGATTATGAAAAATTATTTTAAGGATCATTAAAAAAGTAAAGGTTAGTTTTTTGTATCAGAAAAAGAAATTACAGAACGGGAGTAAAAAACAGTCTATCTAGTCTTTGGTAAGCCTTCACAATTTTTAAGCAAGGACACTCACCAATGATTTAATATTTTCCAAAGTGGAACTACAATTTTTATAAACTCAATCTTAGAAATAGTTTTATTAAACCTACACATTTTCAAAATAATAAAAAAAACTCAAGTAAAATATTTCGAATTCTAAGAAAACAATGAAATTTACTAATAAAACTTTTTAAATATCCATTCATTAACTTATACAGGGTGATTCTGAAATGGTCCGCCAAACTTTGAGGGGTGATAGTACTCATCAAGACGAACAAGAATTGATGCGGAAAGGGGGGTCGCAGTTACACCGTTAAAGAGCTATGTCCTAATGTAGTGCGAGAGTGTTACAAAAGGACGTTTTGCCAAGGCCCGTTTAACGAAAAAAAAACATAATGAAATGAAAAAATTTATTGCATGAGGTACAGCAGTATCCGTATTACTTACATCATAAATTTGATAGAAATTGGACTACTTTCTAAACCGTGGGGTGAGTTTTAAAACGTGCTCTTAGTCAAACAATGGAGTTCCTTAATGGTATTTAGAAAAATGATGATCGGGGAAGGAATTTTCAATGATCAAACAGTTTCAATGATCCATGTTACGATCATTGAAAATTCCTTCCCCGATCATCATTTTTCTAAATACCATTAAGGAATGTGATTCTTTGACTAAAAGATTAATATTGCACTTTTGAAACTAACTCCACGATTTAGAAAGTGGTTCAATTTCTATCAAATTTATGATGTAAGTAGTACGGATACTGCTGTACCTCACGCAATAAATTTTTTCATTTCATTATGTTTTTTTTTCGTTAAACGGGCCTTGGCAAAACGTCCTTTTGTAACGCTCTCGCACTACTTTAGGACCTAGCTCTTTAACGGTGTAACAGCGACCCCCCTTTCCGCATCAATTCTTGTTCGTGTTGATGAGTACTATCACCCCTCAAAGTTTGGCGGTCCATTTCAGAATCACCCTGTATATTTTTATATGAAGTTTTAATAATAATATTTTTTTTCTACAACATTATAAAATGCTTCACTTTATAAAATGTATATAAATCTTTAAATTACTAATAAATTTTACAGTATAATAATAGTTATTATGTGAATGAAAAACATATGAGTCTTGTTTAAAAATATATTGCTACACTGTAATACGTGAAACACTTTTGCTACGCAGTAAACACAATAATGAACAATTATAATCAAAAGAGTTTTTATTGTATTGCGATTGTTTTGTGTGAGAAAAATAGTATTTTAAAATTGTTGCTAAAAATTACAGAGACTGAACTTACTGTTCGCGCATAGTGTTTCGATCAAACTCAATCTCACGATTTTTAGAACACATTTTTAAAAATTTTTCAAACAAAGAAAACACTATCGCAACATAATAATGTGTTTAAGTGTCCCACCTGATTACACAATTAAATTTTAATTTGATGGCAAAAAATGTGTTCTTAACCCTCTCGGCACCAGAACATCAAAAAAGTGAAAAACCTTTTTTTCTTCTTCTCAATACATCCGAAATGCCCCTATAATTTGTCTGTAAACATTTTTTTTCTTGTGTGCACTCCTTCCTAGTTATTTTTAGGGTCTTAATGAGGCCATATGAGGCCATATTTTTTTCATTTTAACAGAAAATACTTGGTTCAGAACTTATTAAAAGACATGATCATAATATTAGAAGGTTACGATATTAGAAAATATCTACCAACCTATAAAAAATTTTCTACAGAAGCTAGTATCCAGCTAGTATTTTCTCTTCACAAGCATCACAGCTTAAAATGTAAACATTGAGGTATAAATCATCTTGCTGCCATTTAGGAACGAACTTAGAAACCATGTAGAAGTCTATGTAATCTACATGAATCAGTGAAGTCACTGATGAAAAGAAAATAAATTTGCGTGTTTATATCATGCAAAAATTGAGCTCATAAGTAGGAGCCTCATATGAGGCCCAGGGTGGTGAGAGGGTTAAATGTGTTTAGAACGGAGTTTGAAGCGTTTGAAATGTAGTGTATAAGTAAACACAACATTTTGTTTTTAAAAATTTAAACCTGAAGTAAGCTTTGAGTTAGTGATTCTAAAATTAGTAAGAAATACTAAACTTTATATACAATTTTTGGGGCTTTTGTTTATATATAAACAGGGCACTTACGAATATATATCTAAAGATAGTTTCATTTACTTCAGGTTTGACTTCTTCACATTGCCGAAGAAGAGTAGAGTAACGAGGGGTGACATTCTATTAGTCTTTCTTGCAAAGTAATTTTTTAAAATTTCTCTTACTTCAGGTTTGTTCTCCATTTTTTTCTTGCAATTTCAAGTCAATTACCCTTTTGAAGAGGAGTAATTAGTGAAAGATTTAAGCTTTCATTTTCTTGTATTTTTAGTTTTTTATGAATTTATATTTTTATTCAGTTTCCAAATATCTTTTGATTCTACTTAGCTCTTTTTTAGTTCAAAGGAATTCCATTTGAATTTGAAATTCTGATGCTTAAAAAGAAGTATACTTAATTATATTTTAATTCCTATAGAAATATGTTAAAATTGGTGTTTTCTATGATCAAGCATCATTATTTTACATCAAGCAATTGAATTATTTCCTTCATTAGCACTTCGAATATATTTTCGAACGGTATATTTATCTTATTTATTAAAGAAAATTACCTTCGGATACAGGAGAGAAAATTTTAATGAAAATAAGAGTCCGGTGAGTTAAATTCGGTAATTTTTATTTAGTCTACATAAGAGGCGATGCAGATACAAAAAGCTCAGCAAAGGTGATTGAACACGATTTAAAAAAGTTTTCCATAAGAGCTAAATAGCTTGGTATCTTTTTCTGGTCTTTAAAAAATGAGGAATAGACATAGTATGCTTGTTAATTGTCTGAAAAGTCTAGACAAATGAAAAGAAATTTCCTGATACCATGGCAAGTTTTCCACTTTGTATCTGCAAAGCTTCATATGGAAATTTACTGGCCAACCAACAACCAAGTGATCTTTACTACCAAGAATGTAAATTTAATTAAATATCCTTGCCTGAGCTTCTTAAAAATAACAAACTCAAAGGTTCAAACTTTCCTTTTGAATAACTACAAACTTTTATATGTTTGAAGTTTATAATTTAAAGGAAACAAGGCAATTTTCAACACACCAAATGACTTTCTGGATGTGCCCGATAAAATCTCACATCTTTAAAAATTCTTATTCATTTTACAGCGGTACTGTTCAACTAAAACCAACTTTGCTTTGGCTTATTTACAAAAGAGAAACACCTTAAACTAAAGCACGAAAAATTCAATCCATTATTTTAAATCCAGGTGGTTTGAATCCACTTAGCATCCTCCGGTGTTTCTCAGCCAACCCGTCCATGAAAACCACCATTTCGCGCCAGAAAAACAAATTATCTCGCCGGCACCGAGAAACACGAGGCCTCTTTTCCTCAAGGAAAAAAAGTCAAAACTGGGCAAACAAATTTCGGTTTTTCCTTCCGTAGATTGTAAAACCCGCGAAAATGAGACGGGGTTATATAAGGTTCTTGCGGATTTAGGCCGGGGACGATAAGAACATGGACTTAGGAGAGTAAACAAATAGCGTCGGGTGTCAGGACGGGAGTAAATGGAAATTGTTGGAGTAAATTGTATGGGAATTTCGGAGGCGACCGCCGCATGTTGTGTAATCGGATTTTTTGGGGGTTGTGCGCGAAGGAGCATCTCATATTTACGAAGGTGGGAGAAACAAAGGGCTCGTGATTTTTAATAGGAAAAACGGGCGTCGGTGTTTTTCCCAGGGAAAAGGCATTTGAGGAGCTAGCTGCGTAGGGGGTGTTAGTTTTATTTTCCATGGAGATTAATTTTCGGAATCTAAATTTAGCAGCGCGGAATTTCTTGTCGCTCGGAAGATTGAAAGGAAAGATGAGGATGTAGGGATGAATCGAACGTGATGGGTGGATGAAAGTTTATCTAGATATGGATTCAGTTCGCAAAAATCTGGAAATCAGTTTGGGTTTTGCTGGTGGAAAATGGAGAAAATTGTTTTCTTTATATCTCTACCCGTGTTTTTCGAGTTACAAGGATGATATTGATATCGGAAGATGGTAAATTTTATTACTCTCAAAATGATAGGATCCCATTTTAGTTCAAATCCTCAAATGGATTCCCCCTTTTTTGTTAAACCTTTTGTTTCTGCCTGAAAAGAAATAAAATGAGTAAACTGAGGACAAGTTTCTTAGTATTTACATCAAAAATAAAAATAATAAAACTGGACAGAAACGAGGGTGTTCAATCCTTATTCAAAACGCTAGCTCAAATAAATTAAAATAGTTTTTTTTTACCAAAACAGAAACTCTAAAGTAATTAATAGTAAGGTAAAAAAATAACAAAAAAATTATCTTTAAGAAATAAATTTTGAAATAAGTAAAAATGTTTTGAGAGCATGCAATGAGATTACTTTAGTTGGAACTATTAACTTTTATAATTTTCAAGCATGTATTTACATCAATTTAAAGAAACTGCTGAAAAGGCTGGTTTCTCTTATCACCGCACTTCACCATTCCCGCAACAAAAACTACCGAATTTAAATGACAAGCACCACATAACCCCAGAAGGGTTCTCCGCAACTAGCTCAATTACACGCCTCCTTTCCTCCCCCATTAAAACGTTCCATGGGTGGACACAAGTGCAATCACGTCCCCGTCCCCTTATCGATCAATCTTGACCGAGGGGTTCTGGAGCGCTTCTTATCTGTCCGCAGCAGATGCCAATAGTGCGACGGAAGGCGAAAGAATCGCCCACATTAACATATTATCGCCTGTTTTATGTCTTTTGCCGGGAGAAAATTAGGTCGTTCGTTTGATCCTCTTCCCCCTCTGTCCATGCATCTGTGGCGTGGCCGATGACACTGCTTATTTGTTCCATCAAGGGGCAGCATTATGTCTCTGGAGTTCAGTGTGTGTCTTGGCGCTACAGATATTTGGAGAGCGTCAGGGTTTTTAGGGATTGTTGGTGTAAAAAACTATCCCTTCAAATAACTGAAATTAATTGCTCTGTTTTCGGTACTGTATCTATACATAAACTGAAACTGAATACGTGATGTAGGGTTTTTAATAAACTGAACGAATACAATATTTATGTTGTCTTTTGGAGTGTTTAAGAAGATGAAAACTGTTCGCTGAAGTAACTACTGTCGAAATAATGATAATTTTAATTCCTATTTACTAATAGGCCAGTCAATAACGACAAAAAAAAGGGCGATTATTGCAAAAAATAAGGTAGTTCCAATTTTTGTCTTATGTTGTTAGGACCCATCCCAGTAGTTAGTAACCAATTTTGCAACCCTGAAAGCCCTGTGCTAACTTCGCAATCCTCAAAAAACCTCAAAATTTTCCGACGTTTTTCAGTTTTTGGCTTATAACTCATACAAAATGCATCCGCACGAAAAAGTTTCAAATGTATCTTTTAAAGTAGATAAAATTTGCAATAATTTAAGACCATCCCCAAGTTTATACATCCCATAGATTCCGAGTTACATCTCTTCAAAAATGGGCAATTTTTTCCCAAAATTCAAAATTTTGAGTCTAAGTCGCTTTTATAGCTAAAAAAAGCCTATAGTACTCGTTTTAAAAGGTAAATAAGGGCAAATAAGTTGTAGTACAGTTATTTAGCTTTAATTTAAGCCCTGAATGAAGTCTCTAGGCCCCATAGTTCTTACTTTATCTTAAAAAACAAACAATTTGGGAAAACCGAAATTTCGGAAAAATAGAGCATAAAGTTGTATGGGCATAGTAAAGGAAAAATAAAGCTATAACACAATATGACGTTATAAAAATTATTATTTATTTATTGAACTAGGGGGCTACTGCCCCCTGCTCGCTATCGCTCGCCAACCCCCGTTAACTGCTGACGCAGTAACTTTTGGACCGCTTCACAATTCCCCACAAAACCCATCTCACTGCACTTATCCCTTTATAAAACATTCTTAACACAGGGGTAGTACTTCTCCGTGGTACTCTTTCAAAAATGGCGAATATTTATTCAGTGGTGGAATTTTATCATTTCCTTTATGGTAACATGAATTCGCGGATCGCTTTATAGTTCCAAGAAAGGTTCAAAAATAGTTCCCGCTAAATATGAACCTTCCCTTAATGTTTCAGTGCTTCCCTTAATGTATCTGTGAAAAACACATTACCTTAGGGAAATGGGTAAAAAAATGTTTACATTTCTCTGTTGTTAATTTTCTTGGGGTTGAATTCCGTTATAGTTCCCGCTAAATTTCACTAATCTCTTTTGGACACTATAAAGTATAAATATTGCTAAATTGTTTTAAATTCATAGGTTAAAGTGTTTAATTAGATCTATAACTATTCAGTTTATCATTAAAAATTAGAAAAATTGGTTTACATTTGAATATTGAGCGTTCGAAAGAGATTGGCGATATTTAGCGGGAACTATAACGGAATTAAACCCCAAGAAAATTAACAACAAAGCAATGTAAACATTCTTTTACCCATTTTCCTAAGGTAATGTTTTTTCACAGATACATTAAGGGAAGCATTGAAATATCTCAGGAATAAATTTAACTTTCTTAAAATTTGTAATGATTGACTGTTAAAAATGTAGTAATTATCTTAAACATCCCGAAAATTTAGAATTTTATCTTCATGAGAAACAAACTTCGAAGTTGTGTCATTTTCATAGCAACGACACCGAATGTCAAGACTTCCAACATTTTCATCCTTATTTCTAAAACATTCACCCGTGTTATTTAGTTGTTTGCGTTTTGTCATTATCAAATAAAGAGTTACATTTTACTACATTAAAAAACATACTTGCAAAAGGATATAAAAAATAAATGCAAAATTCAAAATTTCCGAAAGCGAGTGTATATTTTATTGTAAATATAGTAATGATTACGTTGCCACAACTACAAAGATAAATATAAAAATATTAATTTGTTATTTAAAAAATAAAAAATAAATTAATTATATATAAGTTTAAAATATAATGAAAACCGTTTGAACAACAATTAAACCCTTTGTGAACAACAAAAATATAAATATTGTTAAAAATAACACAAAATATATTTTTTAAATTCGTGTTATAAATAGAAAGATGATTATTTAATCTATTTGAATATTAAAAAACCAGTGAAACATGTTTTCAATTGTTTTAAAATTCATAGTTTCTTGCTTTGTAACTGCGACCTTATCCGAAATCTAAAAAAATGGAAATATTTTAAAATTGAGATTTTTTTTTAGAAATTCTAAAGGCACTTTGCACATCCTCAAAAGAATCCGAACAGTTTGATACCAAATATGTGTTATACGGATCAGTAATTAAAAAGCCTTTCTCTGGAAACCGTTCACCAAAAACTTTTTTTTAGAATAGAGAGATATAAAGTTACTTTTCTTAATACATGTTAATTAATGTTAATTTTTAAATTAAATTGAGATTAATTAGTATGAATTATAATTAATAAATTAAAAAATGTATATTAATTTATTGCTTCTTTAAGTATTAGTTTATAAAATACGACTTTTTGAAGTACCAAAGATCATGTCTCTTCCAAGGATTCAGGACTGTCTTCCTCGTTGTCAGATTCGTCTATCTCAATTGTAGGGATGTTGAGGCATGACTTGCCTTGACATGGTTTACATAGTGCAGAACACTTAAGTCCCGCTTTCTGACATGAGCAGCCTCTTCCAGCACACCCTTTTTGGCACTTGCATGATATGAATTTCAGGAGAGTTTTTGATGCTGGATCTTTTGTAGAGGTAATAGGTAGCAGACCTTGCTGACTCCTCGTCCAGCCCCAGTCAGTTGGTTTTTTGTCTGCACCTAACCATGTCTGCATCTGGTGGTATGTGCGATATGCATGTTGAGCTGCATTGCTGTTGAACTCATGGTCGAGGCATATCCAGCAGCGTTCTTGCGCGTTGGACTGAAGGAATGGTGTACATGCTGAATATCTGTGAAGGGCTTGAATACTTTTGGAACGTTTCCTATTCTACCACCGAACAACACGTTGAGATGAGGTCCACTCAAATAGAAAGAGATACTGATCATGTGCAAAAACTTAAGAACTGGTTCGATGCCCACACACCATTTCCATTTAATGAAAAAATACCATCCATCAGCTCTGGTATGGTTGGGGACTCTGAAGTCAGTTGCCATATGGCCTACGAATTGGGAATAAATGGAATAAACCAAATCACGGGAAACACCTTTGGAAAAGTTAGTTTTAAAAGAAAAGATATAGTGCGAACCCTGGCATCAGTCACTATCAAATTACAAAATCAGAAGGTTCAAATAGATCCCCTCACAAATTTTCAAAGGCTGTGTATCACGAAGCAGACAGAGGGTGACTTAAAGAGCACTTTAAGTTCGAGTTGGCTAACTACCCAATGGCTTTGTTTTGTGAAGATGGGATGCGTAAAGGCAAAAAGTCCAGCTTTTACACAGCTTTTACCCCTCTTCCTGAAAATATCACTATAGGAGCCACTACGTTTGTTGTTGTGGATGGCGGCTACTTACTTCATAAAGTAAGGTGGCATCGGAATATCACAACCACAGCAACTGTAGCCACTTACATCAGCTACACAATTAGTCATTTTGGAAAAAATGTGTCAGTTGTATTTGATGGATATCCAGACAATGGGTCTGAAAGAAGTTTTAAAACTGCAGAACGATTACGTCGAAATGCTAACTCATCATGCAGTGATATATTATTTCAAGACCACACAGTTATAAAAGTGCCACAAAAGAAGTTTTTATCCAACGAAAACAACAAGCGGCAACTTATTAAATTCCTTTGTTTAGGATTGGATAACCAAGGAATTGAAACAAAGCAAGTTGCCGAGGACGCAGACTGTACAATCGTACGGACTGCTCTCGACAAAAGCAGCTCGCATGAAAATGTCATCGTGGTTGGAGATGTGGACTTGTTGGTTCTTTTAAATGGATTGGGCTCGACGGTGGAAAAAGTTTTCTTTCAAAAAGGTGTCAAGCGGGAATCAACTTGTTTGCAGTTTTCCTCCAAATCTTTAAATAGCGGAGAGCTGGCCTATCCCCACGGATTTTAATTGTTTCTGCACGCTTTCTCTGGTTGTGACACCACCTCTGCAATTTTCAGGCAAAGGAAAATGAAGATGCTAAGCATGCTTGAAAAAAATCCCCATCTGGTTGGCGTGGCTTCCATTTTCCTGCATTCTGATATTAGCCACAAAGAAATAGCCTCTGCTGGAAATAAGTGTCTTGTGGCTCTGTATGGAGGAGGAGACTCCGACACTCTTCATGCCCTCCGTTACGAAATCTTGGTTCGTTCAGCTGCCAACACCAAGGTCCACCTGGCTCGTCTGCCTCCAACCAAAGAGGCTTCAGCTCAACATGCATATCGCACATACCACCAGGTGCAGACATGGTTAGGTGCAGACAAAAAAACCAACTGACTGGGGCTGGACGAGGAGTCAGCAAGGTCTGCTACCTATTACCTCTACAAAAGATCCAGCATCAAAAACTCTCCTGAAATTCATATCATGCAAGTGCCAAAAAGGGTGTGCTGGAAGAGGCTGCTCATGTCAGAAAGCGGGACTTAAGTGTTCTGCACTATGTAAACCATGTCAAGGCAAGTCATGCCTCAACATCCCTACAATTGAGATAGACGAGTCTGACAACGAGGAAGACAGTCCTGAATCCTTGGAAGAGACATGATCTTTGGTACTTCAAAAAGTCGTATTTTATAAACTAATACTTAAAGAAGCAATAAATTAATATACATTTTTTAATTTATTAATTATAATTCATACTAATTAATCTCAATTTAATTTAAAAATTAACATTAATTAACAAGTATTAAGAAAAATAACTTTGTATTCAATAAATAAATAATAACTTTTATAACGTCATATTGTGTTATAGCTTTATTTTTCCTTTACTATGCCCATACAACTTTATGCTCTATTTTTCCTAAATTTCGGTTTTCCCAAATTGTTTGTTTTTTAAGATAAAGTAAGAACTATGGGGCCTAGAGACTTCATTCAGGGCTTAAATTAAAGCTAAATAACTGTACTACAACTTATTTGCCCTTATTTACCTTTTAAAACGAGTACTATAGGCTTTTTTTAGCTATAAAAGCGACTTAGACTCAAAATTTTGAATTTTGGGAAAAAATTGCCCATTTTTGAAGAGATGTAACTCGGAATCTATGGGACGTATAAACTTGGGGATGGTCTTAAATTATTGCAAATTTTATCTACTTTAAAAAATACATTTAAAACTTTTTCGTGCGGATGCATTTTGTATGAGTTATAAGCCAAAAACTGAAAAAAGTCGGAAAATTTTGAGGTTTTTTGAGGATTGCGAAGTTAGCACAGGGCTTTCAGGGTTGCAAAATTGGTTACTAACTACTGGGATGGTACCTAACAACATAAGAAAAAAATTGGAACTACCTTATTTTTTGCAATTTTCGATGTCGTTATTGACTGGCCTATAATTAAAATTTAAATTTTTTTGTGATGTCCATTTAACCATGTAACACGCTTCATCACCTGACGAGTTCTTTGAGGAGATCTTTTGGATTCCACAAGACCACAATTTATCATTTAAAAGACAACTTAACCATAATCCAATTTTCTTCTAGACAGAACCTGATTTCTATTTTTATTACTTAAGACATTTTTATGGTTTGATAAAAGTCCTCAACATAAAACAGCAAACAACATTTTTAAGTAGAAGCTAATACTTTTAACATAGTTTTATGTGCATTCCCGTTTTTTATTATTTCACCGCAACGAAAAATCTGAACCAAATAGCTTGTTTGTTAATAATTGCAATTTTTTCAAGATTGTATCGAATATTTAAAAACAATATTTTATGCGCCTTCATGCAGATACTTTAATGAGCTAAATTTGTTCTTCCTTTATAATGAAAAACCTAGTAAGTATACATGCAGTTTTTTTATTAAATGAAAGCATCAAGTTTTTTGTATTTTAATAGAACTTAATGTCCTCCAAATATTTATACAACGTTTTATTAATACGCTCTAAAAAATTTAAAATTTTTTATCGCGCATTTGTTTTGGTGCGTTTTTTGCATTTAAATAGTTTTTTAAATTATAATTCTCTTTACTTTGTTTCATTTGTATTTTCTTTTATGGAATCTTTGTACTAGAATCACAAATTTTTTTTCTATTCATAATGTTTAATATAAAGCCAAGCTCAGTATTTAGGAAATAAATATTTAGGGGAAATTTGATTTCCAAATAATCTTTTTTTTAATATTATGTAGATAATATTTAGGCTTAAGTTTTTGGAATATTTTTTACTAAAACTCCTGCTAATAGGGTGAAAGTTTCAGTCTTTTTGTACAAGTAAAACGATAAGTGGATGGAAAACTCTAAAATAGGAATTATTTACTATGAATTTTATTTATGAGTAAAGCTTTTTGGTGTATTAATTTATATTATTAAATTTTGATCAGATTTCGTTGTTTGTAAAAATAGAAAATAAAGATAGATTTATTAAAAATATTATTATGGTTAAAGACTTAATTGATCAGTTTCAACAAGTTCAATAAAACTCTGCGCAGCCAGATTCTTCCCGTCGAATACATGAAAGGCCCAAAAAGCTGTATTTCTACGATCTATTGAATTGCGACAAAAGTGACGCCACATTAGGTTTATACTAAAAGTATCCATGGACATTTTTGGATATGTTTGCACACGAACATGTTAAAATAGCCATTCAAGCATACGCACACCGTGGAATGACGTAGTTAGGTCTTTATAGGATATGCTGTCACATTATTCGAAAAATAAAAGTTCACGTTGAGGTATGGTTCTGTTGTAATCATTCCGTCTTAGTCCACGCGCCCGCCTGCGAGCGGATGTAATGCCGGCTTTACACCGCCGCTGTAGGAGCTGCAGTAGCTACACGTTTTTAGTTCCAGCGACACTAAAGAGATGGCGCTAGAATCGCAGCGGAACCCGCGACTCTCGCTGCAGCCGCTCCTCCCGTTGCGACTGTCACGTGACCGGGCCAGCGTCCCTTCCCTGGATCAGACCCCTTGAAATACATATTTATGGCTCATTTATTGATTTCTGACCCGATTTGAGTCCCGTAAACGGCCAATCTGGGTTATTTCTGAGTTCCGGTTACGATATTTTGAGGTTTTAGGTTCCCTAGAGTTGATATTTGCCCAGGATGGCAAATGTAAACACAGCCCAATGACCAAAACAAAGACTTTGGGGGTCAATTTTAGGCATATTAAATTATTTTTTCAAATTAAAAATTATTTTCCCATCAACCGGAAGGTGGTAGAAATGCTCCGGTCGAGGTTTTAGAACCATTTGACAAAATTTTTTGTCCAAAAATTCCCCATTGAAATAACATGGGAGAAAAAACAGAGTTCAGGAACATACTCCAGATTGGCACTTTTCATGATTTTTATCATCTATATTTGTTTTTCCTTATATCGTAGATATATTATCCACATTTTGAACGTGGTTTTAGGACCGCACCTCCGGGATTTTTCAATGAATTTTCAAAGTTGGGAGTTAGTCCAAATGGGGGGTCTCTTGTCGTTGCGTGTCGCTGGTGCCGATATTATCGCAGCGATTTTTGGCTCACGATCGTTTTCGAGGCCTCCTATTGGTTCTCTTGAAAAAAAAATCGCCCGGTCTTCCCGCTATCGCTAATGCAGCTCCCGCAGTTCCTACAGCCGTGGTGTAAAGCCGGCATAACTGGAACCGGAGAGTAGATTGTTTTTTGAAAATGCGCGTGAGCTATTATTTGCGTGAGCGATGGGCGAAAGTATTGAAGAAATGGATTTGAATAAATGTTTGTTATTGTTAAAAGGTGTTATTTTATTTATGAGTTGAGATAATATTAAGGCCATCCAGACAGTTCTCCGAGAGGGAGACAACAAATCAGAAGTGGGATTTGAATCGACGACTGCGAGTTGAAACCAAAAGTAACGGTAACGAGAGCGAAACGGAGAGGCAGCCCTTGCCGAGATTGAGATGCTGGTGATGTTTTGAGAGGACACCCCGTCCTACTGATGTGTAAGAGGACACCCCGTCCTACCGCTGATTTTTTGAGAGGACACCCCGTCCTACTGCTGATTTTTTTTTGAGTGGACACCCTGTCCTACTGATGTTTTGAGAGGACACCCCGTCCTACTGTTGTTTTGAGTGGACATCCCCTCCTACTGATGTTTTGAGTGGACATCCCGTCCTATACTGATGTTTTGAGTGGGCACCCCGCCTGCCGATGATTGAGAGGACATCCCGTCCTACCGCTGATTTTTTTAAGTATATTTCTTGTTGCGTGGTGAATATCGAAAAATTTTCCTAATTAAGTGAGTTGAGTATGAGTATATATTGTTTTTGAAATGGTATTTTTATGAAGTAGTGTATTATTGAAGTAGAATATTGAAGTAGAAGTAATATTGAAGTAGAGTATTATTGAGTTTTTTTTAGAATAAGTACTGAATTGAGTATATATTATTTTTGAAATAGTATTATTATTATTATTATTGGGTTATTGGTTAATTTTTTTTTGCTCTCTTACAAAAAATGGCTTTCTTAACTAAAGGAAGGAAAGATGATTTGCTTAATTTGGCAGTTGAGTTGGAGCTGGTTATCCCCCCTAGTAAAACGTCGAAGACGGCAATAATAGACTGTATAACGAAGAGTGCAGGTTATAATGAGGAAGCCACGAAAGCCTTTTTGTCGGAGATAATTGAAGAACGTAAAAAGAAAGAGGAACGAGAAGATATCAGAAGAAGAGAAGAACGTGAAGATAGCATAAGAAGAGAAGAACGTGAAGATAGCATAAGAAGAGAGGAACATGAAGAGAGATTGAAATTAGCGGAACTTGAAGTGGAGAAACTAAGGCTGGAAAACCGAGGGCAAGAAATCCCAGTGGAAACAAGCAATCGAATACCTGGGCAAGAATTAAGTAAATTACTACAAAAATATGACTCTAAAGAAGACATAAGCCTATATTTAGTTCTATTTGAACGTCAGGCGAGCAGAATAAATATTCCTAAGGAACACTGGACCACCCATCTCGTAGGATTATTACCACAAGAAATTACGCAAATTATTGCACGTGAACCAGAAGAATTAGCAGCAAATTATGACCATATTAAGAGTTTGCTATTGAAGAGATTCAAGTTGACCCCTGAGAAATTTAGACAAATGTTTGTAACTGAGGCTAAAGCACCTGATAGAACATGGAGCGATTTTTATTATGAGTTGTCGACCTACTATGATGGATGGATATCAGGTCTGAAGGTGAAAACTTTCGATGAACTACGAGAACTTATGATTGCAGATCAGATGAAGCGCAAATGCCCTCAAGAATTTAAAGAACACTATTTAGATAGTTGGGGCGAGATGAATACACCCGCTGAACTTGCTGAAAAACTTGATCATCTAGAACAAGTGACGAAGACTATGAAGTTGAAAACTCAGCCCCATGACAACATTCCAAGATGTTACTGGGAACAGACGTACCCGTTTTCACTCCGAGGACGAGGCAGATATGAAAACCAACCGAGGGTTAAAAATGAGAAGAGCGAAGAAAATTGGAGGAAGCATAACTTTGATAAAGTTCATCCAAGTACACCCAGAACTCATGTCCCTATCTGTTATGCCTGTCATCGTGAAGGTCACATCGCACGTGCTTGCCCTAATCTTCCTACACAAGAAAGCATTCGGGCCATTCCATGAATAATGAAACCAAAGTACCAATTTTTTAAAGTTAATAAAACCTATGATGTAATGCATCATTTTAAAGCTTAAGAGTTGAATTTTTCTAAAATATCCTTTAAATATCAAAAAATAAGTTATAAATAAGAGTTTTAGGCCAAAATAGTGGAACATCACAAAATTGAAAATACTCCACATAAAGTTAGTTAAGTTTGACTAGGCTTGCTGATATTAAAAATAACCTGTAGAAATTTAATTGGGGCTAGTTTTTATCTCTGACAATTCTACTTATAGGTAAGATAATAAAATTTTAAGATATATTAATATAATAATTAAAAATTTTAAATTCATTATGTTATGTCCCTATGTTACGTCCGTAACGTGAAAACAGATAATAGTAATTTCTGCAAACTCACTGGTAATCTCAATCAAATTTTAACCATATTTTCTCTTTATAAATCATATAAACATGCTTTTAACACTATTACATGAATTTTTGATACATATTAAAAAATTTTATGACTGTTACAGACGTAACATCCGATTTTTAATTTTTCTATTAGGATACCAAAAATCCCCTATATTCCATATTTTTTTTAGCCAACATGTCTTTTTTCATATTATAAGGGTAAGGAATGTGATTTTGGACTTTTTTGTTCTAATATGGGTTTTCAATTTTTATCTTGCTCTTTTTCCCCAAATTAAGCCTTAAATGAGCAATAAAAGGAAAATAGTATTTAAAAAAGATAACATTTAATAAAAGGCATAAGATTTTTAATGTCAAAGCATTAGAAAAGAAAAGCCTTATTGCTATTTGTCAATTATGTGAAAAAAAATGCTGTCAGTCAGCAGTTGATTAGTAAAACGTTTGAAGAAATTTCATTATAAATCAGTTTAGGCCATGAAAAAAGCTATTTCACTAAAAAAATTGATAAATATATTGAAATTGTGTTTATACATGAGACTAGAAGCAAAAAATAATCACTTTAGTTTTAAAAAATGTAAAATAAGTAAAATAATGCAAATTACGCTACGTAATCTAAGGTTATTTTAGCGTTTTCTCAAAATCTTATTATGTGGTCTATAAAAACAATTCTTACCAAAAAAATTTTCCAATGCCTTGATAATAGTATTTTGTTTGATAAATAATTTTATATGGAACAATTAAATTATTTTATTTCGTTAATAATGAGTTATAAATCAGACATGTTACGTCCGTAACAAGCGAGTGTTACGTCCGTAACAAATTAATTAGGCCATAGATTAATAAATAATTAAATTTTTGCTTCTACAACCACTTTTTTTAATTTTATTAACCTTCATAATGAATTACTGAGAAATTTTTTTAAAATTTTACCCTAAAATTCACAGGTATTTGTCAATAACTTTGAAAAGTGAAATATAGACAGTTCTGTGAGTTACGTCCGTAACACTTAGTTTTAAAATTTTTTAAAATTTTAGAACCGTTGTTCAGTTGTCATAATTTAATATTTTATTAATCTACCTCTGATATGTTTAGAAAAAAAATACCATAGTTTACAATTAATTTTTTCATTATTTACAAAGCCTCAAAAGTTTCTATTTGTTACGTCCGTAACCATGGAATGGCCCATTCGCTTCGAAAATAATTCAAGGTCAGATACGAGTCATCACAGATTCTATCCAAACGGACCACCTGCGAATGGAAACAACTTTGAAAATAATTGTTCAGAAAGAAAATACTCGGAAGTGCAGAGAAAAGAAACAAACATTATCTTTCAAAACGAAAACAAACATGAATATATGAAGATCGCACATATAAATGGTATTCGTAAACGAGATATCTTGTGCTTGATTGACACAGGAGCATCAGCGTGTATTCTTTCAACGGAAGTTGCTGAAGAATTAGGGTTAAATTTTTCTAATGATAATACACAGCTCTTTGGATTGAAAGGATGTGTCGCTCAAGCGGTGGGTAAGACAACTTGTGAGGTAGAGATAGGTTCGGTTAAGGTGCAGAATGTGGAAATATGCATTACGGAACCTGACACTATTCCTTATGAGATGATAATAGGGCGAAATTTTCTTAACTGTATAAATTATGCTTTCAAGGATGGTGTTTTGTCAATGCAGCCAATCGAAGATTTCAGTTTAAAGGAAATCGAGCTGCCTATTGTGCAGAGGAAAATAGAGTTAGTGTCAGAAAATGAAGTAGTTATTGAGAAGCATTCCGTGAACTTTCCGTCGGAGGAGTTGCGTAATAGTTTAGTATTGGCAGAAACAGAGAAAAACGCGTTAGGTTCTCAATTGGAAATAGTAGAAAGTGAGACATTGGTGCCGTTAAATAATTTTGGTTCGGATAATGTTGTGATTAAGGAAGTAGATTGTGCAATAGGTCAGTGTGTTAATCGATTAGAGGAAAATATAGAGGTGAAACAGGACATTTCAAATGAGTGTTTTGAGCAAGAGAATTTGGTTGAAAAAGTAAGTTGTGTAGTAGGTCAGTGTAATAGTCAAGTAGAAGCAGAGGTGGATCAGGAAATTTTGAATGAGTGGTTTGAGGAAGAGAAATTGGTTGAAAAAGTAGATAGTGTAGTTGGTCAGTGTATTGGTCGAGTAGAGGAAATCATAGAGGTGGATCAGGAAATTTCAAATGAGTGTTTTGAGGAAGCGAATTTGATTGTAAAGGTAGATTGTGTAGTAGGTCAGAGTATTGGTCGAGTTGAGGAAATCTTAGAGGTGGATCAGGAAATTTTTAATGAGTGTTTTGAGGTAGTGAATTCGGTTGAAAAAGTAAATAGTCGACCAATTAGTATGGAGGAGGTTAACTTTGACGAGTCCTTATCAATGATTGGAAAGAAAGAAATTCTTGAACTTATCAATGAGTACCGCGATTGTTTTGCATTTATGATAGAGGAGTTTGGTTACACGAGTTTGATTCAAATGGAAATAAAAGAAAATATAGGGACAAAACCTGTTGTGGGAAAATGGGTAAGAAACGGGATAGGATAGGGATGAGGGAGACTAGAGCCTCGCCGTTATCCCCTTTTTCTAGAAATGTTAATTATGGCAGGTTTAAATAATTAAGTTTAATGATAAGTTGTGGTTTTTTTTTGTGCTACTTATTAGTTTAGATAGTTAGTCATTTTCTAAGTATATGTTGTGTGGGTAAATTTTTTTTTTGATTATTTTGGTGCGTATTTCATGTACTGTTAGTGTTATTATTGTGAAAGTGTAAATAATTTTGATATTGAGATTGTGGGATCGAGGTCGATCCATGGTCAGGTTGGCCGAATGTTGTAATCATTCCGTCTTAGTCCACGCGCCCGCCTGCGAGCGGATGTAACTGGAACCGGAGAGTAGACTGTTTTTTGAAAATGCGCGTGAGCTATTATTTGCGTGAGCGATGGGCGAAAGTATTGAAGAAATGGATTTGAATAAATGTTTGTTATTGTTAAAAGGTGTTATTTTATTTATGAGTTGAGATAATATTAAGGCCATCCAGACAGTTCTCCGAGAGGGAGACAACAGTTCTTTGGGCATTTTTTATCTCTAAGCAAGGAATCTTTCTGTGCCGAACTTGAGCGGACTAGGTGAAACATCCTGCTTAATCTTCAGAATTTAAAATTGATAATTTTAAAATTATTTGTTGTTAAGTGTTTTACTCAATTTATAAAAATTGCGTATCTTTTGCGTATTATAAATTAAAAAATATTTATTGAGTAACTTTTGCGGATTATTTTTAATACAGAAAAATATTTATATTTAGTTTTTTCAATTACTTGATAACTTGTTAAAGTCAATCCGCCTCGAGAATAGCTTTTACAAAAAACTAACTTTGAAATAAGTTTAAATCTAAAATGATGGTCACACAGATTTGGCACAAAACGTTTCAGCGTTAATTAATTACCAACCCCCCCCGAAAATTTTTTTGAGAATAATCCGTATCCATAACAATCGTCACAATATTGTTCGACCTTATTAGTTTTTCTCATGACGCTCATCCCTCCTTATTAATTTAAAAACTTCCAGTCTTTGAATTATTTTTTAAAATTCTTACCACCCTTACATACTAAACGTCTTAAACGGCTTGCGGGGTTATTCACTGTTCATGCGATCATACGATGCGATTTCCATGCGATCGTATGATGTGATGCGATCGCATGCTACCAAAGGCTCATTCTGTGGTCTCAATCGTGCGAGGCGTGGCTTCAGATCGTTCACTTATTGGCCAACTTATCTTGTTGATTTTCAATATTTTTAACCAATCACGGTACTTTTTTTGGGGAGTCGGCCGTTTTTAATTTAAGAGTCACATGCAAAGCGAAGCAGATTGTTGTTGTTTTGTTTATTTACACGTGTTTCTGGAGCTGAATTAAAATTGCTTTGATTTTAGTAAGAGGTAAAGGTTAATGAGTAGGATTTTCATCCAATTAATTTTCGCTGACCAAAACTGAGTATAATACTCTAGTTTCTTTTAAAACACAATAACACACACGTATAATAGTGTATGTTTTTAAGATTTTACAAAAAAAATAGTTATTTTTTATAGCTGCTTAATTAAGATTGGAGGATGGTTGAAGGAAATATTTTTTAAAAAAGTTCAGATATTTATAATTATCAGTTTTTATAATATTTCATTTATTTTATTGATTTATTCGTAGATGAAAATGGATTGGAAATAGTTTCCCAAATGTGGTGGGTCAAACCAAAAAAACTTTTAACCGAAGAGAACCTTTTTACAATTCGAGAATGCGCTGGGATTTAAAAATAAATAAAAACTTTCTTTGTAAAGAGAAATTACTAAAAATAAAATGCTCAATGGTTCAACCAAACATCACGCAGCTGCTTGCTTGCCGGCGAAATTCATCAAAACAGAACATATTTACAAGAAAAAGAATTCAATAAAACAAAAACAAGCCGAGAGAAAAAACGCGCGCGCCAAAATAAAAAGAATAAAGGAAAACAAGGGAAGGTTTCTTCAATCAAATCCCACATACAGGGTGTATCTGAAATGGTGCAACAAACTTTCAGGGATGATAGTACTCATCAAGACGAACAAGAATCGGTATAGAAAGGGGGTCCCAGACCAAATCCCAGGGAGTTAAAAATGGAGCGACACCCCAAAAAATTATTGAAAAATTCAATTTGTAGAAGAACTACTATTAGTAAAAACTTAATTATGGTCTCAAAAATTGTGGTTTAATATGATCTTTAAAATTATCTCAAAAGTCTTCACTTTAAAATTTGTTTTATTATGAAAAAAGTTAAAAAACACAAAAAATGTGAAAACTCTGCCAAAACCTTATTTTGTATTTCGAAATCCTTTCTTTTGATTTCATAATCTGAAAGATCATAGTTGAAAACCCTTAAGTCCAAAGTTTGACGTAAATACAATCAATATTGAACGTTTGAGATCCTGTTAAAGTTTGTTTTTTGCGTGCGCTAGCAGTTTTCCAGAGTTGTTTCCAGAACAGCTGTTTTCGCACGCAAAAAACAAACTTTAACAGGATCTCAAGCGTTCAATATTGATTGTATTTACGTGAAACTTTGGACTTAAGGGTTTTCAACTATGATCTTTCAGATTATCAAATCAAAAGAAAGGATTTCGAAATACAAAATAAGGTTTTGGCAGAGTTTTCACATTTTTTGTGTTTTTTTAACTTTTTTCATAATAAAACAAATTTTAAAGTGAAGACTTTTGAGATAATTTTAAAGATCATATTAAACCACAATTTTTGAGACCATAATTAAGTTTTTACTAATAGTAGTTCTTCTACAAATTGAATTTTTCCATGATTTTTTTGGGGTGTCGCTCCATTTTTAACTCCCTGGGATTTGATCTGGGACCCCCCTTTCTATACCGATTCTTGTTCGTCTTGATGAGTACTATCATCCCTGAAAGTTTGTTGCACCATTTCAGATACACCCTGTATATTTAACTGGCTTATAATATCTAATATTTTTTTCATATTTGACTGCTTTTAAATTAGCAATTGTCCTACTTAATATATACAATGCTTTTAAACTCCATTTTAAAATTTTATCTTACTTCCATTTTCTCTCTAAAACACATTAATTTTAAAATCAATTTGAAAGCTAACTTCAATATTTTCTGCTTCAAATTCAATACTTTCTACTCATCTAATTAATAATTTTCTTTACCATGGAAGAAATATAGGCACAGCCCTAAAATTTAAAAGTTTCAATACAATATAAAAACTTCCACCTAAATTTGATTGAGTTTTAAATAAAATCAAATAGATATTTGGCATAACATTGCTGAACTCAATACATTTCCCATTAACACAGTGGAAGTATACCTTTTCCCACTAACATCCTTTCCAGTTTCCTGATGTGTTTTAAAATTTTAATTCCTAAAGACACAAAGGCAAATACAAAACTTAATTATCTAGAAGTAACAAATTGTTGATACAATCAACTTACCTTACTTCAGTCAGAAAACAAGGAACTTTAAAATAAATTATAAAGGTTAATTTATAAAAAAATGGTAAATTATGATAAATTGTAATTAGTATGGTATGAACCATAACCTGATAAACACTGATATTTTTTATTACAAAAGAAATTCAACAGTACCTAGAACTAACATACAAAAAATATGAGTATGTAGTACCAATTTTTTAATTTAATCTGTTCTCAAAATTAGATTTTTATTAGGTGTTTTTTCAGGTACAAGAATAACAGCAATAGAAATGTTCTTATGCTTTACTTGTAAACAAACATCCATATAATTTTTCTGTTTAAGAAGGAAATTGACCATCTAGATCAGAACTGCACAACTTTAAAAGTAGCAAGAGCTTAAAAATTATTCTGGGTAGGTCATATATGGTCCAAAATATCAATGATTCATAATAATATAATAAATTCATTCATAATATTATAAACAAATTGATAAAAGATAAATATGATCCCATAAGTTTGAAACATACAAATTTGTACATAAAATTTTAATGTTTGACTTTTAAATTTAAAACAACACTAATTTAAACTTTTTTGTAAGATGAAGTAATCATTTAGCAGGACTTTATTTTTACTTCAGGGTAATTTTGATTTGTGAATATCGGGGGAAAATAGGGGACTGGCTAGTCACATGTTATGTAGAGGCCTGATTGAGACCAGTGATTTACAAAATTTTTTTCAAAGATTAGCCTCACAGTAGAAAGAGAAGATTTTATGGGCAAAATTATTCTTATGATTCTTCAAAAAATACAAAAAAAGGCATTAGATGAATCATGATAGTTTAAAAGCAAAATTATATCAAGTTAAATTTAAAATCCTAGATTACATGCATTGATAAATAAAAAAGCTAACTAAATACCTTATTTTTAATCATCTACATCATGAAAGAGTAATAAATATTTAAAAATATGAACAATAGCTTAATATATATGAAGACTTGGAAGTAAAAAATTGTATGTATACTCATGTAATGTAAGGTGGAAACATAAATGAACACAAAGCATTTTATAAATAAAACTTTAATCTTTATACATATCAAGTAGAGCATTCATAGAACTTAATAAAATTAGAACATCTTAGTTGGAAACACAATTAAATATACCTTAAGAACTGTTAATTGAAGGAGAGCAACCACTGCATCGAATTAACTTGACCAAAAATTCGGGCTGCTCTTTATTCAGGCCTGATTTATCTCAAGTCAAAAACCTTCTTAATCTCAGTCATCTTTTTAATCTAGAATTATTAAAAATTGAATGATTAGTTATAATGTTAGGAATATTTGAGCAAGTCTTGAGTTTAGATGTAGCATAAAAGTAAACATTTTTGTCCCATTAGACTGTGAGATGTAATTATAAAATATTAACTCAAAAGAGACTATTATTTCAATGTTTACCTAATGACTAAGTCTGTCTGTTGATACAAATAAAATACTAAAATGAGCTTTAGAGCTTTATAACAATAAATAAATACAGGGTTAAGTTATCCATGCCCCAAAGAAATATATAAAACTAAGTAAAACCTTTTTTTCCTCATACTCAGAATTTATTTACCATTTCCCCTACACTGGGTAGGTATGCAAGAAAACTTATTGCAGAAATCAAAAATATCAACAAACAGTTTGTGTCTTTTCAATCATGAGAATGACCAAAAAAAACTATTGGCATTTAAAAAATTTGAGTCTACTGATTTGCCTTACTTTCAAATAATGCACAATTAAAGTTTGCAATTGGAAATTGTTTATAATGTTGTTTGTCTTGTTTCTTTTAGTCAACAGCAATCTGATATTTTTTGTAATTTGATTTTAAAATGAGTATGTGTACCTTGTTCCAAAAATTATTAGTTTAAAATTAATTAAAAGTTATTAGTCAAAAATTTTTAGAGGGGTATTTGGAATTTGGAGGGATATGGGGAAAATATAGTACATTTCCACTGTCAAAATAGGATATTTTCTGGCTTGCTGAACTACTGCTTAATAACATGATGTATGTTTCTGCAATTATTTATGTTAGTAATACATATATGTTAGTGCATATTATTAATGAGTGTGAACCGTTTTTTAGGTAAAACATTATGCTACACTGATCATTTAATTTAAGCAATACTTGACTCCATTTTAATTACAATGGTAAAGTAAATAAAAATTCATAAAACACTTGTTAATTTACAGTATCTATGGTAGTATAAAAAAGGTCTTCATGAGAAAAAAGTATGAAAACCTAATTTATATTTATGAATGGTGGAAAATGGGAAGGGTTTCAAATATTTAGAATGGTATAAACGCTTGCATAAAATTGAAACAACACTACTAGCTGATTTCAGATTATTATTGGATTAAGATTAATTACAAAAAATAGAAAACCAAAATAAAAACAAAACAACTACAGTGAAAATAATCCTATGTAGTACTCATTCATAACTTTAAGTCTACAAAGTAAGTAAACATCACGATGGATATAAAATTTAAAAACATAAATAGAAAATCAATCTTAAAAAGCTGTATGCTAAAGATATAACTTATCTGATCACTTACAAATTGAGGGAGTTAGCAACTATAAATGTTTAAAAATTTTGTAAAGTAATCATGCATTCATCACTTTCGTTTTATGAAAGTGAAACATTTCTTTTACGCTCTGATTCATAATATATGCTATAAGATTAACTGATAATGTTTTTGGTAAGACATTTTTGATTTATTTGTATTTTGTAACACGATGATTGATGTGTAAGTTTTGTTTTCAACACCAACATCTATATTGTATAAAAGCAATCAATGACTGACTCTTCATGCACAAATTCAGGGGGAAAAAGAAAGCAAATGGTACACAATAGAGAATATATAATGGGATAGAGGGTTAATCTTACCTTTTCGGCGCATTCATTGTGCAGCTATAGGCCTGGCGCACTCGGAATTAGTCCAGAAATTCGCCCATATTTAGGCCTAGCGTCTTGCTGAGAAGAGAGCAGCCGCCATTCTTTTCGCATTGCTCAGACGGCTGCTAAAAAGCTCTCGTATGGGTCAGCTCGCACGGAGACATCATACGCATCGCACGGAGCCCCAGAGTATACCGTTTTAGGCCATACGATCGCATGAACTATCCATACGATCGCATGATTGTCTCATGCGATCGCATGAAGTGTGCAGTGAATAAGGCCGTTGGTTTAATACAAAATGTTTTTGTTTTTGAAAATCCCATTTTTCATCATGTAAAAATATTTTACAACTCTTAAAGTTATAATAATGTTATTGAAAAGTAGCTCCTCGAATAGAATCGAAATCTCGATTTTTACATTCACATTAATCGTATACAGCTGAGGGATAAACCCCTTCTTTCAAACAAGAACATCGAAGCTCACAAAGGAGAAAAAAGAAAACAGTGGAGCCGATTACGTATTTCTGTTTATTTCGAAACGTTTCACGATAATAAAAACCTACCGATATGACGAACTCGGAGTTTCTCTGTTAGCTTCTACCCACCTTATGTGTCCCCGGGAATTTTTATGAATTGAATCGCTTTGGACCGGATTACCAAAACATCGCTTTTCCTTCTATCTCACTTTTTGGCTTCAGAAGAGCCCGGATTAAAAATCACCCAACGTACCTGGATCATAATTCACAAATAACAGAGAAAAAGCGACTTCAAAGAAGAGAGTCCTCGCATTATTCCCTTTCGGAAAAAGATAGAACGCGGCCGTATTTATACAGGGACAGATAAAACTTGTCTTTTCCCCAATTGTTTATGCATGACCTTCCCTGGGAAAAAAGGACCGAAAAAAATGCATAAAGAATCGCGACGCAAAGTCTATGCCCCCCTCCCCTTACCCTGACAGCAAAAGAAATTGTCCCCAAATGGTAAAATCAATAAGCCATGGGATTTAAGGTCCACCCGCCCGTCTTGAAAAACGAAAATAGAAATTCCCTTTCTGTTTATTCCTCTTGCGCGACTACTGCCTTTTGTAAATAAAACTGCCGCTGTGTTTCGGAGAAAATAAATTTTTCCTGCTTCATTTTCCTCGAATCCGAAGAGGCGTCATTTGGGTCTAGGGGCAACTTCATTTCTATGATAATTTATGCCATTAAATCAATGCCGGACCGGGCGTCAGCATAAACGCCCGTCGTTCCCAATTGGCGGCTATGATTTTATTTATTAGCGTGTGCACTCGCTTTTTATTGCCAGGGAAAAATAAGTCATGGAGAAGCCGATTGCGGTGAATTATCCCTTTTTCTCAATGCTGCTTCCGGTGGGAATATATTAAGATGTGGGTTCAGTGATTCGTGCGGGAGTTCTGTCAACTGGCGTGAATGTTAAAACACTAAGCCAGGAAGAATTTTTTGGGATTTATTGCGTGTCGTAAAATTAGATTTAGGGGTGAAATTGTGCAAGATTTTCGAATATTGGATTTACTGATGTCGCATTGCTCTCATAAAACACATACATGGAAACTTGAGAAGAAAAGGCTAAAATTATTTGAAAAATGGTAATTGAACGTAATATAGTTTTCTTAATGTTCTCGGAGTTTTTAATGAAAATTAATGAAAAATTAGTTGTTCTATGGTTGCTATTCTACTATCACTTTTTAAAATTTTTTTCATTCCAAAGCTTCAATGTACTCCTCGTCCTTCGTCATTGCAAAATAATGTAAGATGGGAAATCTTAACGAATTGCAACAATTTTGTTGTAAACTAGGGGGATGTCCCCCCTGCTAGCTATCGCTCACCAACCCCCGCCACTGCTTTGATATTCCTTTCAATTCGGTTTGCTTTTGTTCCTTCCTTCTCTCCAACCTCCGAGATACCACTCATGTGCTTCTAACGTCATGGTGTGTATATGGTAATTAAAAAAGATAAAGATAAATGAGGATAAGCGACTTTCAGAAGGATACAGTTGTAAAAGAAAGTTTTAAATTTTAACTCTTTTCTAACCTTAAAAGTGGAGGAATAAGCTTTTGGCGGCAATGAGGTATTCTCACGTTTTGAGATTAAATTTTATTAAATAAGTAGATGAAAACCCATGAAGAATGACGTTTACATCAAGTATTTTCGTAGCCTAGTTTCTGAGATATAAAATTTTGAGATTTAGTTTTTTGTTTGGCCCCGAAAACACTTTCGAATCACAAATCATGCGCTGTGATGTCACATCCAATAGAAGCCCGTTTTCTGATAACGTGACTTTTCTGACGTTTTGGCAAAAATAAAATTCAATTTTAAATGATTTAAAACACATTTTTGAACTTAACCAGAAATTAAGGAAATTTAAACCATAATGTATCAAAAAAGTATAAAATCAAGCAAACCTCTCACTCATGCAAATACCTCATTGTCTGATACCTAGAGTCTCGTGAACACTTACATTTGTTTAGGGGTTTATTTTTTTTTCAACCTTCCAATTTATATGATAAAGAAAACATTTATTTTCCATCACTTAGCATAAATGAGTAGTAGAACTCATTTTTAAGACATTTTAATCTCAGTAAACATTAAAAATTATTTCATTGCATGAAAACAATTGGTTATTCACGAAGAAAAAAAATGTGGTAATAACTAATAATCCAATATATTTGATATAGTACACATGATTGACACTTAGATAATTGAAATAGAGATAAGATGATAAACACCTAGCATAGTAATTCTTTTTGCTCATGTTCCGGAACATCAAACACAGATATAAATACACTAGCGGAAATAAAAATCCCAACACCAAGAAGGAAAGGAGATATCAAAGTCAAATTTGTTTCTATGATTGCACATAGTATTAATGTTAATTGATTAAAAAATGAGCCTTCCTGTATGTTAGGGGGCCGAGAAAATCGCTGAGGAGTGTTGTCTCCATAGGTGTCCATTACCGCCGTCACACGTCCTGGTATTGAGCGACAGGGGCTCTAAATGACTTTTGAGGGATTGGAGGACCATGTTGCCTCCTCAGGTAGTCCAAATTCATATGGTGCTCCAGCGGACGTTGCATACCGGGCTAGGTGATTTCTCCTCATTGACTGGACCTGTTTTGTGGGTGTTGGTTCTAGAGAACGGGAAAGACGGGGTAAAAATGCAACCTAGGAGGTTAAGAAGAAAGCTTGGACATTGCATACAACATGTGGTTGTGCATTTTTCTCTTGAAATTTGTCCCCAGGACAGGTCTGAAGGTAAGGACGGTCTACCGGCTGCAAAATCTCAATGACGCAGCTCTGGTTGGAAAAAGTACTGGTGAATCATACTCAGGAGTAGCAGAAATGGAATCCAATGCATCACCACTCCGTTACCCTGCATCACCACTCCATGGAATGATTAGAAAATCATCAGCTGAGTGCGCTCTCTCCATTGTGTCTTCAAACTTATACCCAACCGTCGTGGTGCTCCAAACCGAATCAGGATTCTCTCATAAACACGATGTCATGAAATTGGGATTTTCATTTCCTTATTTCGTGCACTATTGGAAACAGAAATGCCCATTTTCAGTCCCTTGTTTATTGACAAAGATGTAAGAAGCTATGCGGACCGAACGGACAATCCGCAGTACTGCAAACGACATCCATCCCACTGCCGCTTGTTCTCAGTATGATCTACCAGTATTTTGGCCAACCAGAGCTGCTTCATTGAGGTTTTTTAGCCGGCTGTCCGTCCTTACCTTCAGACCTGTCCTGGGGACAAATTTCAAGAGAAACATGCACAACCACATGTTGTATGCAATGTCCAAGCTTTCTTCTTAACCCCCTAGGTTGCATTTTTACCCTGGCCTATCCGTTCGTAAGAACCAACGCTCACAAAACATGTCCGGAGCAGGAGAAATCCCCTTTGCCCGATATGCAACGTCCGCTAGTGCACCATATGAATTTGGACTACCTGAGGAGGCAACATGGTCCTCCAATCCCTTAAAAGTCATTTAGAGCCCCTGTCACTCAATACCGTGACGTGTGACGGCGGTAATGGACACCTATGGAGACAACACTCCTCACCGATTTTCTCGGCCCCCTAATATCCAGGAAGGCTGATTTTTTAAGCAATTCACATTGATACTATGTGCAATCATAGAAATAAATTTGACTTTGATATCTCCTTTCCTTCTTGGTGTTGGGATTTTTATTTCCGCTAGTGTATATAGGTTTGATTTATCTTAGACATATCAGCATCTCTCTAAGGATAGAACATTTATCATCCCATTGCAATATCGTCTTTAAAAGGCGATTTCTATAAATATAAACAAAAGTTTTTACAACAAACACATCACAAATTGGAAACTAAACGAGTTCGATGAACATATCATAAACTCTCTCTATACCATTTCGAGTTTTTTCATGGCAACATTTCATTGAAGTAGAAGCCTAACTTATTGTAAATAACTCACGTTCTGGTGTGTTGCATTTGTACATGCAAATATTTTTCAATCAAATGACAAGATTATTTTATTATTAACATTATTTTTATGATTTATTTAAGGGTCAAAGAATTTTCAAAATTTTAATTTAGTTAAAAATAAGGGAAAACGTTTTTCATTTAAATAAAAGATCTTATTACAGAAATTTTAAACCAAATTCTTTTTCAATTGTAAGTACTAAAAGTATACTGTAGTTTCTCATAATGTATTCTTATGTAAACAAGTCAAAATTTTTGATACAACGGTTTTCAATGCACAATACAAGATAGTCTTGGCATACAGTTGTTTCGGGGATCACAGGATCCCCTTCGTCAGTGCTAAAAGATGGACTATCTTGTATTGTGTATTAAAAACCGTTGTATCAAATTTTGACTTGTTTACCTGTTTCCACAAGGACTATTGCCTTTACTCTAATTCCTATGTATTTTTTCATAAAATAAAAATGATCTACTATTACGCTTCGCATTTCAAGAATGATCTTGTTCCTTCAAACAATATTACAAATGATTGACTACTTTCTAAGTCAATAAAACCTGAAGGAAATTATTCTTTTATAGGGGTGTTTTTTGTGAAATACGATACTCTTTAAAAGTAAACGTAATTTTTTTATCAAAACAAAGTCATATTTTTACCGTTCACCTGACACCCCGTAACCAAAGCAACACTTCCTTTTATCCTTTCACAATCGCCTCCCCTTTTATTTAGTTTTTTTTGGCCTTAGGAGTTTTTGTCCCCGGGTACGCAACTATCGCATTTATTTATTTTCCAAGATGTCCCCATAACTCGATCCAGCATATTTCATAAGTTCAGATATAAATAAATAATACTGTTCAAGCAAAAGAAAGAACAAAATCGCTCACACTGGCATAAAAAGCTCCTCCAAATTGAATTATTGGTCGATTTTTCGGGTGGCTGAGCAGTCGCGGGCTCTAGCTTTTAATTTATTTACGACGTTTCTCTCGCATATTATCGGGATCTGAAGTGAAGAAATAATTGAGTTTATTGGAATGCTTTTCGATTTAAGAGGATATGCGCCGGCCTTTTACCCCGTGCTTCGAATGCAGAGAGAGATAGAAGGTAATTATTTGTTGATAAATTAATCCGTAACGTTTATTCAAATGATTTTTTGCTCTTTGTCGGTAAACAGAGGAACGTCCCTGTAATTAAATCTCAATTATTCCGTGAGTGCGTGTGCCGTCGTTGCTGTGTTTATTCGCCTTTGCTGTTACGGGAGGTTTGTTTTTTATGCCTTGTTTGGATTATTACTATTTTATATTTTTGTTGTTGTCCCCAGTGCAAAAAAAATTGGGTTCCGGTCCTTTTATTGGATGTATAATGCAATGGAGCGTAGGAGGGCCTTGTTTTTGATTCATTTGAAGGACTAATGGAAGATACTTATTCATGTTTTACCCTCATATATTTGTTAAAAGGTCATAGAAGGGATGCGTGAGTTAAATTAGCAATTTTGGTAGGAATCGACCAGTTATTAAGCTTATTTTCCCTTCAAACCCCTGTTATGATTCCGGTTGGATATATTAAACATTATATTAAAGATTTATTCGTTTTATGAAAGAATTATTATTCAAATACATACAATTAACCGTGCTTTGTCAATAATCCTATGGAGTATGTAATTAAAAAGTATAACTTTTTAAAACTATTTTGGAGTTTTATTAAATTTATAAAAACGTGAAATTCTTATACTTTTATGAAATATAAAGTTTTAAGTATTAAACGATAAGTATCATAATACTTATTCTTTAGAAGTAAATAAAACCATGAATAAGGATTTTAAAGGATTTTAACTCCCAAATGTAGGAATGAATTACAAAAATACCACAGCAATCAATAGTTTCGTGTATTTAAAAATAAATTTTTCTCCCCGCTTGCTTATTTCTGCACAAAATAAAACAATTGAGAGTTAATGACAGTAAATAGCATCTAATGTAGCTGAAATAATTAATTAGTCTTCGAAAACGATGATCTTTGATTTCACTTTTTTTCTCAAATTATTAGAACATTCTACTTTTTTTAATCAATGACTTAATTAGGTATACATTTGTCTCAGGAATGCAACAGCTTGTTAACTACACAAGATTAAAAACATTCTTTCTTTAATAGCTTTCTATAGAATGAGAAATAAATGCATAAAAGGTTTTATGGTGCAAGATATTTTTTTTTGCTTCCTCATCAACTAATTATCAAATTCATTTCAAAGGTAGTCATTACTTTCTGATTTAATTTGTTCTTTAATATCGGAAAAGGAAAACTTAATATTTTAAAAGTATACGTGCTTCAGCAAATGTGACTTCATAAAAAAATTGTGGTATATTTATTCTTTTAGTTATAATTTTTTGTAGTTAAAAAGGTTTTATTCAAGCATAAAAAACAAGTTATAATTTGTATCCTTTGTCCTTCGAGGTTCTCAAAAATGATCTTTTTAAGTTTTCATTTGCTTTTAAGTTCTTATAATTGTTGGGATAGAATTCCAAAGTAGCAGTAAGTATTTTTGTGTAAATGAATTTTTTCCCATTAAAAATACTAAAATATTCATTTAAAGTTAACATTAGAAAATCCTTTACCCAAAATGCAAAATGATGTAAAAAATGGATGTTAAGGTAAAAACCTAATTTATATTGACATGTTTCGAAAAGATTATTCTTAATTTGAACTGATTATGTGAATAGGTCCAGAGCATGTACAGGAAAATGTGTAGCTTACCCATATTTACCTGTAAGAATCCCTAAAGAATTATACCAAGATATCGAGTTTTCCCTTATGGGTAATTTTTTTCAACGCAACTCTTTTCAGAACCACTTTTTATTCAGTTCTCTTTTGGAATGCCTCTAATATTTTCCCTGTATTCAGATAATAAAAGATGGCAAAATAAAATGTCCCAATGTATTAAAAAATAATTGTCAACTTTATAACGTTTGAGCTGGAATAAATAATCTTTAACACTTTTCTAACTTATTTAAGTAACATAGTTACTAGTCAGATTTGTAAAATCTATGGGGTTGTCGGGCCGTGGTCGAACGATAAAACAGGAAGAACCAGAATCAGACGTTTCGTCCGTAATTTCCACGGAAAGTGAAAAAGCAATTATTGTGATCTGATCACAGTCAAATTCTTTCCATCGGAACCCAGTTAGCTTTTTTTTCAGTTTTTTTTAAACTTTCTACCATCACAGATAATGTCCGTCCAAGTTACGGACGAAACCTCTGAATCTGGTACTTCTAGTTTTATCGTTCGACTACGGCCTGGATAGATTTTATAAACATGACAATTCCAGTCGTGAAAGCTTACATGTTCATAGTTAATGGAAATTAAATGTGTCTCTGTTAAATTAAAGAGTATTTTCACTGCTGCCTTTTGAAATGTTCTAATTTTCAATTAGAATATTTGATAAGTTTTTGTGAACTTTCAATATTTTATTTAAAGATAAGCATATTTTTGCTTACCTAATTAAATAAAAATAACCATCTCGTTTAGTAAACTTCTTTTGTTACAAAAAAAATTTAATGCTTTGATCGTAAATATCACTTAGTAATAAATACATTCTAGGAACATAATTAGTTCTTAACTTTACTTAGCTTTTTAATAATAAAAATAATATTTACTAACAAAATAAAAAACAATTATAAATTAATACAAATAAATAAACATATGATAGCCAAGGTGAAACAAAAATCCTGTTCTGGCGTTATAAAAATAAAAATATAAATTCAATAGAAAACAACAGAACGAAAAGAAAAACAACTACCAGAAATACACACATAAAAAATTCTGGCAAAAGAAGCTGGATAACATAAAATACATTATTGGGATTCAATTTTTTAAAAAATATAACAAAATACATTGAGATTAAATTTAAAAAGAAAAAATTAAAAAAAAATTATGTCTTTCATTTCTTTTAAAAACTTTCATCTCTTTCAAATACTTAATGGAAACAAGAGGAACGAGCAAGTTATGACAAAACTTCCAGCCAAATATAGCTTTCACAAATAACCTTAAACCATACATTTACATTCATTCTAAAGTGGTAATTCTCATTTTTGACATAAAAATGTTATTCAATATTACAAAATTCATCTTGTAAATTATTATACATAAATATACATAATCGAACATATTACTACAAAATGAGGACTCTAATAATATAAAAATATAAAGATGAGCCCCATTATCCTGTCTCCTTTCAATAAAATATGGCAGACAGTACTCACAGAAGAATGACATACCGTTATATGAACATAATACAAAATAGGTTTTAGGACGTTAAGGTTATAAAAAAAAGATAAAATGACTTATCTCATGAATACTTTCCTAGCGTACAGAGAAATTTATTTAATCTACCAAAACCTCGATTCGGTCCATCAAAGCTTGTAGTAAAAAAGCTCAACGACAAGCATTTAATCAAAGACGGCAACAGACAAAACTCATTAAGCGATCGAATCCACTTTAATGCGTACTCGAGATACAAATAACAGATTCTGTCAACATTTCCCTTCAGCCATTTTTGATTAAAGCGCAGCTTTTGGAATTAAAAAAGATATGACAGATGAGAGAGGATTCCTAAGCAAACACATCATCGATAAAAAAGGGGTCTCGTTCGATTAATTGCTTTTTTAAGCGAACAGAAAAGCGGGAGATGTTAATTTATTCTTCGCGGAGTAATTAATTGGAATTAAATTTTACGGTCATGCAATACAGATCTTGTAACATGTAGTTTGTAAATTTTAAAGATGTTTTCGGAATGAACAACATAAAATGACAGAATTACCAGGAAAAAATAAAAGTTTTTGTATATTTTATATTAGAATATAAAATATTCCAACTTATAATAAATACAACCTCCAGTTTTTTAATCAGTTAAACTGTCTAAGAAAATTAAAAAAATAATAATGATAAAGACGAAACATTTCGAAAATTACTAGCATGTGTGTACTAACCCTTTATAGTAGCAAAATATATGCATTTTTCTTGTTAGGAAATCAGAAATATAATTTACATTTTATCCCAGCTTATATAATTTTAACATTAAAAAGCTATACATTTTACGGGAATATGTAAAAGAATAATTACAAACCATCTCAATAAGTATAGTTGTTTAATAATTCAGGTTTTTTTTAAAATCTATCAAATTTATGGTTTACTTAAGCATAAACACTCAAGAAACATCATTTTTGACCGTAAACACATATAGCAGAAAGAATTTTCATTTCACAATTTAAAATAACATGAAGAGACGACGTGAAATAAACCAAGCAACAAAACCTACACTACACTTTTTGTTCTACGAAGTGGTTTATAGCAATAATATGGTCGCTTCTGGGAATTTATCAACCTAATTAAAAAATAGGGCGAATTTCGGGCCAAAAAAGCGCTTCTAAATTTAAATAAACGCTTAAAGCGATGTGCTGCAAGGAATTTTCCCAGACTCCGAGCAACGTTTGTCCTGGATAATTGCTTTTCCTGCTAAACAGGCGCGATAATGGGACTGGCATTAATGATGTTCCTTTAACAAACAAAGGGATTTGAGAAGATAACTCATCCGTGTGAATAAAAGCGGCTGGAAGAGGCCAGAATGAGGCGCTGAGATCAACTTTTTTCAAAGGAAACCAATGATAGCATTGGTTGTTGCGATTATATTTTTATAATGCTCGGAATTTTTTATTTTGAAATGTATGATGGCCGATGGTCGATTTTTGGATATATTTTTTTTTAAGAAACGGGGGTAAGTTTTTGCAACTAAACAAGCAAGTGATTAATTGTGTCGTACTTTCCATAAGAATAACTATTTTTGATACATGTAACGAGTATACCAGGATCTTTTGAGCTCTTTCTTTTTATGTATTGAAACATTTAAAAAAATACTTCACTTATAAAGGAAAAAATAAACTAATAAATATAATATATAATAAATGAAAGAGAAAATTATAAAAATTAACTGACTACATTTATAATGGACGAATGTTTATAACTGAAATGTTCTAACATAATACATAAACGAGCCTTTGTATTTAAAAATTACTGTTTAAAAATCTAAATGCACGCTTTTAAAAGTTGCGTTAATATATAAATTAAATAAGTTAAATGTTCTGCTTTATTTTATTCAAATAAATTATTAAAGTTCACTTTTTTACCAATAGTGCTGGCCGAGTGGTTAGCGTGTCTGACTGCGAAGCCGTACGTCCGGGGTTCGAATCCCCGTTTGGCATGGATGTTAATTTCTGTCCTTGTGTGATGAATGAATGTGGCCCCCCTGTAAAAAGGGGTTGTGCTAGTAAATGTGTGTGTGGCGCGGGTAACAGTACCTCACCTCCGTGGCTTCGGTCCACAGGTGCTCGCTGGGTAACGCTAAGTAGGTACTTCTCAGGGCATTTCAGTGGTTAAAGGATAATATCCTAGTACCCGCCCATTAGAAAAAAAAAAAAAAAAAACTTTTTTACCAACAGCACACAAGTTCCATATTTTTAAGATTGTACAATTTTATAACAGAGAAATTTCTAGTTTCCTTTTTTACTCACACAGACTGCCAAAAGAGATTATTCTATAAAATATCGCAGTGTTAGAATGTTAATTCCAATTAGATTTATTTAATCCCTAACACTTCAAAAATAAATTACCATGTAACAAAGAGGATTAGGCTCGTTTTATTTAAGAAAAGCCATCTCAGGAATTCTTGACAACTCCTTTCATTTCTGAGTAAAATAATTCCTTCAGACCTTTCTTTTTATCGAACTAGGCTTTGCAGAGACGTTTGAAGTAATTATTAAAAAAAGAAGCAAAACAACAGTTGGAACTAATTAAACGAGTATTGGGATTTTTAATCGTTCCATCGAAAAAGAAACCAAACGGAATGAACAAACAAATAAGTGAGAAATGGCAAGATAACAAGTAGTTGGTTCTCCAGCCAGCCACTCTGCGGAATCATCGGCATTCCTAAAAAAATGAGCGATAACGAAATAGAGAAAGAGCGAAATGGCGTTTCCGATTTTGGCATAATTAGCCAAGGGAATCGTCGGCCTAACACACTCGCACATCAACTTCTCTCCGCATTTGCAAATTAAAATAAAATCGAGTACAAAAGTAAATAAGATAAAAATTCTCTCTTTCAACTAAAAGGCGGCTGAAATGGAATAACAAATGGCCGCGTCCGCGCCACGGGGGAAGCAGAGGCAAAAGATCCAGTTTATATACATAAAAAAAGGAAACTTGAATAGATATTGAGGAAATGTTCCTTAATGTTAATTCCGTGGACAAAGGACCTTGACTGAAATGTAATAAAAAGGAACAAGCAAGACTCTGAATTACTTTTCATATTTGCCAAGAAACTGACTTTTTTGTTGCAATAATTAACATTTTATCCCTTGCGAACGAAGAAGGCAGGAAATTAATATATTTTTGAGAAGAAATTTCCCGAGACAGGGATATTTTCCACACATAAGACACCATTTTTCTCTTATCCCTCGTGTATATCTCTCCATGAGCGTTTTTTTCGCAACGGTATTCAACTTTTTTTCTAAGACAGGAATGCTCGAAACTGTCGACTTGGAATGAAGATTCAGAGATTTAATGAAGTTCTTGCTCATTGGAGGTATCTTAGAAACATTAGTATATTAATTAGATTTTTAATGGAGGAATTATGATTTGAAGTAATGAAAAAGCCGGTAATGAACTTGTTTCAACACTATCATTCTTAATTATGCCATTAACAGAATATTTTTCTTGACGAAAGGTATATTTATGATATATTTAAGACTAATTTTTCTTTCTGTTTCCAAAAATATAAAATTATTTAAAAAGCCAATTTTAACAGTTTTGAATGTTCTTTTCTCTCTGTTCCTAAAGATGCAATGATAAACACGCTTGTATTAGATAATATTATAGTGATTTCAATAAACATTTAGAGTAAGCAATAAGCAAATCACCTTTTGGTTGTCTATTTATTTAATTTCATACTTTACAAAATAGATCTCCCAACTATTTTTATTTATTAGAATGTATTAAAAATTACTTAGAATTAAAAAGTGAATTGTGTGAAAAAGGTAAAAAGCAATTTAATTTAACTTCCATTTGGGCCTTAAACTAAACAAAAATGTAAATCGTTTTTCAGTTTAAATACAGTGTATGATAGAATTTATTGGCATAATTCAAACTAAATTAATGTATAAACTTCATTATGACTTTCTTTTTATTAATTACTAGCTGATATGCCGGGTGGCGTTAGAGCTTTAGGATTTCTTTTTTAAAATTTTCAATATATTTTATACCTTATTTTACCAGGTAAAAGGTATTATATCCATCCAGTTGTCAAGCATTTTAATATTTGAACAATTTCTACATTTAATCTCATGGTCCCCATAAAAAAATCAGAAACAAATCTCCCAAAATTACTTAAAATATGCCCATTTAGAACCCTTGATTAATCATACAGGATTTTAATTAACTTTTTCTGTGAAATTATTCAATAACTAAAGCGATTCCATTTTTCAATTTACGAAAAAATCTATCTCTAGTTGAAAGGGCTTTCACATTTTCAATTGTTTTTTTTGTAAATCAACTTTCTTGAAGCTACAATAAATGATCGTTTTTTATTTACATTTTCTTTTCCATGGAGACTATTTTAACAACAATGCTATATTCCATGAAACTTTTTATTTAAAAGCTAGATCAACTTTCAAATAAAAATATTTTAAAATATACCTAAATACCAGTTTTAAAAATTTAAATTTCATTTAATTATATTTTTAGATTGTTGTTATAATTATTAAACAGAGTTGTATCTGGTTTTTCTTTTAAAAACTTGTTATTTTGCATTATGTTTTTGTAACAATGGGGTAAACAGATCTCTTCTGGAGAAGAAATAAAGCTATTTCAGCAAAATGACCATAAAAGGGGTCAAAAGAGGGTCAAGAGGTCAATTAAAGTTTTCGAAACATAGGCTATGTTTTTCTTGAGTTTTTTACGTAGGTATACCAAGTTTGGTGCAGATCGGAAGTAAACAGTGGATTTGTATAGAAGACAAATATATATACATACACACCCACATTGACTTTTATTATATTAGATGTCAATCTTTTCATTTCACACTTTTCTGTAAGTTCTGAGAAAATATAATTTAATTTTCATTAAAAAATATCTGTTTTCAAAGAGCTGAAATTTCATTAGTTTTAAGATGCAAATAAATGTATATATCATTTTTTAAATCAGCAAAGAAGAAGAAGAAAAAGAAATTTATTCGTGTTAGGCTGAAGCCCATTTACAAAGATTACAATACATACATACATCATACAGTACATACATACGTATATTATAAAAAGAACTAAAACAACAGTCTTAAATTAATGAGAATCACAGTGAGAAATCAGCAAAGTTGTTTTATATAACTTTCTTCATTTCTCCTTTGTATTTTAAATTAAGTACTAGTAAAAATTCAGTGTTAATGAATAAAATTTCAGTGTTTTTAAATGTAGCCTCAGAGCTTGATTTTTGGACATTCCCCTTTTTATTCAATTATTACTGTGTGAACTGATTACTGATTATTCAACTCTGATAACTCAAAGCCGATTATTCAATTTATAGGTCCCAAAAAGGAAACTATTTTTTAGTTAGAAACTTTTATTTTGTATTCAGTGGGGTTTTGGTTCAAACAGTCCACTTTCAACCGTTTTTTACTAATATCTAATCTATGCATATACTTTTAAAAGCTAAACATTAAAAAAACAAATGTAGGAGGATGAGGTGTCTCAAAAAACTATTTTGGTTAGAAACCTCGCTCTCCTGGGCTTTTTAATTCCTTTTGCTCCCAAAAGGTTGGATGTTAAGTGTCAGTCCCCTCTGTCTTTAGCATCGACTCATCTTTAGTATTCATAAATATTAATTTTTGTTTTTATAACATTTGATACAAAAACACACTACATATTTCAGGTTGTAGATCTGTATCTATATTGTATATTTAACTATGACTTCAGTAATCTCAAAATTAGTTAACCATCACTTCTCTAATTCTGAATCATCAATAAGAATTTTTGATGCAAGGACGGTTAAGACTAATTAATGATTATGGTTTCAAGTGTGCCACTCAAGTGTCCCTTAAATGATGCAGCACTAATCATTAATTCTACCTACTTAATGAGCTAGAGACATAAGAGGTATCATAATAAATTAATTATTAAATATCGCAATATATATTAGATTGTCACTAAGGAAACGTTGAAAACATTTCAAATGTCACTTGGATTAAACCGAAACTGTTTTAGGAAACTATTGATAAGATGCCTATTAATAATGGTTTAAAGTTATTTAAATTATAATATTTATTTTAGTTAAGCTTTTTATATTAATTGCAAAATACATTATCTTTCAAAGTAATATTTCAAAAATTTATTTTAAACCAATACTGTTTGATAGAGCATTGAATTTCTTTACGTCTCGTAAGACTGAGCGGTTTAAGACTATTTAGAAATTATGTTTTTTAGGGGGTACCGGTAATTTCCAAATACATATTAATTTTTTGGGGTTAGTAATTGTATAAACCGTTTTTATATCAGGTCATAATTTGTGTGGGTTTACTTTTCTTATTATAAAAATGCATACTGTACTACAGAATATATATATATACGGTATTACTATTATTTTTTATATAAACTTATGTATTTAAGAAAATGAAAATAATACCAATCTTTCGCAGAAACGAAATATACAGTGGTTCTTGTTAAAGCTTTAAAAAAAAGGAATACCTACTTAACTTATTGTTCAATATAACTTAGAAAATACTTTTTTTGTGTATACCCTAAATAAATTTGTAAAATGTCGGTGTTCTTAAAAGAAAAATCTCAGTTTCTAAAACAAAAAAATATTAAATAGGTTCTATAATGAAAGCTATGGGTTTTGTTCCCCTATACCAACTTTTATCTCTTTATTTCAAAAGTTAAATTTAAATAAAAGTAGTATGCTTTTCATGATAAATACATAACTTGAGATAAATACTTGAACGTGATTTTTAATTCAGATGGAATAATTTTTTAAAATTCCGTAACAGAATCACCATTAATAGGATTGAAAACGAAGTCGACACACCATTCTCCTAGCTGATGAGCCACGAATGAGAGTCAAAATCAACCCGCACGGTATTCCCCTCTCAAACTCACTCCTCCAAACCCATTCAATACCTCAACGACGACACACTCCTACCCCTACGCACGACGACGTCAACTCGCATCACCAATCTAAATTCCTCATTAAAACGAAAGCACAGTTCTACCCTCTCCTCTACAGCATCCATCCCAGTAACACCCTGAAAACACACACAACACGAAAAAATAAACGCAACTGCATTCACTCTTGACAAACAGCCCTGGCGTTCCATTTCTGGAAGAGGGTCCCTTAACGAAATAACGCAAGGAGATCGCGCGGCGCCGTTCGGGGCAGTTGGCGCGTAATTCCATTTTCCACTCGGCGACCACCCATCAACGCCATTGCCAAACAAGGTTCCTCTCCTCTCCACTTTCAAGGTTCTTCCAAGGTTTCGCCTCGTGGATGATCGTGATTAGGTTGTCGCATTTTTACACTGGTGGGTGTTGCGAGATGAGGTTTTGTTTGTAGGTGGTGTGTTTGTGAGCCAAAATGTTGGTGTGCAGGGATGCGGGATAACTTCCTTATACGTCTTCTTTATACATGGGGTGTTTTGACGGGGTTTGAGGAAGGAGGAAGGTAATGTAGCTTCTATGGGTTTTATAAATGAGGAACTTGCAGCAGAAACTATGAGAAACTCCAACAACTTTACCTGCATAAAAATGAATGTGATAAGCTTTGGTTACATAATAATACATTTTATTATAAGTTGAATGTTTTGGGTTGAATGTTACCTTCCTATACCGTGCTGATGAGCCCTAACAAGGGCGAAACCGGTCCACGGTTGGAGGCGACGCTTGAGAGCTGGAGTTTTCTCACATATTCCTCTAACCAGAGGTAGTGGTGAAGTATTCTCTTTTCATGAATGTTTTGGCTTTTTAAATTCGATTTAAAAAGATTCTTTCTTCGATTTGAACGAAAGAAACGAAAGAATTCGATTCTTTTGTTTTGGGGTATATTTCATGAGTTTAATGAATAACAGTGGGTGTTACAAAATCGTATAATTGATTTTGTAGTTGCATTCCATTGTATCATCAATCATTTGAATTATCTTAAATTTTGACCGGAGTTGAAAATAATTAATCATATATTTTTTAGACAATGATAAGAAATAAAACTAAAAAAGTGTTTACTGCAAAAATGCCTCAAACTTTTTCAAAATTCAGAACAGAATAAAAGTGTATTTTATGTTTTAAAGTTGACAGATCTAAAAAGGGTTAGAAAGGTGGTTTATTCATTGTTGAACAATAAATACAATCTATGTTTATATAAATTTATGTAACTCCTATAATGTCATAAGCTACTTAAAGCTGGGGTTTTTTTGTTATTTAATCCCTTTTTTATAGTTGTTGGGTCGAACTTTTCCCTTTTCAAAACCAGAATGAGGTATTCTCACGTTTTGAGATTAAATTTTATTAAAATAGTATATAAAAAACCATGAAGAATGACGTTTACATCAAGTATTTTCGTAGCCTAGTTTCTGAGATATAAATTTTTGAAATTGTGTTTTTTGTTTGGGCGAGAAAACACTTTCGAAACACAAATCATGCGCTGTGAGGTCACATCCAATAGAAGCCCGTTTTCTGATCACGAGAAAACAGTAAACACAATGGTTTTCATGCGCTGTGATGTCACATCCAATAGAAGCCTGTTTTCTGATAACGTGACTTTTCTGACGTTTTGGCAAAGATAAAATGGAATTTTAAACTATTTAAAACACATTTTTGAACTTAAAAATCAGAAATTCGGGAGTTTCAAACCATTATGTATCAAAAAAGTATAAAATCAAGCAAATCTCTCACTCATGCAAATACCTCATTTAGTGTTGATTCTATACCCAATGATGTAAATCCCATGAAAGTTCTAAGAAAAGTTTATTACTGATCAAACAAAATTACTAGACTTGTTGTTAATTTAAAAAGTAATAAAACTACATCAAACATAAATATTGAAAATTTTCCGAACATTCTGTGATATAATCTAAAATTCAGAAACATCTACCGAATCTGAACTTAACTGAAGAATTCCTGGATCCCGTTCCTTTAAAAGGGTGTAGTGAACGTCAGTTACTAGGAATTTATAGGTTCACTGTGTCTCACATCTAATAACGTCTGACGCTGATCAGAGTTTGTAGTCAATTAATTTAGAATTTACTGCAGTTCCCCCACAAACTGCCGGGACACAACAGTTTACTAGATCTTACCAACAACAGAGTGGATAATAGTCTTTTACGGCGTTTCTTCTGCCACCGCAATATTTCTACAGTAACAAGCACTGGATAACGATATTGATCAGTGTTTTCGGTCAACAATGATCTTATTTTCCAAAAAAGGGGAGAGTCGGATATCAAATGTTTTTTTCTAAAGTTTTTATCCTTCTATTCGTATATATAAATTCTATAGTTTCTAGTGAATTTATCTAATGCAAGTTTTTTTAATTGATTGTTGCGACAGCTTTAACTTATAAATAATCTCGTGAAAATGCATGCCTTTTACTGATATATTTTTACAAGAGTGTTTCAGGATATATTAGTTTATATTTTCGTACATGATAGTTCAATAAAAATTTTCATATGATACAAAGATTATTGTCTTGCATGTATACTCTCCCTATACGTCAAAGCGAAAAAATAAGAAAAAAATCCAACCATTTATAATTTTTTTCAAATCCATGTGTAAATAGCAATAACTTGTGTGGTATGTGTGGCTCTCTATGTGGTATGTGTGGTATGTGTGGTTGTGTGGCTCTCTAGATGGCGAGTTTAAATGACTTACATCTAAAGCGTGTTAAAGCAAATAAATACAGTAAAATCCCGTTATAACGAACTTCAAGGGATCTTAAAATGTCTTCACTGTAACGGCATTTGGATTAAATAAAAACGGTTGGGGACTTTCTGGAATTTCGTAATAACGGGAATTTTTTTTTCGTTGTATCGGTATTAGTTGTAACGGGATTTCCCTATAAATTAGTGAAGCAAAAACAATTCTTTGATATTTGATAACGGTATGTAATTTGCATAGCTTAGGTACACTTCAAAGGTATCAAACAAAATTAATACTATTAATAAAAGTGCAATCCCCTTGAATCCGCGTATGAAATTCAGTTGAGCAAAGCACTTTATTAAAACTAGCAATCTTTAAAGATCAGTAATTATACAGGGTGGTCCTTAATTCATGGTACAAACTTCTAGGGGTGTTAGAGTACACCTAGACGAACAAGAATTTGTATAGGAAGGGGGGTCGCAGTTACACCGTTAAAGAGCTAGGTCCTAATGTAGTGCAAGAGCGTTACAAAAGGACGTTTTGCCAAGGCCCGTTTAACGAAAAAAAAACATAATGAAATGAAAAAATTTATTGCATGAGGTACAGCAGTATCCGTATTACTTACATCATAAATTTGATAGAAATTGGACCACTTTCTAAACCGTGGGGTGAGTTTTAAAACGTGCTTAGTCAAACAATGGAGTTCCATTAATGGTATTTAGAAAAATGATGATCGGGGAAGGAATTTTCAATGATCAAACAGTTTCAATGATCCATGTTACGATCATTGAAAATTCCTTCCCCGATCATCATTTTTCTAAATACCATTAAGGAATGTGATTCTTCGACTAAAAGATTAATATTGCACTTTTGAAACTAACTCCGCGGTTTAGAAAGTGGTTCAATTTCTATCAAATTTATTATGTAAGTAGTACGGATACTGCTGTACCTCATGCAATAAATTTTTTCATTTCATTATGTTTTTTTTCGTTAAACGGGCCTTGGCAAAACGTTCTTTTGTAACGCTCTCGCACTACATTAGGACCTAGCTCTTTAACGGTGTAACTGCGACCCCCCTTCCTATACCAATTCTTGTTCGTCTAGGTGTACTCTAACACCCCTAGAAGTTTGTACCATGAATTAAGGACCACCCTGTATTTAATTTAGAATGATCTAAGTTAATTTTGTAAATATCCTAGACAACTCTGAAGAGTCTCTCTATTCTAAAAAAAAGTTTTTGGTGAACGGTTTCAAGAGAAAGGCTTTTTAATTACTGAACCGAATGACACATATAGGGTATCAAAATGTCCGGATTCTTTCCGGATTTCCGAGTAAGCCCTTCGATTTTTCAAAAAAATTCTCAATTTTTAAATATTTCCATTTTTTTAGATAACGGATAAGGTCGCAGTTATAAAGCAAATACTGTCAATCAAATTATTTTGCTTCCAATCACAACGACCGATTGGCGCTATATTTTAAAATAAAACATGTTTTTTCACCATTTAAAAAAGTACTTTCTTGATGAAATATCACTCAAAGACTGATAAAAACATATTCTAAAAACTTACATACTAAAATTTCACCATTTTCGTCCAATATTTATAATTTTTAGTCTGATTTTATCGAAATTGTAAACATAGAGTGATGTTTTGTCTCTTTTTATTTTCAATTGCTTAAACGGTATTATTTAACAAGTCTGGGTTTAAACAAAAATATGAATGATAAATTATACTAACGAGTTAACTCAATTGAACTCAATTAGCGAGTTACTTTAAAATAACGGTTTTTGTTTGGTCCTAATATTGATAAACAATTAGAATTAGTTATTTTTATAATCATAGATTAAAAATAATTAACAACAACAACAACAATTTTTTATTTTACACACAAAAAAAGTTACATATTAAATCGAAAAAAGAAAAAAAAACACAAAATTTAAGTTGGCATATGAGTTACCCAGGGGTCATAGGCCCATAATATGAATATTTTTAAAAACATTTCGTTTAAATTTTTGATAAGTTCGAGTTAATATATATTCAAACTTTTAAGAGAGATTTATTTATGGAGGGGATTTGGTGAAGTAATTTTGGTAAGTTGGTTGAAGTTTTTTCTGTAAATTGTTTAATTGTTTTATAAAGTGTATTATGTTCAGCGAGTTGGAAGCCACTTGGTCCATTCTGATTCTGACTTTCAACAGGATCCTCTAATTATTGATCACGAGAAGATCAAAACTAAGTATTAAATACTAACCTCAAAAAAAAGTTTAAATATTACTACAATTTTGTAAAGCGTTTTTCTCGAAATAACAGCTGCTGAGGTTGGTCCACTCTGGCTCACAGCTCCTCAAAAATATCGTCGGCTTACAAGCGAAAGACTTTTGGTGAATCTTTTGAAAGTGGTATAATATCGCCTACAAATGAACGGAGCCTTAGACCATTCCCCAAATCTCGCAACCTGTAAGGTGTTCAATTGGCATGGCACAAAAGAAATCGATTGTCTAATGCCAAATTTGGCAAAACCTCGTACAAAGTATTTGTGCCAGAAGTGACTTTACACTTTAGAAGTGCCTTTCACCTGTAAGCCGACGATACATACCTCTTTCAATATTATAAAACTTTCAGGATTTTCTCAACGTATTTCACATTCGTTTTCATTTTCAGCGATAATTCTTCGCATGATTCCCTATGACGCTCACAGGCTTCAACCGAACAAAATACATTTCTCTCATTATATTTGATCCCTTCCAGAGCCATTTCGCAAGACTCTTTCTTCAAACGCACTTTGAATTCGAATACGACTCCAATTAGAAATAAAGCTATATGACACAAAAATTCAACCTTCAAACAGCCTGGCTCTCCTTTCGCATCTTAAAATTCCGAAGCTTTGTTTCACGTACAATCCAGGTCGTCGCATTTTTTTTCCTGAAATCTTCTCTCGACGGGGTATAACGGGGAGGTATTACGGAGGACGTATAAAAAGTAGAGATATAAGCGTATCAAAGAGCTTTCTCTCGTCCTTACCGTTCACATTATTTTATGTCTTTAGAGACCTCCAAGAGTCTTAAGTTCGTTTACTTGTTTTCCCGATACAACGCGAAACCCAACTTATACGGGAATCAGAGAGGGTTTATTGATTTCGGAGAGTTGATATCTCCCTTTTTATGCCTCTTTCAATATGGTAAGGGGAATTCATGCTGTGAAAAACTTATCGCGTGGAAAAATTGAAGATCCTATCTTTCTTATCTTTACACGTAAGTGAACATCGGGATATGTTATGAGTAACGTTTCGAAATAGCTGGGCGCTTATATGAGAGTTTGAAATTTTCATCATTTTGGTTCCCATGTCTTTACTGTTAAATTAACTAACTACTATTTTAGGCATTTGAGATGAAGCATAGTACTTTTTTTTTAAATGATTTGAGTATGGGGACAGTAATATATGTAAATTAGGGTATAAGTTTTCAATCAGTTTTAAATTCCTAATAACATGCCTAATACACAAATCAAGATAAAAATTAATATTAACTTTAATGGTGAAATAAATTATTTGATTTTTTATTACATGAGTGTTTAAAACAAAACAAAATGCTTAAATATTAAAAACCTTTAGTGCGGCTAACGTTCCATTAGCAACTGATATGATTGCGGTGAAAATGAATAGTTTCTCCAAGATTTTTTGGATATTTCTTGCTGAATTAAAATTCCATTGGATTTTCTGTTGGTTCCTAACAAATCTTTAACAAACTTAAAACTAAAGAAGGGAATACGGTTCAATGGGATTAGGGAAGAGATATCATTTCAGTTGGTAGTAACGAATAATGTTTCCTAACCGCAGCTGCACTCTCAATTTCGTTCGTTTTTGTTTACTATTTAATACATCAGAACATAATCACCATATAATTTGTTAGAATTTCATTGATTAAACTCAAATAGAAATTGTCTAAAAAAATATTTTTTAAAAATAAAAAACAATAGTTAACAGAATACAGAATGATGCATTTTCTGATTTAGGTTTAAAAGAAGAATATTTAAGCAAAAGTGTATTTTCTTAGATGTTCATTTTGGACCCCATGTAGTTCCATCGACATACAAATACCTTAATTGAAACCAATCCCAGAAAAAAGGAAAATGTCTTCAACATATGGAATTGAAGAGAAATATTTCTTTTTCTCCCCGATACCTTCAATCCATCATGTTTCTCAACCACACGATAGCCTTTCGCTTAAGATCCAGTGATTAATGTTGTAGTACGCGGGCAGAAAACTTCATTCTATACGTCATTACCCGTCACCCCTCCCTCAAGGAATATAGGATCTTAAGAACCACAGTCGGTTATGGATTATGCTAATTTCGTTCAAGTTAATTGATTGAAAATTACCCCCTTACTTTCCCCTTCATTTCACTTTATTTAAATTCACTTACTTCAAAACCAGCTGCTAATAACGTTATGGAGATGTACGTTTTTTTCTTTTTGGCACGATGGATGCATTTAATCTTCTGTCGAAGTTCATGTTGGGACATGAATGAATGAATGAAACAAAACCCCCGATTTCGCTACTCGACATTTTTCTTTTCTTTTTTCTTGTGAATCTGGTTCTCAAAAATCCTTTTCAAACATGCACTCTGATCAGAAATCTCATTTCCGGGAAGTTAAATTGTGACTGAAAAATTGAAGTGGGAGGAAGAGCAAGCAATTTCGTTTCAAGATATCTATCCATGTCCCACTCTGTTCAGTTTTAATAAAATAGTATTGCGTAACTTTTTTTTCTCAATCAAATAAGGAATCGGGAGAATTTGTGTGAGTTATTTGAAATAGAACCAACGAAGTTAGATAATGTAAAATACGAAAGTTAATCGTTGTTTTGATATTGCATAACAGCCTTGTTTGCACAATAAAAATATTTCTACATTTTATTTCTAAAATAAAAGAAACAAGAGTTTCAATGATATAATTAAGACCGAAGTTTACTTTGTAATGAGTTTTATTATTCAGTGTCAGTTGATTATTTTATATAGCCAGTTTACATAATTACGCTAAGCAATATACGTTTGCATTAATTCAAAATTAATTATCTTTTTTTATTGTGTAAGTAACCTTTAAAGATTTGATTGAAATCTTTAAACTTTAATGATCTTTACTTAAAGTTTTAATAATTAAAATATAGGTTAGTAATTTCTTTCTTATTAAGTTGATCCTCTCCCACTCAAGATGATAATTTTAAAAGATGTATTTAGTTTATGTAAACATTAAATAAAGAAATTTTAACTGAAATATTATTAAAAAATTTGATCTTTATATTGAGCGAATAACTTTTATTGAAGCATTTTTACAAATAGCTATTTGTAATACACTCAACCCCTTTTATAAATTAAAATATATTGATATTGAAATAAAATCCATGATTGAAATTGAATTATCCATGATTGAAATAAAAGATCCATAGAAGTGATTAAAAAGTCTTAAGATGTAGGTATCCATACCAATTGAATTAAAATTATATATAAATACTAATGTAGAAGTAAAATACGGTATACAATGTTTGATTACCAGTTAAATTTAGTTTCATGCAGTGTATAACTAATTAGGAGATGACAACTTAAGGGAGAAATTATCTTTAATACATATACTAACTTAAAAATTAAACAACTTTTGTATTTCTACACAATACTAATATTCTTTTTTAGAGGGTAACGCCTAAAAAAATAACTAAAAATATTCAATAATCGCCCATCATTGAAAGCGTTCATAAGATTTATTTAACTTGAACTTCAATAAATAAAATAAATATATTTATGAAATAGTAATTAATCGAATCGTTCATTAATTACTCAATTAATTAAGTAGCAATATTGTTATTAATGTCAAGGTGAAAAAAACCCCAAGGCATTCCAAGTTAATTACACCTTAAGTTTAGTTTTTTCCGCAATGCTTCAATTCTACGGTTTGCCTGTAAAACTAGTTTTTCCTTTAGTGTAGTTTATGCACAAAGAAACAAACTTTACAACCGATTATTTTTTTTGTCTATGGCTCTATGGGAACTTATGCTAGGTTATTATAGCTAGGGAACTTCAACGAGTACCTACTGTTACATTAAACATTCATTACAGTAACTTACAATTATTTTCTTAACGTTTCCTTTGATTTTTATGTTTAATACCGTCAAAAGTTTTGGTTAAGAACAAATTTTGTAAAAATATACTAGTATTCAATAAAATTTTAATTAATCTAAAGATGTTTTTTTAAAAACCTTTAAAACAAACAATTTATCTATATATATAAAATCCAAATACCACTGACTGATTCATTCATAACACTCATCACGAAATCTCCAAAACTGCCGGACCGATAGGCTTGAAATTTGACAGAGACCTTCCTTTCAGCCATTGGACGCGCACTAAGAAACGATTTTAAAATCGAACGACTCCTTCCCTGCTTTTCGGCGCTTTTTCGACTCCGTTTTACCCATTGAAATAGCATTGTGCATTGTTGAAATACATAAATTGCAGTGTTTACTTCTCTATCTTGAGGCGACGTCTTGCCTCACTTGAATGAATATAACTGATTAACATTTATACATATTTTATTTTTTACAACAAAATTTAAGAAGAAAAACAGTGTGAATATCTGTATTTAAAATAACAGTTATCAGAAAACCGAAGTAAATTAAAATAATTAATTTACTTTCTTTAATATTTTAATTTCTCAAAAAAATATATTTAAATAGCAAGAATTTAAAAGTTTCCAAGGAAACAGAGCTAAAATTTCATTGCTTCATAGCGGAATTGGTTTACTAGACTATAATCACTAGATTTTTATTATAACTAGCAATCTGTTTTTACTCTTTCAGAGAAGCTTTTAAAGAAGTTGGTTTTATTAAAAAGAAGACAAGCTTACTTGATAACTTTTTATCAAGGGATTTTTGAAATTTATTTTATTTTGAAATTTATTTTTTGCGGAATTTTAAAAGGATAGCGGGAATACTTTAAGAAAATTCTGTTTAAAATTTTAAACACTGGATTTCAAATGACAGAGATGATTTCAAGTAGATTGTTTTTATCACATAGGAAGGATAAATGTTTAATAGACAAAAAATCGGGATGGAATGAGATATCACAGTTGGAACTGGGATGAGAAAAAGGCACCGGGAATGCTGGGATGAAAATTATCGGGAACACCGGGTTATGAAAATTATCGGGAACACCGCGTTATGAAAATTATCGGGAAAACCGGGGCATTAAAATTATCGGGAACACCGGGTTATGAAAAGGTACCGGGAAAACCGGGATATGAAAAGGTACACCTTAAAAGGTACATTTTAAATACTAGATTTAAAAAAAGAAATGATTTAAATGTGATTGTTTTTATCACATGGAAAGGATAAATATTTGATGGAATGAGATGTCACAGTTGGAACTGGGATGGGGAAAAGGAACCGGGAATACCGGGATGAAAATTATTGGAAACACCTGGATATGAAAATTATCGGGAACCGGGGGTATGTAAAGGTACCGGGAACACCGGGATACGAAAAGGTACCGGGAAAACCGGGATATGAAAAGGTAGCGGGAACATCCGGATATGAAAAGGTACCGGGAACACCGAGATATGAAAAGGTACCGGGAACACCCGGATATGAAAAGTTTCCGGGAAAACTGGGTTATGAAAACTATCGGGAACATGAAAATCGGATATGAAACTATCGGGAATATGAAAAAGTACTGGGGACACCGGGGTTATGGGTGATTCGAAAAATCGGACATATAACTTGGGAGAACTTTAAAAAAGGAACTAATACACTCCAGCCGTGCAAGGCCGGGCAAATCAGCTAGTCTATATATATAAAATCCAAATACGGGTGATTCATTCATCATCATTCATAACACTCATCACGAAATCTCCAAAACTGCCGGACCGATAGGCTTGAAATTTGACAGAGACCTTCCTTTCAGCCATTAGACGCGCACTAAGAAACGATTTTAAAATCGAACGACTCCTTCCCTGTATTTCGGCGCTTTTTCGACTCCGTTTTACCCATTGAAATAACATTACACATTGTTGAAATGCATAAAATGCAGGTTTTACTTCTTATCTGAAGGCGACGTCTTGCCTCACTTGATAAATATTATTTAAAAACATTGTATAACTTACAACGGAGTTTAAGACGAAAACAGCGTAAATTTCTAATTAAAAGTTAAAACAGTGATTAGAAAACTAAAATAAATTGAAATAATTAATTTTGAAACATTAATTACATTATTTTAATATTCCCAAAAATAAATATAGAGAGTGTTGGTTCACTAGACTTACACATTCACTAGATTTTTTATTATTGTCAGCATTTAGTTTTTACTTTTTTAAAGTAGCTTTTAAAGAAGTTGGTTATCATAATAAAATTCCCCCTGAATTGCTCATCAGGATTATTTTCGGATGGTTAGAAGATTTTTTAAATAGTCCGAGATGGCTTATTTCTTTTGTTATAAGTTTTATTTATTATATTGCTGTGTTTATTGAATTGATAATAGTCAAATGTGCAACATCGGAACTGATTGGGTTGGGGTAGATATAAGTTACAGGAATGAAAAAGGTACCGGGAATACCGGGATGAAAAGTTACCGGGAACACCGGGATATGAAAAGTATAGGAAAATTAATGGAAACAACAGGATATGGAAATTATCGGGTATAACAGGATATGAAAATTACCAGGAACACCGGGTAATGAAAATTATTGGGAACACCGGGGGATATTGAAATTATTGGGAACACCGGAATGAGGAAAATTACCGGGAACACCGGGTATGAAAACTATCGCGGGAACACCACGGGATAGGAAAATTACCGGAAACACCGGGATAAGAAAATTATAGGAAACACCGGGATAAGAAAATTATAGGGAACACCGGGATATGAAAATTATCGGGCGCGGGTATGAAAATTATCGGGAACACCGGGTTATGAAAATTATCGGGAACACAGGGATATAAAAATTATCGGGAACATCGGGATATGAAAATTACCAGGAACACCAGGATATGGAAATTACGGGAAACACCGGGTATGAGAATTATTGAGAACACCGGTTATGAAAATTATCGGGAACACCGGGATAGGAAAATTAATGGGAACACTGGGATATGAAAATTACCGGGAACACCATCACTATAAAAATTATCGTGAACACCGGGATATGAAAAATATAATGGGGACACACTGGAGTGATTGGTGATTGCTGATACGAAACATCGGACACGTAACTTGATAGAACTTAGAAAAGGAATTAATACCCTCCACCCGTGCAAGGCCGGGCAAAACAGCTAGTAATTTAATAAAATAACAAACTATTCATATACTGCTATTTTTGAGCATTTTTTATTATTGTTTTTTTACGTTTAATACCTTCAAAAGTCTTTAGTACGAACACATTTTATTAAAATTTTAACAAATGTGTTACTTGTATTCCATAAAATTTTAATTAATATAAGAGGATGCTTTTTAAAACCTATAAAACCAACCATTTAAAATTTAATAAAGTAATGAACGCTTTACATTACTGCTATTTTATGTATTTAAAGAAAATTCCATAAGCAAAATATTATTTCCAATTCCGTTCAATGCACACTACTACCACCTTATCTATAAAAACTTCAAATATTTCTTGCAATTCCTTTTCTCGAAATAGTACATAGAAAGGCACTCAATCTGAAGCAATACTATACATTTAATTGGTCTTCAATCCAAGTATCACCCTGTATAGTAAACCAAATGGACCTTCTCAATCTGGCTGTTCAATATAGAAGGATATAACTCCTAACTATACACTCAAGCAGATCTCGGGCAGGTTTTTTTGTCCTTCAACAAGATTAATGAGCAGAAGGGTATATGAATTCGCGATAGCGCAAGTGGCAGCGTCCGCGATATTTTATTGCGGCTAATAAATTGTCTTTTCCCGCAGCTGATTCTTCCCCAGTGGGGCTCGGAGATAGCGGCGACGTGTGCCTTTACGCGACAACACCTCAACTTGGCCTTATCGGTTGTAATGGAGCGAAATTCCCGCCAATAAGAGCGAAAGGAACAATAACGAAAAAAAACTTCTCTTATTTTCGTTTCCATTTTTCTTCAAGTCGACCTCTCCTCAAAAAGTACTCTTCAAATGGACAATTCATCAATCATTCCGCTTTCTTTCTTTTTATTCTTTGCTCCCTTTCGGTCGTCGAGCACTTTCTTTTTTGTGTTCTTTTTTTCTCGTTCGAAACTCCAGGCAGTTGTCGGGCCGGATGCTTAATGACGGGGTGCTGGCTCCCTTCTTTGGAGGAAGAGAACAAAGAAGAGCGCGTTCGATGAGACGTGCAGAAATCGTTTTTACAAGGGAAGCACCCTGCGATCGAACGTTTTCACCTACCACTCACAGGAGATCGTTGGTTGGTTTGTTACTGGAGTTCATCAAGCGAAACGGATAATTTCGTTGTACGAATCGCATTTACACTTTTCCCTCTGCTCAAACGCTACATAAGAAGACGTAGAAGTTAAAAACTTTGAAGTATTGACTCATTTCAAATTCAACCTTAAAACCTAATACACATAAAATGAGTGATGTGATACTTAATTTTATTTGCCATAAACGTAATTTTTAGTTGCCATTTTTAGTAACGGCATGAAAGAATATTAAGAGCTGTATAGTATTTATTTTATACATAAATTTTAATGCTTATGTTTACGTAAGTTGAAAACAATGGAAAGTCAAACAAAAAATAAAAAAATTACTTTATAAAGGATGTCTTCTCTAAATATTTTAATTTAGCTGACATCCACACGATAAAAGTTGAATGCATGACTTAAATTTTAAAAAGGAAAAAAATCAATTCAATATAAATTTATATTATTCAATATAAATGTCATAAATTTAAAATTTATACTACCTTTGGGGATTTTAAACCAGTTCTATATTTTCATTGGGTGGGGTGTGATAATGTCTTGAATTATTAACTTAATCATTTACTTAATTACTTAATGAATTATTTATAGTAAATCATCTTTTGAAAATTTCCTTTGATAATGTTTTAATAGAGTGAACACATTTTTAACTATTAATATAGACAATGATCTTTTTAGTAATAATAAATTACCTTTTGAAGCTATTGATGCAGTTACATATAAAGATTTTTTGGACATGTTTAATAGCTGTAAGGATACTAAAGAGATTGTCTTCTCTGATTTAAAATAAATTTTTTTCAGTTTAAGACTTGTTTCTTTCTGTTACTTTATGTTATGCTAATATTTATAAGCAGATATTAACTTAAAACTAAAATGAAAATTATTATCAACTAGCGTTGACGCGCTAGACCCGGGCTTCGCCCGGGTTTCAATTTTTTTATAAATCTCATCTGGTGCGTTTCAGATGGGCTTCACCAGTCCATTTTAAAAAATATTATCCTGGTGTTTTACAGATGGGCTTCGCCAGTCCATTTAAAAAAATTCTTCTGGTGTGTTACAGATGGGCTTCGCCAGTCCACATGTGGAAATAGTTAAATTAAGGAGCCACTTTTATGTTTATGCTACAACAATGGATTTTCAAAAATGGATCTGCAACAATCGAGAAATGCCTACAACAATTAATTTTTCATCTTCTCTTGTTAAATTTACAACAATATGGTTTTGCCCTGATGGTTAGGCATGAAATATGGGTTTTTAAGCATAAAATTGACCAAAAAAGTTATTGGGATTCATCGATTTTAAATTATTTTTATTCAGAAACCTTCCCTGGAGCGAGTAGATCAACGTGGTATAGTTTAATAGTTAATAAAGGTTCGAAAAGTTTAAAACTATAAAGGACATACATACAGACATTCATTTATATATATATATACTAGCGCTAAAGCGCTAGACCCGGGCTTCGCCCGGGTTTCCGTTTTTTAATAAATATCATCAGGTGTGTTACAGATGGGCTTCGCCAGTCCACTTTTAAAGAAAATTATTCTGGTGTGTTACAGAGGGGCTTCGCCAGTCCATTGAAAAAACTATTCTGGTGTGTTACAGATGGGCTTCGCCAGTCCAAATGGGGAAATAGTTAAATAAAGGATCTATTTTAATGTTTATGTTACAACAATGGATTTTAAACTTCAACAATCGATTTCATATGCAACAATTCGAGAATATGCCTGCAACAATTAAAGTTACATCTTCTTTACAACAATGTGGTTTTGCCCTGAAGTTAGGCATGAAAAATGGGTTTTTGAGCATAAAATTGTCCAAAAAAGTTATTAGGATGCATCGATTTTAAATTATTATTCTTCAGAAACCTTCCTTGGAGGGAGTAGATCAACGTGGTATAGTTTAATAGTTAATGTAGGTTCGAAAAGTTTAAAACTATAAAGGACATACATACATACATACAAACATACAAACAGACATTCATTTTTATATATATAGATATACTAGCGCTGACGCGCTAGACCCGGGCTTCGCCCGGGTTTCCATTTTTTAATAAATATCATCAGGTGCGTTACAGATGGGCTTCGCCAGTCCATTTTTAAAGAAAATTATTCTGGTGTGTTACAGAGGGGCTTCGCCAGTCCATTAAAAAAACTATTCTGGTGTGTCACAGATGGGCTTCGCCAGTCCAAATGGGGAAATAGTAAATTAAAGGAGCTACTTTTATGTTTATGCTACAACAATTGATTTTAAACTGCAAAAATGGAGAATATGCCTACAACAATTAATATTACATCTTCCCTTGTTATATTTACAACAATGAAGTTTTGCCCTGAAGTTGGGCATGAAATATGGGTTTTTAAGCATAAAATTGACCAAAAAGGTTGATGGAACGCTTCGATTTTAAATTATTTTTATTCAGAAACCTTCCCTGGAGCGAGTAGATCAACGTGGTATAGTTTAAATGTTAATGTAGGTTCGAAAAGTTTAAAACTATAAAGGACATACAGACATACATACATACATACAAACATTGATTTTTATATATATAGATAGGTAGATAAACATAACATAATTTTCAAACTCACTACTACTCCATAGATTTGTTTAAATGGGGTTATAAGAAACATGGCACTTTTAAGAATGAACCACAACCCTAAATTGAAGAAAAAATTGAATTATACAACCCATTTAACCTCCTGAAAAGTTCAACTGTAAAGACAAGATAAACTGAACTAGTTTAAAAAACATGACTTAAGGGGGATGATTTTGCTGGCGTCATCAACTTTAAATGGGAATTTTTCACTAAAAAATAATTCTGAAACGATAAAGTTTTTATGAGATATAAATTATGTCTTAAAGATATTCTGTGATTTTTTTCTTATTTTAAGGCCCACACACAAAGCAGCAAATTAAAATGTTTCTAATTACCCCTGTTTTTTATTATCCCATTCTCCCCTACTTAAGAATAGGATTTCTCTCTATTTTTATAACTATGTTATACATAGGTAAAGAGGGAAAAATTAGAATTATACACTTAAACTTGTCTGCGGTTGTCACAAAAATGCAAAGAATATAAAGGTTAAACAAAAGAAATAAAAAAAAATAAACAATAAACAAAGGATGCTTTCTCAAAGGTTCAACTTTATAGTAAAAAGTTTTGAAACTATTTCGGAAGATAAATGTCTCTTTTGAACCAACGTTTATCTTCCCAAAGCCTATTCTTTTAAATCGATTTTATTATAATAGTGAACAATAAAGATAGTTTTAAAGCTAAACCACACACACACACACACATAAAGGACAATAAAGTTTGAAAAGAGACACATTACCTAATATTTCATAGCTTAAACTGATGGTATCAAATTTTACCGAGTTTAAATTTCAGAATGTAATGGAAAACTTGCATATAGCATAAATTAACTTTTTTATGATCCTACATGGGTAAAATGTTAAAATAATTGTTTGCTGCATAATAATTGCATAGGGCTTGGATTTCAATTTTATTTCTTTTTAACCCCTTAACAGTGACATTTATTTCAGAAAAATTGACCAAAAATGGAAGTTTTTTTACTGTATATTTTTGTTCTTTATATTATTATTAGTGTTAGAGAATAGTTTCTTATAGCAAAAATCAAAATTTTAATGAAATTACAAGTCTATTAATTATTTTAACATACAAATAAAAATATTAGATTGCACACACATCTTATTCAATTAGGAGAAAGATTATCCAAACATAATGTCTCCCAATCTCTAAACAAAGAAAAATCACTATCCTCATCGAAACGAACTCATTTTGGGCTTCACAAAACGGAAACATTTCCAACCCGAACTAATTTCGGTCATCAAAAATTCTGCACGTAGTAGTTGCCCGAGCTCAGTTCAGGCGACACTGTTAAGGGGTTAAAGTCTTGAGTTATTTTCTAATGTTATTTCTTCAATTTTATTTTCAGTAACATGGGATTAAGTACATTTAAAGGGTAAATTTGGCCCTTAAGGGAAACTTTGGCCCAATCATCAGAAAGAGATTCTACGGGTTTTGTTCCTTCATATTTTAAATGAGAACTAGAACTCAGTGTTAAATATTTTCACTTATTTTCATTTTTTTTCGGCAAGGGAAAGAAAAAACAAGCTTTTTGAGAAGCTCGGATAAGAACAAAAAGAGTGCTTCTTAATCAAGTTTGACCACTCTTTGCAGGTCTCTAAAAAGCTATAAGCACCCGTTAACAAAAAGTTCCTGAAACTAAATTACAATCTTTTTCTACAAAAACGTCCTCTCACCTTAAAAGCAAAGCACCGAACATAAAAAAACTGCAACGGGGCTTTTAACAGGAATTTATTTTTCACATTGCATCCCTGAATGTAGTTTTAGAAGAGAGAGTTTGAAAAAAGCGTAATATTTTATAACTTTCGACTCCTTTAAAAACAAACTCGCTGGGTAATTTCGAGTTGGTGACCATAGCCAAAAAGATGATAACCCAAACTCCTTCTTTGCAACAAGCTGTCCTTAATTTCCTTTCCAGAAGCCACTTCAGAAACCCTTTTTTTTTTCGTTCAAAAAGTTCGGTTGATTTCTTTAAACTTTTTACTCCCTTGTGCTTGAGCTCTTTTTCTTGTCCTCTAGTACAAGCTTCGCTCTTTGTATGACCTATTTTAGATTTTCCCCACACCATCGTAAGAAAAAAAAGCATATAGCGAGGAAGAGAAATATAATTTTCCCCCAAAGCTCCAATCCGAAGAATGAAGCAATAGGATTTCCTTTATTACTTTTGCGTGGATAAAAAAAGGTGACGAATATATTAGGTTCGAATGAAGCGTGAAAATAATTAAACTGTGGATTTGGGGACATTGTTTTATTTGAAGACATTGTGGAAGTACGTTTCCACTGTGGACTTAAATTAAATTTGAGGTGATTAAAATTTTGAATCTAATTTTAAACAGACCTGATGAAAAGCGAATAAATTTAAAGCTGTCTTTAATTTCTTTCAACTTAAAGACTGAATTTAAGCTTCGTATTTATTCACTACAATGGATAGGGACTCTAATTCCGAAAACCCTGATGCAGTTCCTATTTTCTAGAATGACGTATAAAAGAAATTAAGTTCGTTATTTCACCTTAGAATTTTCAGCTAAGGTTGAGCTTGTTTGATTACAGTTTTAAATTAATTAAAGCTATACTAAACGGATTAGTTAACAACAGTGATCTGTGTGTGTTTCGTTGAATTTTATTTCAAGCTTTTGTACGAATAATCTTAGACTGTTTTGAATGGTAAGGTTTTGTTATTGGAATTTATAAAAGGGAAAAACACACCGGTGCAATTACTTTTGGAGTTTTCTTAACCCGGGAGGACGCGCGCTACTTACTGTTACACGGGAACGCGCGTGGGGTCTCTCAGACCCCGCAAACCGTTTTCCGATCTAAACGTTCAGTGCATGCAAAATTTTTATCACGGAAAGTTTAAATATATAATTTAATTGTTCAATGTGCATTATTAGTTGACTTCCTCTTATTAAGATATAATAAAGGCTATTTCATTAAACAATTTCATGTTATACATCTTATAGTAATGAAAAATTATTTTGTGAAATTAAACACAAAAAATTGTATTTTCATTTAATAATATCCTGACTAAAATGCAATACTAATTTAATGCAATCAATACATAGATATCCTTGACTATAATGCAATAACAATGTAATACGTAAGTTATTTTCACATACTATATTTTTGATCATATCTTTTTACTCCCCTAATAAGATGACATTTAAATCATATTTTTACTCACATAATTAAATTTAGATTAACAGGCCACTCACTAAAATAAAGATAATGGTTTTAAAGTTGAATTAATTTAATTATAATAATATTTATGTAGAAACATCGGCTAATAATTGACGCAATCTTTTCATTTCATTTCATAACTCAAATAACGAGGCATTTTGCAACATTCACTTTGCTCTCAAAATAGGATTGAACTATTTCTCGAGAAGCACGCTGATGCAATGATGCGACAAGCTTTTGACTGAGAGACAATTTGAAAAGCACCAGCACTCAAGAAGAGTGTCCAAGATTGCCTCATCTTCAAAGAGGGGCCGACCCCTGTAGTTGACCATTTGTTTGGACATGTGGTGATGGGGACACCAGCCGATTTCCTGGAATCAGATTACAAACTTTTTTCCCACGGGAGGGGAGGGGGGAAAGGCGGACAGCCCCGAATTCATCGAAAAGATACCAAGGGAAAGCAGGAAATGCAACGGAATGTGAGCGGAGATGACGAATTTCTTTGGCTAAAGTGTGAACCGATGTTTATTTTCTAAAATCCTTTATTTTCCAATTTCTTATATTGCAAGAAAAATTATGGATTGTAGTTACCTCTACCTTACTTTTGGAAACCTCTTTGACTATATCACGCCCCAATCCTCACAGTTTTGGAAGCATTTCCTTAAAAACAACAACCTAACTCGGAAAATAACATACCTACTTTATTTAAACTTCATGAGGTGATAGGTGGAAACCTTTTAGGCAGCTACACGGAGTTTCATATATTTTCATTAAAAATTAGAGTTTTTATGAAGGTTTATTTAAGCGTTGGGGTCTCGCAGACCCCGCGCGCGTCCCCGCGGGTTAAATGAAAACCGCCTTTGTTGTGCTTTAAAATCCGAGTTAGGAAAATACTATTCAATATTCTGCCATCATAAACAAAACGAGTCAAAAATGTAGTCAACATGTTTGTCCTGATTCAAAATGCAATTAACATAATATTTTAAAAGTCTATAAACTCTATGACAACAAAAGCTCATTCTTCTGTTAATTATTATTCTGATTAGATTTCATTAATCTCCAAGATTAAATTTACAATTCACAGACAGGAGATAAAAAAAGTCTTCTTAAATAGCAGACAACTAAAAACATATACAGGAAGTCCAGTCTTAGCCTTTACTCCAGAACGCCTGGAGCTATTTTCTTAAATGTGGTGCCTACCCCTATAGTAGGGGGAAAATAGCTCAAAAAAGGGCCGAACCCGGAACAAAATCCAACAAAAGGTTTTTCAACGGTTTTGGACTCTACTGGGTGTTCTTATTGACAGAAAAAAAGTCTACCACAATCTGATGACCGGAAGTGTGTTTTTTTTAAATTTTTTAAAAAACTTTAAAATCCTCTAAAAATGATAATAAAGGCGAAAAAAAATTTTTTTTTCGACGTTAAATTATGTATTAGATGGTAGTTGACTTATATTCACGAAGTAATTTATAAAAATTTCATTTATAAGGATCTGGCAACAAGAAAAGTGCTTTTTTCAAGATGGCGGCCTAAATTTTCAGTAAGTGACAGTAAACTTGTTTTTCTCGAGTAAATTCCATTAATTAAGATGAAAAGTGACGTAAATTAAGTCAATAATTTCATATAATGCTGTAAATTTGATCTATCCTATTAAAATTAGAAAAAAAACTGAGCGGAAATACGCGCGTATCCGCGCTGTTTTTGAGTCCCAATTTCACTGGGTATAGTCACTTTAAAAGTTCATGAAAACTAGGAAAAAATTCCAACAAGCATTTTCTCAACGGTTTTAGACAGTACTAAGTGTATTTATTGCCATTAAAAAAGTCTACCAGAATCTGACAACCGGAAGTGGGTTTTTTTCAAGATGGCCGCCGATGATGAAAAAAAAGAGACATTCGTAAAAAAAGTCCTAATTTAAGTGTTATAAAAATTTTTATGGGTTCTAAAATTAAATGTTAGGTTAAAATTAACTTTTCTTATCACAGAAATGAATATAAATTGGGTTTACAAAATCTAGTAACCAGAACAGGGCTTATTTCCAAGATGGCGGCCTAGGTTTCTTTCGGAATTGCTGGATAATTTTAAAGGTTTATTAAATTAAAGAAAAAATTCCAACAAGCATTTTCTCAACGGTTTTAGACAGTACTAAGTGTATTTATTGTCATTACAAAAGTCTACCCGAATCTGACAACCGGAAGTGGGTTTTTTTCAAGATGGCCGCCTATGATTAAAAAAAGAGATATTCTGTTTCATTTTGGAAATAAGCCCTGTTCTTGTTACTAGATTTTGTAAACGGAATTTATATTCATTACTATGATAAGAAAAGTTAATTATAACCTAATATTTAATTTTAGAACCCATAAAAAAAATTTATACCACTTAAATTAGGGCTTTTTACGAATATCTCTTTTCTTTAAGCATCGGCGGCCATCTTGAAAAAAACCCACTTCCGGTTGTCAGATTTGGGTAGACTTTTGTAACGACAATAAATACACTTAGTACTGTCTAAAATCATTGAGAAAATGCTTGTTGGAATTTTTTCTTTAATTTAATGAACCTTTAAACTTATCCAGTATGCGCCGGCAATTCCGAAAGAAACCTAAGGCCGCCATCTTGGAAATAAGCCCTGTTCTGTTTACTAGGTTTTGTAAATGGAATTTATATTCATTACTATGATAAGAAAAGTTAATTATAAAATAATAAAAAATTTTAGAACCCATAAAAATTTTTATAACGTGAATTAGAACTTTTTTTACGAATATCTCTTTTTTTAAGCATCGGTGGCCATCTTGAAAAAAACCCACTTCCGGTTGTCAGATTCGGGTAGACTTTTGTAATGACAATAAATACACTTAGTACTGTCTAAAACCGTTGAGAAAATGCTTGTTTGAATTTTTTTCTTTAATTTAATAAACCTTTAAAATTATCCAGTATGCGCTGGAAATTCCGAAAGAAACCTAGGCCGCCATGTTGGAAATAAGCCATGGTCTGTTTACTAGGTTTTGTAAATGGAATTTATATTCATTGCTATGATAAGAAAAGTTAATTATAACCTTATAAATAATTTTAGAACCCATAAAAATTTTTATAACACGTAAATTAGAACTTTTTTTACGAATATCTCTTTTTTTTAAGCATCGGCGGCCATCTTGAAAAAAAACCCCTTCCGGTTGTCAGATTCGGGTAGACTTTTGTAATGACAATAAATACACTTAGTCCTGTCTAAAACCGTTGAGAAAATGCTTGTTGGAATTTTTTTCTTTAATTTAATAAACCTTTAAAATTATCCAGCAATTCCGAAAGAAACCTAGGCCGCCATCTTGGAAATAAGCCCTGTTCTGGTTACTAGATTTTGTAAACCCAATTTATATTCATTTCTGTGATAAGAAAAGTTAATTTTAACCTAACATTTAATTTTAGAACCCATAAAAATTTTTATAACACTTAAATTAGGACTTTTTTTACGAATGTCTCTTTTTTTTCATCATCGGCGGCCATCTTGAAAAAAACCCACTTCCGGTTGTCAGATTCTGGTAGACTTTTTTAATGGCAATAAATACACTTAGTACTGTCTAAAACCGTTGAGAAAATGCTTGTTGGAATTTTTTCCTAGTTTTAATGAACTTTTAAAGTGACTATACCCAGTGAAATCGGGACTAAAAAACGGCGCGGATACGCGCGTATTTCCGCTCATTTTTTTCTAATTTTAATAGTATAGATCAAATTTACAGCATTATATGAAGTTATTGACTTAATTTACGTCACTTTTCATCTTAATTAATGGAATTTACTCGAGAAAAACAAATTTACTGTCACTTACTGAAAATTTAGGCCGCCATCTTGAAAAAAGCACTTTTCTTGTTGCCAGATCCTTATAAATGAAATTTTTCTAAATTACTTCGTGAATATAAGTCAACTACCATCTAATACATAATTTAACGTCGAAAAAAAATTTTTTTTCGCCTTCATTATCATTTTTAGAGGATTTTAAAGTTTTTTAAAAAAATTAAAAAAAAACACACTTCCGGTCATCAGATTGTGGTAGACTTTTTTTCTGTCAATAAGGACACCCAGTAGAGTCCAAAACCGTTGAAAAACCTTTTGTTGGAATTTGTTCCGGGTCAAACCGTATTTTCCCCCTACTACTAGTCAAACGCCTATTTTCTTTTCGATGACACCGCTTTCAACGCCCTCTATCGGCAAGCTTAGGAACTAGCGTGCCTAACTCAAAATCTATTTGGGATACAAGAAAATACCAAGTTGTAGAGAAGCTTCGATTTAGTAAGAAAATACACCTTGTGCAGATAAATTCTTTGAATAGAACCCCTAAAACGCACGCTCAATTAAGTAGAATTTACGTAGTTTTTACGTCCTAAAATGCTCCGCATAACACGAAAATGAAAATTTTTTCCTTTTCATGACTTGGGTAAAGGAATTAAAGTATTCTTCGATCATAAGAAGGAAAAATTCTTATTTTCGGGTTATGAGGAGCATTTTAGGAAATAAAAACTACGTAAATTCTACCTAATTAAGTGTGTGTTTTAGGGGTTCTATTCAAATAATTTCTCTGTACAAGGTGCCTTTTCGTACTAAAACGAAGCTTCTCTACAATTTTGTAATCAACATTTTCTTTTATCCCTAGTAGATTTTGAGATAGGCATGCTAGTTCCTAAGCTTGCCGCTAGAGGGCCATAAAAGCGGTGTCATCGGAAAGTAAATAGGCGTTTCACTAAGAGTAGGCACCATATTTAAGGAAATGGCTCCAGGTTTTCTGGAGTAAAGGCGGTGATAAGGTTTAAAACTGGAAATCCTGTATATTTTGAGAAAATGTATTCAATGAGAATGATTAAATACCAAAATTTTAAGTACCCTAAACGTTAAATGTGCTCTTTTCTAAAAATATAATAAAAAAAATTAAGTACAATTTTTACATACTTCAAAACAAATTATACACTATTTTATATTTATAAAAAATAATTTTAAAGCATTCTAAAAAAACTACGAACATAATATCTGACACTTATGATAAAACAAGCAAGTTCAATATGTCTTCTATGATTACCCCCTCGAAGTACTTATTTTTGAATTTCTCGCGATATAAAACGAGGTTTAATACGTTGAAATTTAAATCTATAAAGAGAATATTTAATCTCTCAAACTATTTCTCAATTCCCACATACTTTTGCAAAAGTTTCGTAAAATCTCATCTTTTTTCTTTCAAAACACTTTTAATCACACAAAAATTTTAAGTTCGAGTACTCTACTTGAGTTTTTTTACTCGCTAATATAAATGAAGAGGCGTGGATTAACAGTTCATAAAAGTATAGATTTTTTTATGTTCTCTCCGACGTTCTTTTTATGAACAACATAATAAGCTCTTTACTCGTCCCTCCCAGAGCTTGATTGAGTGGTAATATTAAAAAAGGAAATATAAATCTGTATAAAAAGGAGAAGAGAGCGGGACAAATAAAGCTCATTAACCTATGCTTATCGAACAGGGAAAAGGCTTCTTGTCAGAAGAAATGTTTTCGTTGGGAAGAATTCGCTGAGAGCTTTTCATAAAAAACTTATTTTTTCCTTCAATCAGAGCTCGAAAATAACTTATATATAAAAAAGCGCACTTAAAATTGATTGAAAATATTGCTCTTCACATTAACGAGGTTTGGACAATTGAAGGGAATTTATTAACGCACTTTAGATGTTTATGGCTTTGAAACTTAAATAAAGACTTTTATTCCATTTCAAGAGGAATTTGGTAAAGGGGAAAAATAAGGTAATGATCTAAATAAGGAGATGATTCAGGTGTTAGCAGTCCTAAAATATTCCTAATATATGTCTCATAACTAAATTTAATTAAGTTTGTAATACTGTTTGATTACTTATATGAAGTCGATAAGTCGAAGGTACTGAATACTTTATTGTATTTTATTTACACTGTTTGGTGATAGTGTTTAGAGTAAGCTGGATTGTGCATATCAATATAAAGTGGTAAAATAAGCTGTTTAAAACACATTTTTAACATTTGTTTCACTCTAAACTAATATTTAATGTCGAAAATTAACACGATGCCTTTAATATAGGTATTACTTGGTACTGTTCTAGCTCCAGTCTGTTTTGGCCGTACTAGTTAACCGTATTTAGAATAACAATTTTTATTTATACTTTCATAACCTTGGAGCCTTTATACCTTCATAAGCTACCTGAAACCATTATTCTTCAAAATTAAATGAAAAATAATTATCCTCTATCAATTTAAGTGAATATTCCAATATACTTTGGCTATCAAATAGGTTTCATAAAAGCAGCGATGCCATGTCACTCCTTCCATAGATCCCAGCTGAGCAATAACTTGCTTTTTTAAAGAATTGGATTATAGACGGTGACGTTCCAGTGACGGATTTTTTGTAATATGATTAAACGATATGAAAATGAGGCATGAAATTTGTCAATGGAAATAATTAAGCTGGAAAGTTAGTTTTACTTGATCAAGCGGTACAAATTAAACTAATTAATTTAATGAAAAGAACTTACTTGGTAAAACAGTAGGAGGTTCCAAAAAAGCAAAGGGATATTTTGTATTTTACTATTTGGTCCCCTATCTAGAACTGATAAGGAAGGTAAGAGCTAGCTTTCATTCATAGCATATCCGTTAATCAATTTTTAAATATTGTTATTTCAGTAACATCAAAAATTTTCAAAGTTCAGTTATTCCTAATTGAAAAATTTCTTTACTTTAAGAAATTATTTTATACTAGTATCATTTTAAAAAGAGAAAACAGTTTAGAAAACACATACTATTTACTAAAAAATAGTTTTGAGGAAAATGTTTTAAGCATTCATTCCCTTTCAGTGAATTACTCATAGTAAAAAAATCTTAATTATTCTAAAATAACTAATTGTGACTATCGAGGTAAATAATAGTTATTCTACTCTTGGTTATAATTCAAGTTTTTATAAAGTAGGTAACAAAATGCCACTGCAGGAAATCGCTTTTCAATTAACTTACCCGAATAAATCTCATTAGCAATAGTACTTGGTATTCTTTTTGCTACTAAAAGACAATAGTTGTACTCAGAATGTATTTATCATTGAAAATAAGTTCTTTCTGTGCTAACAATTAGTCATTTGGAGCTGTGTTGAAAATTAGTACCCCATTTACTAATTCAGTTACTAGTTAAGTAAATCAATAAAAAGAGCTCTATTGAACCTAAATATATAACTGATTGACGGTTACCCTTAACCAACTATAAAAATCCTCAGTATTAATACAAATGCTTTAATTAATGCAGAATAAAAAACAAACATTCGTACTTAAGCTTACGGAAAGCTAATTGATTGTATCAAAACAAAAGGAATACGGTCCCGTATAAAATCACCCCGTGTAAATCTCTTTTTAACATCATCCTATTAACAGAGGCAATTAAAAAGCCATTAATTATATCACTCGGTGTGCGGGCATGCCTTCGGAAAGTAAAGGCGAAGACTTATCTGAACTTTCGCAATATGTTTCCTCCATGCTGTTGTTGGAAGGGAATGATTAATTGGAGCTTCTCTGTTCCAGGCGAAAGTTTTTGTCTTGTCTCTGTTGGACATTTTCCTCACCGTTTATTGGGAATCTATCTCCCCTCTAAAAAAAGAAAATAAAGGAGTACGTAAGTTTTTGATTCAATTATTTAAACGGTGAAAAGATTATTATGCATTTATTCATGCAATCATTATGCATGACTGATTGAAACTAAAATTAGTTAATTAGTAAAATAATCTTAATGAATTGAATAATATACTAGTTTATTCACTGGGTTGTTATTAAAATTTTACTTTTAAGAAAAGGGTTTTCACTGTCTCAAACGAAAAGCTTTTTATGATGCTATATGTTTTCTGGAGATTCCATACGCAGAGTTATGAAATATTGTAAAAGATCTGCATTCCTATGTAATTCTCAGAAAGGACCCCACTAAAAATAATCTGAAGATTTTCTTCAGAAAAAGCCACTTTCTACAGAAATTCTACAAATATTTTAAGATATTTTGCAGATTTTGCTTTGTCTTTAAATTATCTTCAGAATTTTTGCAGACAATTTACAGATGTTTTAAAGACGAGATGTATCTTCAGAAATTTTGAAGACGGTTATGCAGACATTTTTCAGATGGAGCAGAATCTTCAAATTGTCTTCAAAATATATTAAACTTTAAAAAATTTTATCATTTTACGTACAGAATTTAAGTCATTTGAAATCTCAAAATTTTTCTTATTGAATAGAATAAAACTATCTCTATCTGATATCGAATGCCATGGAATCGATTTCAAAAGAGACTAAATCTTTAAAAAATCGACTCCTAGAACTCGATCTTAATTCTATCGAGTTTTCTTATTGTATGGTTGATTTAAAATTTTAATCATTTTAAGATTGTATTTAATGTTAATATTTCATAGCGGGAAAACTAATCATAGCGGGAATCAGACTACACGTGAGAGAATTGGTTAATCAAATCTTCGGAAACGGAATCGATATCAGAGATCAAATGAATCGATACTAACATTGAGAATCGATTGCAACATCGAATCGATAGAACGTTGTTTACGTTTTGTTTTCAACACTTGTTGCTTGCCTGAATGAATGCAGATTTGACATATGAATTTTCCGATTAATTATGGGATTACCTAATAATATGGTAGGATTTAATTTACCGAATGTCCTTTATTTATATTGTGGTTGAAAATTTTATTTGTTCAAAGATGCAAGACTACTGCAAAGTGCAAGCATATGTTAGAAGGTTGCATGTGGGAAGTAGGCTTAGGCCTAAGATTAAGTAATCTTAAGATTTTCTTCAGAAAAAAATCTGCAGACTATCAGCAGTTATTTGGGCCCTTCTTTCTGAAGAAATTCTTTAGAAACCATAATCTAAAGATTTTCTTAAGAACGTTATCTTAAGATTTTCTTCAGAATGAAGGGGTCCAAATAACTGCAGATGGTCTGCAGATTTTTTTTAAAGAAAAACTGCAGAATTTTTTTTGTGGGGGATATAGACTTTTCCTGTTCGATGTTCAACTTGGAAGAATCATCCTCACTGTGAAAAATATTTCTTCAGAAAACGGAAATAGTCCTGCAGCATTGTTGCCGGATTATTTCCATCATTTAAGGAGATGTTCGTTTTTTTTTGTTATTTTAGGAAGAGTTCTTTTTTTTACTTTTTCCGTCCTATAAGTACAATTTTCCATCATTTGAAAAATTATTACATCGCACAGAGAGAGCAAACAGAAAATGAATTCGACTGAATTATTAGTCATTCTATTAACGATTCTTGTGTTCTTAAAAGGTGGTGAATTTTAAGTAACTCAGCGTTCGAGAAATAATGAATTTAGTTACACTGTTTATTTTCAAACGACTATTAGTTAAGTTTTAGTAACGATTTCTAATTTTCAAGTTAAGTCAAAGTAAAGATTTAAGTTAAGTGCAGATTCTTGCAGAAATATTTTCATCTTTGTAATTAGATCTCAACCTTTGAAAATTTTATGGAACCCCAAAATATTTCTCATAACACATGAAAACAACGTATCCCAAAGTTTCTAAAACAGCTCCTTATTTAGTTGATACTCAATAACTTCTTCGAATTTGCACGAGCACTTCATCCGTGTCTCTCCCTTAAAAATTAACCTTAGAATGCGACTCCCTAAACATTAATTCGAACCCGCGACTTCACGGCAAGTGATTCCCAGCAGCGCTCACAAAATATTAAAAGCAGCACACGGGCACTTCCTCTCGCTGCCAATAGCGGTAAAGGCGATCAGGAGCAATAGCAATAATGGCGGTCGTTTTTGGAGATAATAGGATATAAGGGAGCCATGAGGGCTTGTTACGCGTTATAAAACGACGATTTATGGACGCGCTGGCGAGCTCTTTATGGCGATTGTTCATCGCCGGGGCCTGCCGGCTAGAACCGTTTAATTTTCAGCTGTAACTTTGTTCCCTCTCGGGTGGCAGAAGTGACTGCGGCGTGGACGATAACGGTTGAATTAAAAGAAGGGCATTTCCGAATGAAGCGATAAGGGTGTTTTTCATTGGGGACGGTCCGAGTTTTTTTTATGATGGGGAACAATAACCGATGGGGAGAAGAAGTGAATTGAACGTTTTCTGGGGGTCTTTTTTATGGAGTTCATGGCTTTAAAATGCTGATGTAATAGATTGTCGTTAGCAGTGTTTTTTTGTAAAGTTTGGGGAAGAATGGTATTTTATTTTGATACTTTGTTTTTGTTTGTAACTTATTTTTAGTTCTGCTTTTTACACTTTGCCAGAAACTTCGTAGTTTGTAGTATTTTCTATAATTAAAATCTACACTTAATGATGAAAATCTAAGTAACAAATTCACATTTTTCTTACATTTGTACTGAGAAAAATCTCGTTTGATATGTAATATTAACGCTACAGTTTTCTAAGCAGTTAAGGGTCTAAAAAATAATCAAAAAAGTAAAAAAAAAGTCTAGGTGACGATAATTTTTTCTTAATAACCAGGAAAACCTATATACCAGAGCTTTTAACCATAAAAAAAATGTAAATAAACCCTTAAAATCTTTCACCTGGAGAAATTTTAAGATGGGTAATTTTTGCATTAAGCTTTTCATGAAGTAACATCAACTCAAGGTCAATCGAGCACCCTTTTTTAATTTTTAACTTTAGTTCAATTGCGATAAACAAATTGACGCAGCCTTCAAGGTTCTAGATGGAGAAAAATTTATAGTATATATTAATTAAAGAAACTATAGAAGCCATTTATTGTTTTCTATTTAAGACAAAAAAATATATAAGGAAATAAATATTTGATTAAGATTAACAACAAGTAAACATTTTATTTTCCCAAAATTAAACTACTTAACAAACAAATAATTCTATGAAATTTTAAATCAGAAATTTTGTGCATTTCAAGTAGTAAATCTATTTCTATAAAAATAGACGGCTCCATAACTTACTTATTTGTTTAATTACCCAGTCCTAATAAGTAGTCTTAGTGTTCGTCTTGCAATATGTGAACTAAGCCAGAAGGAAATATTTCTGAAAAAACACTTTTCATCTATTATCTTCTTAAGATCTCAAATTCTGCTAGTGCAAATCGGTTTTGTTAATAAATTAATGGCAGTAGACAAAGAATTTCAAATTTTCTTCTTACATTGATGAATTGCTAAGGGAGAAATTAATGGTGAGATTTTCTACCGTGCATGCCTTAATGTAGATAATTTGTCAATAAACTATTAGTCCAGTCAAATTGTATTTATTTTGGGAAAATTTGGGATAGAAGATATTTTTCGCTATCTGTATGTTTTTTGGGGTGCTGAATCCGAATCTGAGGTTTGCCAACAAAATTTCGTGACGGAACATTGTGAAAATTCGAAAAAATGGCAAAAATTCGCCCCTTTTTTTCGTTTTCGGCCCCTAGAACATTACCTTTGCGCTTCGGAGCTAAACAGTCAATCCAAACAATAAAGAACACTAACCAAGCTACAAAAAAGTCAATTGCAACTTTTCTCTCAGACGCATAGTTTCGCCGATAGAGCACGTTGAAGAAGGGGCTATTTTCGTTCGATTGGTAAGAAATCCAAAAAATTTCACTAGTATCTCCAAAAAAACACATTTTTGGAACAGGATACTATAAAAACTGCCTAAATTATATTTCACATGAAATTAGCCATCTAAAAACTCCAATAATGATGATAACTAAATGCATTTTTGTTCGGTGATTTCTCTTAAGAACGAAAGTTCAACAGGAGATAATAGTATTTCTATAACTAAGTTGCTTCTTCGAAATTACATGGAAAATTTTTCTATTGGCTGCTTCATATGTATTTGAGGGTGCTGAATCCAAATTTGAGGTTTGCCAACAAAATTTCATGACGGAACATTGAGAAAATTTGAAAAAATGCCAAAAATTCACCCCTTTTGTTCGTTTTCTGCCCTTAGAACATACACTTTGCATTTATGAGCAAAACAGTCAACACCAAAGTAAAGAAGAGAAAACAAGCTACAAAAAAGTCAAATACAACTATTCTCTCAGATGAATGGTTTGGACGCTAGAGAACGCTGAATATTGGGAAGTTTTTGTTCCATTGGTGGAAAATTCATAAAATGTCTCTCGTATCACCGAAAAGCGGCCTGTTTTGGAACAGGATACTATAAGAACGGCTTCAATTATGTGTTACGCCCATGAAATCAACGTTTTGCAAACTCAAATGTTAATTGATAAATAATTAAACATAACAATAAAATACGACCATTAGCAACATTTTGGGATTACTGTAATATTGCTCATTGTTAAAGGCTTTAATCGTGCATTAATTAATTAAAGGCACGACTTATTTCATGTAGTACCTATTTTTCTATATATTACTTTGATTAAAGCCTTTAACAATGAGCAATGTTAAAGTAATCCCAAAATGTTGCTAATGGTCGTATTTTATTGTTATGTTTAATTATTTATCAATTAACATTTGAGTATGCAGAACGTTGATTTCATGGGCGTAACACATAATTGAAGCCGTTCTTATAGTATCCTGTTCCAAAACAGGCCGCTTTTCTGTGGTACGAGAGACATTTTATGAATTTTCCACCAATGGAACAAAACTCCCCAATATTCAGCGTTCTCTAGCGTCCAAACCCTTCATCTGAGAGAATAGTTGTAATTGACTTTTTTGTAGCTTGTTTTTTCTTCTTTGTTTTGGTGTTGACTGTTTTGCTGAGAAATGCAAAGTGTATGTTCTAAGGGCAGAAAAGGAACAAAAGGGGTGAATTTTTGGAATTTTTTCGAACTTTCTCAATGTTCCGTCTTTAAATTTTGTTGGCAAACCTCAAATTCGGATTCATCACCCTAAAAAACATACAGATAGCAAAAAATATCTTCTACCCCAAATTTTTCCCAAAATGGCCTTATTTTAGGACAATTTGACTGGACTATATACGTATCTACTTTTTGAGTCAAAACTCATTTATATAGCATATATTTTTCATAAGATAATATACCACTTCAAAGCGCATGCTTGTTTTATTCCCGTTTTCTTGGGAAAAATTCATTGTTGTTCCAAACAAAAGAGGATTTTCTTCTTGAAAAAAAGCATAAAACTGAAGTTACATAACAGAAACTACTAAAAAATATAAACGAATTCGGATAAAAAGTTGTATATAATTGATTTATTAACACGTTATCTTAAATATAATTTTCAATCAGGTAAATTAGTTCACGCAAGCGGTTTTGCTACGGGTGATGATAATTTATGTTCTAAATAGGCCACTATAAAAATAATTCACATATTTCTGGTTCAGTACGCATTGTAGATGAGCTCTCGGACACTCAACTTAAAAAATGCAGATAGAGTTAGCGCCAGCATAATCACTTCAGGCCACGCCACCCTGGGCCTAGAGACACCAGCGTCGTAACTGCCCTTCGCGAGAGAAGATGCGAGGAAGAGGTCTTTTACTTTCCGTTATTTTTTGAGGAGAACATCTGGAGGGCCCTGGGGGCTAATAACCCGTAAAATAGCGGAAGCTGAGAGTTTTACGAGCCATTGCAGAAGTCGCCGATCATCCGCAAAATCAAAGATTTTTACAAGAAAACTAGTTGCTATGACAACGCGGCTCAATTAACCCACACTGTTTCGACTGAGTGATCCCGAGTGACGATACTCTTCCGTTTCTTTTTTTTCCTCTCCTTTCTTTTCCTTCTCTTGCTCTTTTTTTTGTTTCGAGAGGGGTTGGGGAAAAGAATTTTGGTGTCGAAGGTTCTGGCACTGGGCGGAGAAGTTTGGATTTTAAGCAGTAATGTATTCTCGAAACTATACCTTATTAACTCCTTCACTCCAAAACTTTTAGTTTTCATCCGAAAAATTATGAAATCTGTAAAATATATTCATTTTGCCTTCCTAATAACAGGGTAAAAAGAAAAAAAATAACGTTAACTTTTTAATTGAAATTTTGAATGAGTCCAAATGGCATCATTGGGAGTTAAGGGGTAAAAAAACGTACTGAAACACGGAGGGTTGGATAAAGATTCTAATAGTTTCCATTTGGAATCTATGGTATTTCTAGGAAAGACGAAAAAAAAAATTCCAAATACCATGATTCCAATTGGCATCACTGGGAATGAAAGGGTCAATTAATTTTTTAAAAGTGATACTACTAAAAAACGCCATACTGTAATAGTAAATCCTGAGTGCAGATGCAGGGTTTGCAATGGCAAACAAAGTTTTGTTTGGCTGTAGAATTAATGCCGACACATAAATTTTTCCATCATCCGGCGGAATCTAAAATTTGAAATTTATCTTGGTACTTAGTAGAAAAAGCTATTTTGTTAAGTTGATTTGCTAGAAGATGCCACAAGAAAATAAAGACTTTGTAATACACGTCCTTAAATATCTATTTCATATTGAGGGTCTTGAGAAAATACAAAAGGAATAAATGACTAGTACTAAACTGAGGTTTATACTACTCATAACCATTAAACAAAATTTATAAAACTTCCTTACTGGTTAAAATGTGTAAACTTTTAGTATTTCAAATCGTAAAAATATAGGTATTTCTCAAATTCCATTTTTTCACACAGTGTTTTAATATTAACTACTTTCAACAAGAAGTTTATATACGATATCTGAGACAATCTAAATGTTCGGTTTTAAGGACTGACTCTTAACAATTTAGGGATTACAGTTAAAAATATTGATAAGCTTCTAAAACCTTTTGAAGTTGAGAAAATTATACTCGAACTTTGATTAATGAACGTTGTTGAAATTATTAATATGCACTGTTAATTTATTAACTAACTGTGGAAGGTAATTGTAAAAAAAGTTGAATAGATATTTGAAATAATGTTTGTGACCCAGTTCAATTATTATTCATTGATATTTAAAGGGGGAAAACTGGATATAAATATTACCTCTGATTATTTTTTAAAATAATTTATGGTAATTATTACTTTTTTAGGATGATACAAAGCTGAGAAATTAGTTTTAATTTGCCCTTTTCTTTAGTTTACTTATGAGCATATAAAGGGATTTTTAAAAGCTTCGTTTATCGTTATGGAAACTCTATCTTTACCAGAGCAGCTAATTAGAGTTGGTACCTATGAGAATACCTAATGGTTGAGGGACCATTACATAACTGAAGTGACTTAATATCTCCAATTGAGGTCGTTGTAGAACTGGCGAGTTGGTCCCGATGCAATGAAGAGGTTGTGCTCTAAAGCGAAATTACTGCTTCACTTGTGTGTAAACAGTAAGGGAAAGTTTAGAACTGTGTAATTCCATATGTCAATGAAATATGATATAAAAAAGGGTTACTGTTCAGTGGATGTTAAAATATAGATTTTGAAAACAAACTACAATCAGTTAAAATTTTCCTTTCAAATATTTTTTAATTCTTTGATTGATTAAAAACTATTAGTTTTACCTTTCGACACAATGAAATAAGGACACTTTATTTTTACTTTTAAATAATTTTCTTCATATTTTGGTGGATTAATTTACTACAAAACAAAATTTTTAAGTTTCAAACGTTAAAATTATTTATAAACGACTATAGAAATATATTAAACAAGTCTCCAACCAAAATACTGTTTATAAGAATATTAAATTTCTATGTATTTTGGTGTATTGAATAACAAAAAAGTATTAAAAATGTTCTATACGTTTAGGGTTTGACACGAATTACGAAACTTACCCCTTTTTCGCAGTTTTGGTTCTAACCTCATTATTTTCAAAAATTAGGATCCCTAAATATGCTTCTCACATGCGTAAATGTACCAAGAAAAGCATTATAGGGAGTAGAAGTATGTTTTAGATGGTTTAAATAAGCTAACTTAAATAATTACTATTACAAAAATAGTTATTAATTGAAATAATGATTATGTGCTACTTTCACTTGCTAACATCACTTTGAATATTGAAGGTATATTCATGAAATTTTTTCTACTCATTTTTTATGACACATACACATTGCCAACATATTACTTACTGAAGGTTTTGCTCTCTTTAAATTTTCTGATTTCACCTCAAGCAGGTGACATCACTATGACCGCATCAACATGACCACATCACTTTAGTCACTTACCTTACTTCCATGGTACATAAACCTCACTTCCATGACCCTTGGAAGGAGACGTTGGTTCCAAATAAATGCCATGAAAAGGACTTTTGAAACACCCTGTATAATAATTTTTACCCCAACAACTGATTGAAAATGTTTTATATAACCATAAATGTATTTTGTATTTTTTTTCACTCTAAATAGACATTCAGGAGCATTATTCCCATTCAGATTCCATATCTTTATATTTAACTAAGTGAATCCCCGTTGATAAGAATTTTGTTGATTCAGTGTTAGACGTCTGATTGTTCCGTAATTTTTATTTTCATTTCGTGTGACGGTAATACAAACTTGGTTGTCCCTAGTTGTCCAACAGAACTCACACAAATGCTTTTATTTTCTTCTTGTGTCTAGACGCATAACTTAGGTTAGAGTCAGAAATCCTAGTCTGAGTGAGTGTTTTTATAACAACTCCACGATTAGTTGAAGCCAAAGTGAGAAATTAAGTTGAATAATTTAGCATATCAAATTTTTCGCTTTGGAATTATTCAAAATTCATCATGTATAAAAATTTTATTTACTGTGAAAAAGTATTTGAAAATTTCCATTATTTCCCTAAGAATATTATTATTAGATTAGGATAGTGGTGGAAATTTGATTTGTCGAATGAAGTGTAGTAATCAGTTTTCGTTTATCCAGATGTTCAGATCCAGCCCAAAAAAGATCTTCTACGTGCTAAAATAGGAAGTGAATATAATATAAATACGCAATTCCACTTAGGTGAAGCAGGTATATATTCCTACATAGCTATGTTTTTACAAAATCCTAAACACTTGTTACCTTTAAAAATGTTTTCCGTTCGTAACTAGATTTTAAGAATTTGATAGGCTTGGTTTTTGAAAGTTTAATACTGGTAATAATTTTAAAAAAGGCTGAAAAGTCAGTCCTGAAAGCAAATATTTTGTATAATAGGAAAATATAAATTTACAATTAAAATAATTAAATTTAGTTAATTATAGGTTTTACAGATTTTAATTATTGATTAATATTTGATTTGGAATATATAATACAAAATATTTATAATTAGCTGTAAGCCCATAATCATGGATATTAAGTGGTTATTGCTTTTATGGTATTTTTTAAATTTTTAAGATAAAATTTTAAGGTAAAAAAGAGAAAACAGACGTTGGTAATTCATTTAGCCCTGGAAGTGGGAATACATGGTCTTTAAACCACAACTCTTTTCTAAAATAACCCAAAAGAACTCTTCAGGATGAAAGTCCAACTGAATTCTACATATTTACTTTCTATCAGAAAAGCTTTAGATCAGTGGCCAAGATCTGTCAACAAGAAATGGCAAGGACGAATTTTATTGGCCACAAAATAGGCTGGGTAGCTCAAAAAAGCCCGATCCGTTGATCCATACGCCAGCACCGAGTCCTATCATTTCCAATCTACGATATCCGTATGACTACTTATCTTTCTCCGAATCCGAAATAGGTTTCGTAACAGGCTTAGCGAACCTGCCATATTCGCCATTGAAATAGTATATTAACTTCCCAGACTGTCATACAACCTTTTGCACCGTACGTTAGAGCTGAATCGACAATAGCTCACTGCGTTACGGCGGAAAATGCCCCCTTTTTTGCCCCATCCGAAAAATATCGTTAAAGATCACATTTCGAAGCCAGATCTGGAAGAAGAGATAAAAGGAGTGAAAGAAAGAGATCAGAGAAGAAGAAAAAAAACGGGACTCCAAATACTCCCCGATCCTTTGCAGTGTCCCGTTTCTCCTTTCGGAATAAAATCCTCTTTCAGATTCAATTTAGATGCCCCTTTGGAATGGCAGAAACTTGCCGAAAAAAAAGAAGGGAATAAGGTGTTCAGACGGGGAGGGATAAAAATATTAAGAGCCAAAAAAGCCGCCTTTTCTTCGGCGGGTTTCAATGGAAGTTCCGCTAAAGATCACGATCGTGTTTATCAAGACGCTGAGGTTGCAAGGGAGGCAATTACTTATATATGAGAATCGTTTTACAGATCTCTTCGCCGCTGAGTGGGGCGTTTTCTGCGCAGGGCTAGCGAAATGTGCCCCGGTGTGTCTTTCTGCCCCTTTAACGCCTGGTGCTCCCCTGTGGGGTCTCTTTTCGGCTGGGTCGTGTTGTTGAACACCTTTTAATAATGACTTAAGGCTTGTAATTTGCGGTGTGGGATTGCGCTGATGTGGGGTAATTACTTGGTTTAGAGTTTCTTTTCTTAAATTTTAAGAATGAATGCGTTTGTGAAGGTGTCTTGTGATATTTGCTGTGTGGTTGGAAGGAAGACACGTTGAATATTAGGGACAGTTTTTAAGTTTTATGCATCGGTTTGTACAGTCTAAAGAGAGATATATTTGTGTGTTTGAAACGAGTTTGATCATCACAAATAGCATTAAATAGTTGGGTGGCTTATTACATAAAAATGACCGAAGACTGCAAAATGTGATACTTTTTTGAAACTTTCAGGAATGTTAGGCAACACTAATTGACAAAATTAAACTTTTTTCCTTAACCTTCCTACCCTCTTGAAAAAATAGTCACATATTCCCCCTCGTGGGGTCTAATAGTACCCCATGCGTAAAACTTGCCTATGACTCTAATAAAGGGTAAAAATACCTTAAATGGAAAAGAATTATCATTTTTTACTTCTAAAAAGATGCTTTAGAGTATTTTTTTTTTAATTTTTGGAGGTATTTTCCAATTTTTTTGTCCTATTACGGCGTTATTTGGTTTCTTTCTGTTGGAGAAGAAGACGACGGAATATGCAAACGAACTGTCATCCATAAATTACGTGAGGTCAAAAAGGGGGGGAGGGGTTTGGAAAAATCTCACCAAATCAAACCAAGGGGGGAGGGGGGGTCGATTGAAATCTCACGTCAACTTTTTTTAACTTAATTATAACTTAATTAGATGCTATGAAGCACAAAATGCAAATAATTTTTAGAAAATAATTTTTTAAAGTTGTAGGTAAATCTCACGTGGGGGGAGGGGGGTCAAGAAAAATCTCACTAAACCTCACCAAGGGGGGAGGGGGGGTCCAGATTTTGGAAAAAAACACTTCTCGTAATTTATGGATGCCCCCTTACTTATTTTTCATTTAAAAGACCCGGCTAGTTCAGTCGGTAAGAACATTGAAGCATTGGACCCTTCTGGCATGCAGACCTTTTTGTATCCTAGTCGGATAACTCAACTTGATTTCTTCTCTTGATATTTCAAAAATAAAAACCATTATTTACTTACCCTGCCTTTGAGTCATCCCTTCCTCAACACTTTCGATACACGTTTTTTATAACACCTGAACCTTCAAACAAGAATTAAATTACAGAAATGAACCATAATTAAGTTGTTTTACTTTAAATTTACTTAAAAGTCGATATAGCAAACGCATCAGAATTCTGATATTCAATATAATCCTCCATATGACCACATACACAAAACCATATGTGGCCGCCGATGTGGGGGAAAATAGATTTTCTTTCAGCCCCCATAAAAATTTCTTAATATTTTATATTGATGTAGAAAATTTTGATTCTTGCCCTCCAAAGTCAACACAACCATATCTCGATGTTCGAATATCAGAATTCTGATATTCGACATGATTCAATATGACCATATCCATTACAAAATATGTGGCTACCAATAAGGTGTTTTAATAGATTTTTATTCATCTCCCTTAATGTAATTTAATATTAAAAGTTGTTGTAAAAATTTTTTAATCCGAGGCCTAAAATGTCGATATAGCGAAACGCATCAAAATTCGAATATCAGAATTCTGATATTCAATATAATCCTCCATATGACCCCATATACCAAATCATATGTGGCCGCCGATGTGGGGAAAAAATAGATTTTCTTTCAGTCCCCTTAAAAATTACTTAATATTTTATATTGATGTGAAAAATGTTGATTCTTGCCCTCCAAAGTCAACACAACCATATCTCAACCATATCTCGATCTATTATGTCTAACCCTAGTGTGGTCGTTACCAAAGCGGATAAAGGAGGACAAGTCGTTGTCTTAAATAAGGTTGACTATGTCACGGGTGTTTATAAATTAATCAATGAAGGCCCTTATTTACCTTTAAAAAAGGATCCTTCACCTACTGAACTCACTAAAATCAAAATTGGTATAAAATCTTCCACTTTAATCCCTGATTCCCTTAAAAAAACTCTCATTCCGTCGGTTGCAAATTGTGCAAGACTTTACGCCCTACCGAAGGTCCACAAGCCCGACATTCCGTTCAGACCAATTGTCTCTAATATTGGCACGGCATCGTATAAATTAGCGAAACATTTGGTTACCATATTTTCTCCCCTAATGGATGATAACCCTTTTACGGTTAAAAATTCTCTCCAGTTTATATCGAAAATTCGCGAAATCCAGTTTAACGATCACATTATGGTTTCTTTTGATGTGAAATCCCTTTTTACTAATGTCCCTGTGGACGGAGCCTTGGTATGTTTGTCAACCAGGTTACACGAGTTCCATTTTTCTCAATTTGAGATCGAGAACTTGTTGCGGCTCACTAGGTTATGTCTTGAACAAAGTACTTTTGTGTTTGATGATAAATTTTACTGTATGAACAACGGTTTGGCTATGGGAAACCCATTAAGCCCTATTTTGAGTGATATTTATATGAATTTTTTCGAGATTAAGATGTTTAAATTAATTCAATTCCCTTTTTATGTTCGATATGTCGATGATTGCTTTGTTCTATTAAATCCTGACCTGAATATAGACGAGGTTCTTTCTATTGTTAATTCAATTGACCCGTGTATACAATTTACTTGTGAAATCGAGGATGATCGCCGATTGGCATTTTTAGACGTTTTGATCATGCGTAATGATAATGTTTTCCTGACCACGGTTTATCGCAAATCATTTGCTGTTTCATTGCCCCCTCATAACAAATCTAATCATCCCTTGAATCAGAAAGAGGCTGCTTTTAATTCTTTTGTTTTCCGAGCTGTCAACACATGCTCAAATAATGATTTACTTAAAATTGAGATAAATTACTTAAAGGCTGTTGCAGTTGATCGTGGCTTTTGCCATACCATGATAGACCGGATACTTGGTAGAATTTTAAAAAAGAACCCTGTTGAATATACTAAAGAAATCCCAAACAAATTAATTGTTCTTCCATATTTTTCTAAAATTAATTTTAAACTCTCTAATATCCTTAAAAAATTTGGTTTTTCGACTGTTTTTTCCCCTACAAATAAAATTAAATTTTCTAACTTGAAGGATCCGATTCCTACGCTCAATAATTGGGGTATTTACAGAATATTTTGTGAATGTGGGTTATCCTATGTTGGTCAGACTAGACGCGCCCTAAAATTTAGACTTAAAGAACACATCAATTATGTTAAAAAACAAGAATTTGACAAGTCGTCCATTGCCCGGCATGTTTGGGAAAATAACCATACGTTTAACTTTTCTTCCGCTACCCTTATTAAAAACTGTAATTCAACACTTGACCTTGATTTTTTTGAAAGTTACTATATTAATCAGTTCTCTAATGATCTTGTAAATGACTTGTCAAGTGCACCTTTTTTCTCTGAAATTTGGATGTCGTGAATCACCATAAAAAATTTTTCTGTATCTGTATTTTCATAGTTTTCTTTTCAATTTAAATATGTTTCTGTATTAACTGTAACTGTGTTTCTTGTTGTTGCCTGTATATATTACTGATAGCCATGTGTACATTTTTTTCTTACATCGTCATCTCACTGACGAAGAGGGTTCAGTATACCCTCGAAACATGTCTGATTTTAATATCTTTAAATAAATTATGTGCAAATTAAACGTCGTTTTTCTATTTTATATTATTTTGCACAGTTTGCCATCTACATTTGATCATATCTCGATGTTCGAATGCTTCAATATGACCACACCAATTACAAAATATGTGGCTACCAATAAGGTTTTTTAATAGATTTTTATTCATCTCCCTTAATGTAATTTAATATTAAAAGTTGTTGTAAACATTTTTTAATCCGAGGCCTTAAAAGTCGATATAGCGAAACTCATCAAAATTCGAATATCAGGATTCTGATATATTCAATATAATCCTCCATATGACCCCATATATCAAAACGTATATGGCCGCAGATGTGGAGAGAAAATAGATTTTTATTCAGTCCCCTTAAAAATTACTTAATATTTTATATTGATGTAAAAAATTTTGATTCTTGCCCTCCAAATCAACACAACCATATCTCGATGTTCGAATATCAGAATTCTGATATTCGACATGATTCAATATGACCACATCCATCACAAAATATGTGGCTACCAATAAGGTATTTTAATATATTTTTATTCATCTCCCTTAATGTAATTTAATATTAAAAGTTGTTGTAAAATTTTTTTATTCCGAGGCCTGAAATGTCGATATAGCGAAACGCATCAAAATTCGAATATCAGAATTCTGACATTCAATATAATCCTCCATTTAACTCCATATACCAAACCATATGTGGCCGCCGATGTGGGGAAAAATATATTTTCTTTCAGTCCACTTAAAAATTACTTAATATTTTATATTGATGTAGAAAATTTCGATTCTTGCCCTCCAAAGTCAACACAACTATATCTCGATGTTCGAATATCAGAATTCTGATATTCGACATGATTCAATATATGACCACATCCATTACAAAATATGTGGCTACCAATAAAGTGTTTTAATAGATTTTTATTCATCTCCCTTAATGTAATTTAATATTAAAAGTTGTTGTAAAAATTTTTTAATCCGAGGCCTTAAATGTCGATATAGCGAAACGCATCAAAATTCGAATATCAGAATTCTGATATTCAATATAATCCTCCATATGACCCCATATATCAAACCGTATGTGGCCGCCAATGTGGAGAGATAATAGATTTTCTTTCAGTCCACTTAAAAATTACTTAATATTTTATATTGATGTAGAAAATTTCGATTCTTGAGATCCAAAGTCAACATAACCATATCTCGATGTTCGAATATCAGAATTCTGATATTCGACATGATTCAATATGACCACATCAATTACAAAATATGTATCAACCAATAAGGTGTTTTAATAGATTTTTATTCATCTCCCTTAATGTAATTTAATATTAAAAGTTGTTGTAAAATTTTTTTAATCCGAGGATTTAAAAGTCGATATGGCAAACGCATCAAAATTCGAATATCAGAATTCTGATATTCAATATAATCTTCCATATGACCCCATATACCAAACCATATGTGGCCGCCAATGTGGGGGAAAATAGATTTTCTTTCAGCCGCCTTAAAAATTACTTATTATTTTATGTTGATGTAGAAAATTTCGATTCTTGCCATCCAAAGTAGACACAACCATATCTCGATGTTCGAATATCAGAATTCTGATATTCGACATGATTCAATATGACCACATATTACAAAATATGTGGCAACCAATAAGGTGTTTTAATATATTTTTATTCATCTCCCTTAACCTTCCTACCCTCTTGAAAAAATAGTCACATATTCCCCTCGTGGGGTCTCTGAGGACCCCATGCGTAAAACATGCCTATGACTCTAATAAAGGTTAAAAATTCCTTAAATGGAGAAGAATTGTCATTTTTTATTTCTAGAAAGATGCTTCAGAATAATTTATCCAATTTTTTTGGTATTTTTCTCATTTTTTTCGTCTTATTACGGCTTAATTGGGTTTCTTTTGATACACGTTTTTTATAACATCTGGACCTTCAAACAAGAATTAAATTACAGAAATGAACTACATTGAAGTTGTTTTACTTAAAATATTTATAATCACACTGTTTAAAGCATACTAGTTGATATACCCGGTCTTGCACGGGTAGAATTTAGTAGTTTATTTTAAACGATTTATGAAGCTGCATAGATTCTCTATTCTGCATTATCAGCTACCTGTCACCCCAGATTAATTTATTTAGTATTATGAAACATGTAAAGTTTGGATTCTTCTTTTTAAAATTGAAATAATACAAAAAAAAATGATCGGTTCAGATTTCTTAGTGAAATCAGTATCTCGCTTGCTTATGTAAGTTTTAACATAAAATTGGTTTTTTTCTTGATAATTCTTCGAAATCACATTCTGGACTTCCGTAAACACTCATAAATATTTGAAAGCATTCTTATTTTTCAAAGAAGACTGAATATAAAAACCTATTTACAATCAACCATGAATTTATATTGTTTTTGTAAAGAATGTGTTCAACAGGAAGTAATGGCGACAGTTGTCTGAGTTTTTTTTGCTGCAACTGTTAGATACTCAAAAGATTTCTATAAATAGCATATTTTTCTTAGAATGTGAATAAAAAATTTAAGAAATAGCGAGTGATTCAATGTATTTAGCCGCAATCTTCTTTTTGTAAAAAAAATGACAATTTCTACGAAAATATCTTTCTAATATTTCTCCAAACGTTCTAAACAAACATGCAAACCTTTTTTTTATCTATAATACAACAAAAAATAAAATACTAAACTTTATTTGATACTGTTTTACCGCCATTCATGGCTGGGGTCTCAGAAGACCCCAGAGGGGGAATATGTGACTATTTCTCCCAAGACACTTAAAAATGGAATAATAACTCCAAAATTTTTACCCATTGTAAAACTTTGCGTAATTAAGGAATAGTAGCATCGGAAATTGTCAAAACAAAAATGCATGGGAGATATCAAGCGTCAAAGTGCGTCTGGGGTCGAAAAAGACCCCAAAGGGGTAGGAAGGTTAATGTAATTTAATATAAAAAAATTTTGTGAAAATTTTTTAATCCGAGGCTTTAAATGTCGATATAGCGAAACGCATCAAAATTCGAATATCAGAATTCTGATATTCAATATAATCCTCCATATGACCCAATATATCAAACCGTATGTGGCCGCAGATGTGGAGAGAAAATAGATTTTTATTCAGACCCCTTAAAAATTACTTAATATTTTATATTGATGTAAAAAATTTTGATTCTTGCCCTCAAAAGTCAACACAACCATATCTAGATGTTCGAATATCAAAATTCTGATATTCGACATGATTCAATATGACCACATCAATTACAAAATATGTATCAACCAATAAGGTGTTTTAATAGATTTTTATTCATCTCCCTTAATGTAATTTAATATTAAAAGTTGTTGTAAAAATTTTTTAATCCGAGGATTTAAAAGTCGATATAGCAAACGCATAAAAATTCGAATATCAGAATTCTGATATTCAATATAATCCTCCATATGACCCCATATACCAAACCATATTTGGCCGCCGATGTGTTGGAAAATAGATTTTCTTTCAGCCGCCTTAAAAATTACTTATTATTTTATATTGATGTAGAAAATTTCGATTCTTGCCATCCAAAGTCAACACAACCATATCTCGATGTTCGAATATCAGAATTCTGATATTCGACATGATTCAATATGACCACATATTACAAAATATGTGGCAACCAATAAGGTGTTTTAATATATTTTTATTCATCTCCCTTAATGTAATTTAATATAAAAAAATTTTGTGAAAATTTTTTAATCCGAGGCTTTAAATGTCGATATAGCGAAACGCATCAAAATTCGAATATCAGAATTCTGATATTCAATATAATCCTCCATATGACCCCATATATAAAACCGTATGTGGCCGCAGATGTGGAGAGAAAATAGATTTTTATTCAGTCCCCTTAAAAATTACTTAATATTTTATATTGATGTAAAAAATTTTGATTCTTGCCCTCCAAAGTCAACACAACCATATCTAGATGTTCGAATATCAGAATTCTGATATTCGACATGATTCAATATGACCACATCAATTACAAAATATGTATCAACCAATAAGGTGTTTTAATAGATTTTTATTCATCTCCCTTAATGTAATTTAATATTAAAAGTTGTTGTAAAAATTTTTTAATCCGAGGATTTAAAAGTCGATATAGCAAACGCATAAAAATTCGAATATCAGAATTCTGATATTCAATATAATCCTCCATATGACCCCATATACCAAACCATATTTGGCCGCCGATGTGTTGGAAAATAGATTTTCTTTCAGCCGCCTTAAAAATTACTTATTATTTTATATTGATGTAGAAAATTTCGATTCTTGCCATCCAAAGTCAACACAACCATATCTCGATGTTCGAATATCAGAATTCTGATATTCGACATGATTCAATATGACCACATATTACAAAATATGTGGCAACCAATAAGGTGTTTTAATATATTTTTATTCATCTCCCTTAATGTAATTTAATATAAAAAAATTTTGTGAAAATTTTTTAATCCGAGGCTTTAAATGTCGATATAGCGAAACGCATCAAAATTCGAATATCAGAATTCTGATATTCAATATAATCCTCCATATGACCCCATATATAAAACCGTATGTGGCCGCAGATGTGGAGAGAAAATAGATTTTTATTCAGTCCCCTTAAAAATTACTTAATATTTTATATTGATGTAAAAAATTTTGATTCTTGCCCTCCAAAGTCAACACAACCATATCTAGATGTTCGAATATCAGAATTCTGATATTCGACATGATTCAATATGACCACATAAATTACAAAATATGTATCAACCAATAAGGTGTTTTAATAGATTTTTATTCCTCTCCCTTAATGTAATTTAATATTAAAAGTTGTTGTAAAAATTTTTTAATCCGAGGATTTAAAAGTCGATATAGCAAACGCATCAAAATTCGAATATCAGAATTCTGATATTCAATATAATCTTCCATATGACCCCATATACCAAACCATATGTGGCCGCCGATGTGGGGGAAAATAGATTTTCTTTCAGCCGCCTTAAAAATTACTTATTATTTTATGTTGATGTAGAAAATTTCGATTCTTGCCATCCAAAGTCAACACAACCATATCTCGATGTTCGAATATCAGAATTCTGATATTCGACATGATTCAATATGACCACATATTACAAAATATGTGGCAACCAATAAGGTGTTTTAATATATTTTTATTCATCTCCCTTAATGTAATTTAATATAAAAAAATTTTGTGAGAATTTTTTAATCCGAGGCTTTAAATGTCGATATAGCGAAACGCATCAAAATTCGAATATCAGAATTCTGATATTCAATATAATCCTCCATATGACCCCATATATCAAACCGTATGTGGCCGCAGATGTGGAGAGAAAATAGATTTTTATTCAGTCCCCTTAAAAATTACTTAATATTTTATATTGATGTAAAAAATTTTGATTCTTGCCCTCAAAAGTCAACACAACCATATCTAGATGTTCGAATATCAGAATTCTGATATTCTACATGATTCAATATGACCACATCAATTACAAAATATGTATCAACCAATAAGGTGTTTTAATAGATTTTTATTCATCTCCCTTAATGTAATTTAATATTAAAAGTTGTTGTAAAAATTTTTTAATCCGAGGATTTAAAAGTCGATATAGCAAACGCATAAAAATTCGAATATCAAAATTCTGATATTCAATATAATCCTCCATATGACCCCATATACCAAACCATATTTGGCCGCCGATGTGTTGGAAAATAGATTTTCTTTCAGCCGCCTTAAAAATTACTTATTATTTTATATTGATGTAGAAAATTTCGATTCTTGCCATCCAAAGTCAACACAACCATATCTCGATGTTCGAATATCAGAATTCTGATATTCGACATGATTCAATAAGACCACATATTACAAAATATGTGGCAACCAATAAGGTGTTTTAATATATTTTTATTCATCTCCCTTAATGTAATTTAATATAAAAAAATTTTGTGAAAATTTTTTAATCCGAGGCTTTAAATGTCGATATAGCGAAACGCATCAAAATTCGAATATCAGAATTCTGATATTCAATATAATCCTCCATATGACCCCATATATCAAACCGTATGTGGCCGCAGATGTGGAGAGAAAATAGATTTTTATTCAGTCCCCTTAAAAATTACTTAATATTTTATATTGATGTAAAAAATTTTGATTCTTGCCCTCCAAAGTCAACACAACCATATCTAGATGTTCGAATATCAGAATTCTGATATTCGACATGATTCAATATGACCACATCAATTACAAAATATGTATCAACCAATAAGGTGTTTTAATAGATTTTTATTCATCTCCCTTAATGTAATTTAATATTAAAAGTTGTTGTAAAAATTTTTTAATCCGAGGATTTAAAAGTCGATATAGCAAACGCATCAAAATTCGAATATCAGAATTCTGATATTCAATATAATCTTCCATATGACCCCATATACCAAACCATATGTGGCCGCCGATGTGGGGGAAAATAGATTTTCTTTCAGCCGCCTTAAAAATTACTTATTATTTTATGTTGATGTAGAAAATTTCGATTCTTGCCATCCAAAGTCAACACAACCATATCTCGATGTTCGAATATCAGAATTCTGATATTCGACATGATTCAATATGACCACATATTACAAAATATGTGGCAACCAATAAGGTGTTTTAATATATTTTTATTCATCTCCCTTAATGTAATTTAATATAAAAAAATTTTGTGAAAATTTTTTAATCCGAGGCTTTAAATGTCGATATAGCGAAACGCATCAAAATTCGAATATCAGAATTCTGATATTCAATATAATCCTCCATATGACCCCATATATCAAACCGTATGTGGCCCCAGATGTGGAGAGAAAATAGATTTTTATTCAGTCCCCTTAAAAATTACTTAATATTTTATATTGATGTAAAAAATTTTGATTCTTGCCCTCCAAAGTCAACACAACCATATCTAGATGTTCTAATATCAGAATTCTGATATTCGACATGATTCAATATGACCACATCAATTACAAAATATGTGAATACCAATAAGGGGTTTTAATATATTTTTATTCATCTCCCTTAATGTAATTTAATATTAAAAATTGTTGTAAAAATTTTTTAATCCGAGGCCTTAAATGTCGATATAGCGAAACGCATCAAAATTCGAATATCAGAATTCTGATATTCAATATAATCCTCCATATGACCCCATATATCAAACCGTATGTGGCCGCCAATGTGGAGAGATAATAGATTTTCTTTCAGTCCACTTAAAAATTACTTAATATTTTATATTGATGTAGAAAATTTCGATTCTTGCCATCCAAAGTCAATACAACCATATCTCGATGTTCGAATATCAGAATTCTGATATTCGACATGATTCAACATGACCACATCAATTAAAAAATATGTGGCAACCAATAAGGTGTTTTAATAGATTTTTATTCATCTCCCTTAATGTAATTTAATATTAAAAGTTGTTGTAAAAATTTTTTAATCCGAGGATTTAAAAGTCGATATAGCAAACGCATCAAAATTCGAATATCAGAATTCTGATATTCAATATAATCTTCCATATGACCCCATATACCAAACCATATGTGGCCGCCGATGTGTGGGAAAATAGATTTTCTTTCAGCCGCCTTAAAAATTACTTATTATTTTATGTTGATGTAGAAAATTTCGATTCTTGCCATCCAAAGTCAACACAACCATATCTCGATGTTCGAATATCAGAATTCTGATATTCGACATGATTCAATATGACCACATATTACAAAATATGTGGCAACCAATAAGGTGTTTTAATATATTTTTATTCATCTCCCTTAATGTAATTTAATATAAAAAAATTTTGTGAAAATTTTTTAATCCGAGGCTTTAAATGTCGATATAGCGAAACGCATCAAAATTCGAATATCAGAATTCTGATATTCAATATAATCCTCCATATGACCCCATATATCAAACCGTATGTGGCCCCAGATGTGGAGAGAAAATAGATTTTTATTCAGTCCCCTTAAAAATTACTTAATATTTTATATTGATGTAAAAAATTTTGATTCTTTCCCTCCAAAGTCAACACAACCATATCTAGATGTTCGAATATCAGAATTCTGATATTCGACATGATTCAATATGACCACATCAATTAAAAAATATGTGAATACCAATAAGGTGTTTTAATATATTTTTATTCATCTCCCTTAATGTAATTTAATATTAAAAATTGTTGTAAAAATTTTTTAATCCGAGGCCTTAAATGTCGATATAGCGAAACGCATCAAAATTCGAGTATCAGAATTCTGATATTCAATATAATCCTCCATATGACCCCATATATCAAACCGTATGTGGCCGCTAATGTGGAGAGATAATAGATTTTCTTTCAGTCCACTTAAAAATTACTTAATATTTTATATTGATGTAGAAAATTTCGATTCTTGCCATCCAAAGTCAATACAACCATATCTCGATGTTCGAATATCAGAATTCTGATATTCGACATGATTCAACATGACCACATCAATTAAAAAATATGTGGCAACCAATAAGGTGTTTTAATAGATTTTTATTCATCTCCCTTAATGTAATTTAATATTAAAAGTTGTTGTAAAAATTTTTTAATCCGAGGATTTAAAAGTCGATATAGCAAACGCATCAAAATTCGAATATCAGAATTCTGGTATTCAATATAATCCTCCATATGACCCCATATACCAAACCATATGTGGCCGCCGATGTGTTGGAAAATAGATTTTCTTTCAGCCGCCTTAAAAATTACTTATTATTTTATATTGATGTAGAAAATTTCGATTCTTGCCATCCAAAGTCAACACAACCATATCTCGATAAGTGTAAACTCACAACACTTATTGAGTTTACACTTATTGTCCGCTTAACCAGCAATAATTGGTGAAATTCTCCTTTCACATATCTCGATGTTCGAATATCAGAATTCTGATATTCGACATGATTCAATATGACCACATCAATTACAAAATATGTATCAACCAATAAGGTGTTTTAATAGATTTTTATTCATCTCCCTTAATGTAATTTAATATTAAAAGTTGTAAAAATTTTTTAATCCGAGGATTTAAAAGTCGATATAGCAAACGCATCAAAATTCGAATATCAGAATTCTGATATTCAATATAATCTTCCATATGACCCCATATACCAAACCATATGTGGCCGCCGATGTGGGGGAAAATAGATTTTTATTCAGTCCCCTTAAAAATTACTTAATATTTTATAATGATGTAAAAAATTTTGATTCTTTCCCTCCAAAGTCAACACAACCATATCTAGATGTTCGAATATCAGAATTCTGGTATTCGACATGATTCAATATGACCACATCAATTAAAAAATATGTGAATACCAATAAGGTGTTTTAATATATTTTTATTCATCTCCCTTAATGTAATTTAATATTAAAAATTGTTGTAAAAATTTTTTAATCCGAGGCCTTAAATGTCGATATAGCGAAACGCATCAAAATTCGAATATCAGAATTCTGATATTCAATATAATCCTCCATATGACCCCATATATCAAACCGTATGTGGCCGCCAATGTGGAGAGATAATAGATTTTCTTTCAGTCCACTTAAAAATTACTTAATATTTTATATTGATGTAGAAAATTTCGATTCTTGCCATCCAAAGTCAATACAACCATATCTCGATGTTCGAATATCAGAATTCTGATATTCGACATGATTCAACATGACCACATCAATTAAAAAAATATGTGGCAACCAATAAGGTGTTTTAATAGATTTTTATTCATCTCCCTTAATGTAATTTAATATTAAAAGTTGTTGTAAAAATTTTTTAATCCGAGGATTTAAAAGTCGATATAGCAAACGCATCAAAATTCGAATATCAGAATTCTGATATTCAATATAATCCTCCATATGACCCCATATACCAAACCATATGTGGCCGCCGATGTGTTGGAAAATAGATTTTCTTTCAGCCGCCTTAAAAATTACTTATTATTTTATATTGATGTAGAAAATTTCGATTCTTGCCATCCAAAGTCAACACAACCATATCTCGATGTTCGAATATCAGAATTCTGATATTCGACATGATTCAATATGACCACATCAATTACAAAATATGTATCAACCAATAAGGTGTTTTAATAGATTTTTATTCATCTCCCTTAATGTAATTTAATATTAAAAGTTGTAAAAATTTTTTAATCCGAGGATTTAAAAGTCGATATAGCAAACGCATCAAAATTCGAATATCAGAATTCTGATATTCAATATAATCTTCCATATGACCCCATATACCAAACCATATGTGGCCGCCGATGTGGGGGAAAATAGATTTTCTTTCAGCCGCCTTAAAAATTACTTATTATTTTATGTTGATGTAGAAAATTTCGATTCTTGCCATCCAAAGTCAACACAACCATATCTCGATGTTCGAATATCAGAATTCTGATATTCGACATGATTCAATATGACCACATATTACAAAATATGTGGCAACCAATAAGGTGTTTTAATATATTTTTATTCATCTCCCTTAATGTAATTTAATATAAAAAAATGTTGTGAAAATTTTTTAATCCGAGGCTTTAAATGTCGATATAGCGAAACGCATCAAAATTCGAATATCAGAATTCTGATATTCAATATAATCCTCCATATGACCCCATATATCAAACCGTATGTGGCCGCAGATGTGGAGAGAAAATAGATTTTTATTCAGTCCCCTTAAAAATTACTTAATATTTTATATTGATGTAAAAAATTTTGATTCTTGCCCTCCAAAGTCAACACAACCATATCTAGATGTTCGAATATCAGAATTCTGATATTCGACATGATTCAATATGACCACATCAATTACAAAATATGTGGCTACCAATAAGGTGTTTTAATAGATTTTTATTCATCTCCCTTAATGTAATTTAATATTAAAAGTTGTTGTAAAAATTTTTTAATCCGAGGATTTAAAAGTCGATATAGCAAACGCATCAAAATTCGAATATCAGAATTCTGATATTCAATATAATCCTCCATATGACCCCATATACCAAACCATATGTGGCCGCCGATGTGTTGGAAAATAGATTTTCTTTCAGCCACCTTAAAAATTACTTATTATTTTATATTGATGTAGAAAATTTCGATTCTTGCCATCCAAAGTCAACACAACCATATCTCGATGTTCGAATATCAGAATTCTGATATTCGACATGATTCAATATGACCACATCAATTACAAAATATGTATCAACCAATAAGGTGTTTTAATAGATTTTTATTCATCTCCCTTAATGTAATTTAATATTAAAAGTTGTTGTACAAATTTTTTTACTCTGAGGATTTAAAAGTCGATATAGCAAACGCATCAAAATTCGAATATCAGAATTCTGATATTCAATATAATCTTCCATATGACCCCATATACCAAACCATATGTGGCCGCCGATGTGGGGGAAAATAGATTTTCTTTCAGCCGCCTTAAAAATTACTTATTATTTTATGTTGATGTAGAAAATTTCGATTCTTGTTATCCAAAGTCAACACAACCATATCTCGATGTTCGAATATCAGAATTCTGATATTCGACATGATTCAATATGACCACATATTACAAAATATGTGGCAACCAATAAGGTGTTTTAATCTATTTTTATTCATCTCCCTTAATGTAATTTAATATAAAAAAATTTTGTGAAAATTTTTTAATCCGAGGCTTTAAATGTGGATATAGCGAGACGCATCAAAATTCGAATATCAGAATTCTGATATTCAATATAATCCTCCATATGACCCCATATATCAAACCGTATGTGGCCGCAGATGTGGAGAGAAAATAGATTTTTATTCAGTCCCCTTAAAAATTACTTAATATTTTATATTGATGTAAAAAATTTTGATTCTTGCCCTCCAAAGTCAACACAACCATATCTAGATGTTCGAATATCAGAATTCTGATATTCGACATGATTCAATATGACCACATCAATTACAAAATATGTGGCTACCAATAAGGTGTTTTAATAGATTTTTATTCATCTCCCTTAATGTAATTTAATATTAAAAGTTGTTGTAAAAATTTTTTAATCCGAGGATTTAAAAGTCGATATAGCAAACGCATCAAAATTCGAATATCAGAATTCTGATATTCAATATAATCCTCCATATGACCCCATATACCAAACCATATGTGGCCGCCGATGTGTTGGAAAATAGATTTTCTTTCAGCCACCTTAAAAATTACTTATTATTTTATATTGATGTAGAAAATTTCGATTCTTGCCATCCAAAGTCAACACAACCATATCTCGATGTTCGAATATCAGAATTCTGATATTCGACATGATTCAATATGACCACATCAATTACAAAATATGTATCAACAAATAAGGTGTTTTAATAGATTTTTATTCATCTCCCTTAATGTAATTTAATATTAAAAGTTGTTGTACAAATTTTTTTACTCTGAGGATTTAAAAGTCGATATAGCAAACGCATCAAAATTCGAATATCAGAATTCTGATATTCAATATAATCTTCCATATGACCCCATATACCAAACCATATGTGGCCGCCGATGTGGGGGAAAATAGATTTTCTTTCAGCCGCCTTAAAAATTACTTATTATTTTATGTTGATGTAGAAAATTTCGATTCTTGTTATCCAAAGTCAACACAACCATATCTCGATGTTCGAATATCAGAATTCTGATATTCGACATGATTCAATATGACCACATATTACAAAATATGTGGCAACCAATAAGGTGTTTTAATATATTTTTATTCATCTCCCTTAATGTAATTTAATATAAAAAAATTTTGTGAAAATTTTTTAATCCGAGGCTTTAAATGTGGATATAGCGAGACGCATCAAAATTCGAATATCAGAATTCTGATATTCAATATAATCCTCCATATGACCCCATATATCAAACCGTATGTGGCCGCAGATGTGGAGAGAAAATAGATTTTTATTCAGTCCCCTTAAAAATTACTTAATATTTTATATTGATGTAAAAAATTTTGATTCTTGCCCTCCAAAGTCAACACAACCATATCTAGATGTTCGAATATCAGAATTCTGATTTTCGACATGATTCAATATAACCACATCCATTACAAAATATGTGGATACCAATAAGGTGTTTTAATATATTTTTATTCATCTCCCTTAATGTAATTTAATATTAAAAATTGTTGTAAAAATTTTTTAATCCGAGGTCTTAAATGTCGATATAGCGAAACGCATCAAAATTCGAATATCAGAATTCTGATATTCAATATAATCCTCCATATGACCCCATATATCAAACCGTATGTGGCCGCCGATGTGGAGAGATAATAGATTTTCTTTCAGTCCACTTAAAAATTACTTAATATTTTATATTGATGTAGAAAATTTCGATTCTTGCCATCCAAAGTCAATACAACCATATCTCGATGTTCGAATATCAGAATTCTGATATTCGACATGATTCAACATGACCACATCAATTAAAAAATATGTGGCAACCAATAAGGTGTTTTAATAGATTTTTATTCATCTCCCTTAATGTAATTTAATATTAAAAGTTGTTGTAAAAATTTTTTAATCCGAGGATTTAAAAGTCGATATAGCAAACGCATCAAAATTCGAATATCAGAATTCTGATATTCAATATAATCTTCCATATGACCCCATATACCAAACCATATGTGGCCGCCGATGTGTGGGAAAATAGATTTTCTTTCAGCCGCCTTAAAAATTACTTATTATTTTATGTTGATGTAGAAAATTTCGATTCTTGCCATCCAAAGTCAACACAACCATATCTCGATGTTCGAATATCAGAATTCTGATATTCGACATGATTCAATATGACCACATATTACAAAATATGTGGCAACCAATAAGGTGTTTTAATATATTTTTATTCATCTCCCTTAATGTAATTTAATATAAAAAAATTTTGTGAAAATTTTTTAATCCGAGGCTTTAAATGTCGATATAGCGAAACGCATCAAAATTCGAATATCAGAATTCTGATATTCAATATAATCCTCCATATGACCCCATATATCAAACCGTATGTGGCCCCAGATGTGGAGAGAAAATAGATTTTTATTCAGTCCCCTTAAAAATTACTTAATATTTTATATTGATGTAAAAAATTTTGATTCTTTCCCTCCAAAGTCAACACAACCATATCTAGATGTTCGAATATCAGAATTCTGATATTCGACATGATTCAATATGACCACATCAATTAAAAAATATGTGAATACCAATAAGGTGTTTTAATATATTTTTATTCATCTCCCTTAATGTAATTTAATATTAAAAATTGTTGTAAAAATTTTTTAATCCGAGGCCTTAAATGTCGATATAGCGAAACGCATCAAAATTCGAGTATCAGAATTCTGATATTCAATATAATCCTCCATATGACCCCATATATCAAACCGTATGTGGCCGCTAATGTGGAGAGATAATAGATTTTCTTTCAGTCCACTTAAAAATTACTTAATATTTTATATTGATGTAGAAAATTTCGATTCTTGCCATCCAAAGTCAATACAACCATATCTCGATGTTCGAATATCAGAATTCTGATATTCGACATGATTCAACATGACCACATCAATTAAAAAATATGTGGCAACCAATAAGGTGTTTTAATAGATTTTTATTCATCTCCCTTAATGTAATTTAATATTAAAAGTTGTTGTAAAAATTTTTTAATCCGAGGATTTAAAAGTCGATATAGCAAACGCATCAAAATTCGAATATCAGAATTCTGGTATTCAATATAATCCTCCATATGACCCCATATACCAAACCATATGTGGCCGCCGATGTGTTGGAAAATAGATTTTCTTTCAGCCGCCTTAAAAATTACTTATTATTTTATATTGATGTAGAAAATTTCGATTCTTGCCATCCAAAGTCAACACAACCATATCTCGATGTTCGAATATCAGAATTCTGATATTCGACATGATTCAATATGACCACATCAATTACAAAATATGTATCAACCAATAAGGTGTTTTAATAGATTTTTATTCATCTCCCTTAATGTAATTTAATATTAAAAGTTGTAAAAATTTTTTAATCCGAGGATTTAAAAGTCGATATAGCAAACGCATCAAAATTCGAATATCAGAATTCTGATATTCAATATAATCTTCCATATGACCCCATATACCAAACCATATGTGGCCGCCGATGTGGGGGAAAATAGATTTTTATTCAGTCCCCTTAAAAATTACTTAATATTTTATAATGATGTAAAAAATTTTGATTCTTTCCCTCCAAAGTCAACACAACCATATCTAGATGTTCGAATATCAGAATTCTGATATTCGACATGATTCAATATGACCACATCAATTAAAAAATATGTGAATACCAATAAGGTGTTTTAATATATTTTTATTCATCTCCCTTAATGTAATTTAATATTAAAAATTGTTGTAAAAATTTTTTAATCCGAGGCCTTAAATGTCGATATAGCGAAACGCATCAAAATTCGAATATCAGAATTCTGATATTCAATATAATCCTCCATATGACCCCATATATCAAACCGTATGTGGCCGCCAATGTGGAGAGATAATAGATTTTCTTTCAGTCCACTTAAAAATTACTTAATATTTTATATTGATGTAGAAAATTTCGATTCTTGCCATCCAAAGTCAATACAACCATATCTCGATGTTCGAATATCAGAATTCTGATATTCGACATGATTCAACATGACCACATCAATTAAAAAAATATGTGGCAACCAATAAGGTGTTTTAATAGATTTTTATTCATCTCCCTTAATGTAATTTAATATTAAAAGTTGTTGTAAAAATTTTTTAATCCGAGGATTTAAAAGTCGATATAGCAAACGCATCAAAATTCGAATATCAGAATTCTGATATTCAATATAATCCTCCATATGACCCCATATACCAAACCATATGTGGCCGCCGATGTGTTGGAAAATAGATTTTCTTTCAGCCGCCTTAAAAATTACTTATTATTTTATATTGATGTAGAAAATTTCGATTCTTGCCATCCAAAGTCAACACAACCATATCTCGATGTTCGAATATCAGAATTCTGATATTCGACATGATTCAATATGACCACATCAATTACAAAATATGTATCAACCAATAAGGTGTTTTAATAGATTTTTATTCATCTCCCTTAATGTAATTTAATATTAAAAGTTGTAAAAATTTTTTAATCCGAGGATTTAAAAGTCGATATAGCAAACGCATCAAAATTCGAATATCAGAATTCTGATATTCAATATAATCTTCCATATGACCCCATATACCAAACCATATGTGGCCGCCGATGTGGGGGAAAATAGATTTTCTTTCAGCCGCCTTAAAAATTACTTATTATTTTATGTTGATGTAGAAAATTTCGATTCTTGCCATCCAAAGTCAACACAACCATATCTCGATGTTCGAATATCAGAATTCTGATATTCGACATGATTCAATATGACCACATATTACAAAATATGTGGCAACCAATAAGGTGTTTTAATATATTTTTATTCATCTCCCTTAATGTAATTTAATATAAAAAAATGTTGTGAAAATTTTTTAATCCGAGGCTTTAAATGTCGATATAGCGAAACGCATCAAAATTCGAATATCAGAATTCTGATATTCAATATAATCCTCCATATGACCCCATATATCAAACCGTATGTGGCCGCAGATGTGGAGAGAAAATAGATTTTTATTCAGTCCCCTTAAAAATTACTTAATATTTTATATTGATGTAAAAAATTTTGATTCTTGCCCTCCAAAGTCAACACAACCATATCTAGATGTTCGAATATCAGAATTCTGATATTCGACATGATTCAATATGACCACATCAATTACAAAATATGTGGCTACCAATAAGGTGTTTTAATAGATTTTTATTCATCTCCCTTAATGTAATTTAATATTAAAAGTTGTTGTAAAAATTTTTTAATCCGAGGATTTAAAAGTCGATATAGCAAACGCATCAAAATTCGAATATCAGAATTCTGATATTCAATATAATCCTCCATATGACCCCATATACCAAACCATATGTGGCCGCCGATGTGTTGGAAAATAGATTTTCTTTCAGCCACCTTAAAAATTACTTATTATTTTATATTGATGTAGAAAATTTCGATTCTTGCCATCCAAAGTCAACACAACCATATCTCGATGTTCGAATATCAGAATTCTGATATTCGACATGATTCAATATGACCACATCAATTACAAAATATGTATCAACCAATAAGGTGTTTTAATAGATTTTTATTCATCTCCCTTAATGTAATTTAATATTAAAAGTTGTTGTACAAATTTTTTTACTCTGAGGATTTAAAAGTCGATATAGCAAACGCATCAAAATTCGAATATCAGAATTCTGATATTCAATATAATCTTCCATATGACCCCATATACCAAACCATATGTGGCCGCCGATGTGGGGGAAAATAGATTTTCTTTCAGCCGCCTTAAAAATTACTTATTATTTTATGTTGATGTAGAAAATTTCGATTCTTGTTATCCAAAGTCAACACAACCATATCTCGATGTTCGAATATCAGAATTCTGATATTCGACATGATTCAATATGACCACATATTACAAAATATGTGGCAACCAATAAGGTGTTTTAATCTATTTTTATTCATCTCCCTTAATGTAATTTAATATAAAAAAATTTTGTGAAAATTTTTTAATCCGAGGCTTTAAATGTGGATATAGCGAGACGCATCAAAATTCGAATATCAGAATTCTGATATTCAATATAATCCTCCATATGACCCCATATATCAAACCGTATGTGGCCGCAGATGTGGAGAGAAAATAGATTTTTATTCAGTCCCCTTAAAAATTACTTAATATTTTATATTGATGTAAAAAATTTTGATTCTTGCCCTCCAAAGTCAACACAACCATATCTAGATGTTCGAATATCAGAATTCTGATATTCGACATGATTCAATATGACCACATCAATTACAAAATATGTGGCTACCAATAAGGTGTTTTAATAGATTTTTATTCATCTCCCTTAATGTAATTTAATATTAAAAGTTGTTGTAAAAATTTTTTAATCCGAGGATTTAAAAGTCGATATAGCAAACGCATCAAAATTCGAATATCAGAATTCTGATATTCAATATAATCCTCCATATGACCCCATATACCAAACCATATGTGGCCGCCGATGTGTTGGAAAATAGATTTTCTTTCAGCCACCTTAAAAATTACTTATTATTTTATATTGATGTAGAAAATTTCGATTCTTGCCATCCAAAGTCAACACAACCATATCTCGATGTTCGAATATCAGAATTCTGATATTCGACATGATTCAATATGACCACATCAATTACAAAATATGTATCAACAAATAAGGTGTTTTAATAGATTTTTATTCATCTCCCTTAATGTAATTTAATATTAAAAGTTGTTGTACAAATTTTTTTACTCTGAGGATTTAAAAGTCGATATAGCAAACGCATCAAAATTCGAATATCAGAATTCTGATATTCAATATAATCTTCCATATGACCCCATATACCAAACCATATGTGGCCGCCGATGTGGGGGAAAATAGATTTTCTTTCAGCCGCCTTAAAAATTACTTATTATTTTATGTTGATGTAGAAAATTTCGATTCTTGTTATCCAAAGTCAACACAACCATATCTCGATGTTCGAATATCAGAATTCTGATATTCGACATGATTCAATATGACCACATATTACAAAATATGTGGCAACCAATAAGGTGTTTTAATATATTTTTATTCATCTCCCTTAATGTAATTTAATATAAAAAAATTTTGTGAAAATTTTTTAATCCGAGGCTTTAAATGTGGATATAGCGAGACGCATCAAAATTCGAATATCAGAATTCTGATATTCAATATAATCCTCCATATGACCCCATATATCAAACCGTATGTGGCCGCAGATGTGGAGAGAAAATAGATTTTTATTCAGTCCCCTTAAAAATTACTTAATATTTTATATTGATGTAAAAAATTTTGATTCTTGCCCTCCAAAGTCAACACAACCATATCTAGATGTTCGAATATCAGAATTCTGATTTTCGACATGATTCAATATAACCACATCCATTACAAAATATGTGGATACCAATAAGGTGTTTTAATATATTTTTATTCATCTCCCTTAATGTAATTTAATATTAAAAATTGTTGTAAAAATTTTTTAATCCGAGGTCTTAAATGTCGATATAGCGAAACGCATCAAAATTCGAATATCAGAATTCTGATATTCAATATAATCCTCCATATGACCCCATATATCAAACCGTATGTGGCCGCCGATGTGGAGAGATAATAGATTTTCTTTCAGTCCACTTAAAAATTACTTAATATTTTATATTGATGTAGAAAATTTCGATTCTTGCCATCCAAAGTCAACACAACCATATCTCGATGTTCGAATATCAGAATTCTGATATTCGACATGATTCAATATGACCACATCAATTACAAAATATGTATCAACCAATAAGGTGTTTTAATAGATTTTTATTCATCTCCCTTAATGTAATTTAATATTAAAAGTTGTAAAAATTTTTTAATCCGAGGATTTAAAAGTCGATATAGCAAACGCATCAAAATTCGAATATCAGAATTCTGATATTCAATATAATCTTCCATATGACCCCATATACCAAACCATATGTGGCCGCTGATGTGGGGGAAAATAGATTTTCTTTCAGCCGCCTTAAAAATTACTTATTATTTTATGTTGATGTAGAAAATTTCGATTCTTGCCATCCAAAGTCAACACAACCATATCTCGATGTTCGAATATCAGAATTCTGATATTCGACATGATTCAATATGACCACATATTACAAAATATGTGGCAACCAATAAGGTGTTTTAATATATTTTTATTCATCTCCCTTAATGTAATTTAATATAAAAAAATTTTGTGAAAATTTTTTAATCCGAGGCTTTAAAAGTCGATATAGCAAACGCATCAAAATTCGAATATCAGAATTCTGATATTCAATATAATCCTCCATATGACCCCATATACCAAACCATATGTGGCCGCCGATGTGTTGGAAAATAGATTTTCTTTCAGCCGCCTTAAAAATTACTTATTATTTTATATTGATGTAGAAAATTTCGATTCTTGCCATCCAAAGTCAACACAACCATATCTCGATGTTCGAATATCAGAATTCTGATATTCGACATGATTCAATATGACCACATCAATTACAAAATATGTATCAACCAATAAGGTGTTTTAATAGATTTTTATTCATCTCCCTTAATGTAATTTAATATTAAAAGTTGTAAAAATTTTTTAATCCGAGGATTTAAAAGTCGATATAGCAAACGCATCAAAATTCGAATATCAGAATTCTGATATTCAATATAATCTTCCATATGACCCCATATACCAAACCATATGTGGCCGCCGATGTGGGGGAAAATAGATTTTTATTCAGTCCCCTTAAAAATTACTTAATATTTTATATTGATGTAAAAAATTTTGATTCTTTCCCTCCAAAGTCAACACAATTATATCTAGATGTTCGAATATCAGAATTCTGATATTCGACATGATTCAATATGACCACATCAATTAAAAAATATGTGAATACCAATAAGGTGTTTTAATATATTTTTATTCATCTCCCTTAATGTAATTTAATATTAAAAATTGTTGTAAAAATTTTTTAATCCGAGGCCTTAAATGTCGATATAGCGAAACGCATCAAAATTCGAATATCAGAATTCTGATATTCAATATAATCCTCCATATGACCCCATATATCAAACCGTATGTGGCCGCCAATGTGGAGAGATAATAGATTTTCTTTCAGTCCACTTAAAAATTACTTAATATTTTATATTGATGTAGAAAATTTCGATTCTTGCCATCCAAAGTCAATACAACCATATCTCGATGTTCGAATATCAGAATTCTGATATTCGACATGATTCAACATAACCACATCAATTAAAAAATATGTGGCAACCAATAAGGTGTTTTAATAGATTTTTATTCATCTCCCTTAATGTAATTTAATATTAAAAGTTGTTGTAAAAATTTTTTAATCCGAGGATTTAAAAGTCGATATAGCAAACGCATCAAAATTCGAATATCAGAATTCTGATATTCAATATAATCCTCCATATGACCCCATATACCAAACCATATGTGGCCGCCGATGTGTTGGAAAATAGATTTTCTTTCAGCCGCCTTAAAAATTACTTATTATTTTATATTGATGTAGAAAATTTCGATTCTTGCCATCCAAAGTCAACACAACCATATCTCGATGTTCGAATATCAGAATTCTGATATTCGACATGATTCAATATGACCACATCAATTACAAAATATGTATCAACCAATAAGGTGTTTTAATAGATTTTTATTCATCTCCCTTAATGTAATTTAATATTAAAAGTTGTAAAAATTTTTAATCCGAGGATTTAAAAGTCGATATAGCAAACGCATCAAAATTCGAATATCAGAATTCTGATATTCAATATAATCTTCCATATGACCCCATATACCAAACCATATGTGGCCGCCGATGTGGGGGAAAATAGATTTTCTTTCAGCCGCCTTAAAAATTACTTATTATTTTATGTTGATGTAGAAAATTTCGATTCTTGCCATCCAAAGTCAACACAACCATATCTCGATGTTCGAATATCAGAATTCTGATATTCGACATGATTCAATATGACCACATATTACAAAATATGTGGCAACCAATAAGGTGTTTTAATATATTTTTATTCATCTCCCTTAATGTAATTTAATATAAAAAAATGTTGTGAAAATTTTTTAATCCGAGGCTTTAAATGTCGATATAGCGAAACGCATCAAAATTCGAATATCAGAATTCTGATATTCAATATAATCCTCCATATGACCCCATATATCAAACCGTATGTGGCCGCAGATGTGGAGAGAAAATAGATTTTTATTCAGTCCCCTTAAAAATTACTTAATATTTTATATTGATGTAAAAAATTTTGATTCTTGCCCTCCAAAGTCAACACAACCATATCTAGATGTTCGAATATCAGAATTCTGATATTCGACATGATTCAATATGACCACATCAATTACAAAATATGTGGCTACCAATAAGGTGTTTTAATAGATTTTTATTCATCTCCCTTAATGTAATTTAATATTAAAAGTTGTTGTAAAAATTTTTTAATCCGAGGATTTAAAAGTCGATATAGCAAACGCATCAAAATTCGAATATCAGAATTCTGATATTCAATATAATCCTCCATATGACCCCATATACCAAACCATATGTGGCCGCCGATGTGTTGGAAAATAGATTTTCTTTCAGCCACCTTAAAAATTACTTATTATTTTATATTGATGTAGAAAATTTCGATTCTTGCCATCCAAAGTCAACACAACCATATCTCGATGTTCGAATATCAGAATTCTGATATTCGACATGATTCAATATGACCACATCAATTACAAAATATGTATCAACCAATAAGGTGTTTTAATAGATTTTTATTCATCTCCCTTAATGTAATTTAATATTAAAAGTTGTTGTACAAATTTTTTTACTCTGAGGATTTAAAAGTCGATATAGCAAACGCATCAAAATTCGAATATCAGAATTCTGATATTCAATATAATCTTCCATATGACCCAATATACCAAACCATATGTGGCCGCCGATGTGGGGGAAAATAGATTTTCTTTCAGCCGCCTTAAAAATTACTTATTATTTTATGTTGATGTAGAAAATTTCGATTCTTGTTATCCAAAGTCAACACAACCATATCTCGATGTTCGAATATCAGAATTCTGATATTCGACATGATTCAATATGACCACATATTACAAAATATGTGGCAACCAATAAGGTGTTTTAATCTATTTTTATTCATCTCCCTTAATGTAATTTAATATAAAAAAATTTTGTGAAAATTTTTTAATCCGAGGCTTTAAATGTGGATATAGCGAGACGCATCAAAATTCGAATATCAGAATTCTGATATTCAATATAATCCTCCATATGACCCCATATATCAAACCGTATGTGGCCGCAGATGTGGAGAGAAAATAGATTTTTATTCAGTCCCCTTAAAAATTACTTAATATTTTATATTGATGTAAAAAATTTTGATTCTTGCCCTCCAAAGTCAACACAACCATATCTAGATGTTCGAATATCAGAATTCTGATATTCGACATGATTCAATATGACCACATCAATTACAAAATATGTGGCTACCAATAAGGTGTTTTAATAGATTTTTATTCATCTCCCTTAATGTAATTTAATATTAAAAGTTGTTGTAAAATTTTTTAATCCGAGGATTTAAAAGTCGATATAGCAAACGCATCAAAATTCGAATATCAGAATTCTGATATTCAATATAATCCTCCATATGACCCCATATACCAAACCATATGTGGCCGCCGATGTGTTGGAAAATAGATTTTCTTTCAGCCGCCTTAAAAATTACTTATTATTTTATATTGATGTAGAAAATTTCGATTCTTGCCATCCAAAGTCAACACAACCATATCTCGATGTTCGAATATCAGAATTCTGATATTCGACATGATTCAATATGACCACATCAATTACAAAATATGTATCAACCAATAAGGTGTTTTAATAGATTTTTATTCATCTCCCTTAATGTAATTTAATACTAAAAGTTGTAAAAATTTTTTAATCCGAGGATTTAAAAGTCGATATAGCAAACGCATCAAAATTCGAATATCAGAATTCTGATATTCAATATAATCTTCCATATGACCCCATATACCAAACCATATGTGGCCGCCGATGTGGGGGAAAATAGATTTTCTTTCAGCCGCCTTAAAAATTACTTATTATTTTATGTTGATGTAGAAAATTTCGATTCTTGCCATCCAAAGTCAACACAACCATATCTCGATGTTCGAATATCAGAATTCTGATATTCGACATGATTCAATATGACCACATATTACAAAATATGTGGCAACCAATAAGGTGTTTTAATATATTTTTATTCATCTCCCTTAATGTAATTTAATATAAAAAAATGTTGTGAAAATTTTTTAATCCGAGGCTTTAAATGTCGATATAGCGAAACGCATCAAAATTCGAATATCAGAATTCTGATATTCAATATAATCCTCCATATGACCCCATATATCAAACCGTATGTGGCCGCAGATGTGGAGAGAAAATAGATTTTTATTCAGTCCCCTTAAAAATTACTTAATATTTTATATTGATGTAAAAAATTTTGATTCTTGCCCTCCAAAGTCAACACAACCATATCTAGATGTTCGAATATCAGAATTCTGATATTCGACATGATTCAATATGACCACATCAATTACAAAATATGTGGCTACCAATAAGGTGTTTTAATAGATTTTTATTCATCTCCCTTAATGTAATTTAATATTAAAAGTTGTTGTAAAAATTTTTTAATCCGAGGATTTAAAAGTCGATATAGCAAACGCATCAAAATTCGAATATCAGAATTCTGATATTCAATATAATCCTCCATATGACCCCATATACCAAACCATATGTGGCCGCCGATGTGTTGGAAAATAGATTTTCTTTCAGCCACCTTAAAAATTACTTATTATTTTATATTGATGTAGAAAATTTCGATTCTTGCCATCCAAAGTCAACACAACCATATCTCGATGTTCGAATATCAGAATTCTGATATTCGACATGATTCAATATGACCACATCAATTACAAAATATGTATCAACCAATAAGGTGTTTTAATAGATTTTTATTCATCTCCCTTAATGTAATTTAATATTAAAAGTTGTTGTACAAATTTTTTTACTCTGAGGATTTAAAAGTCGATATAGCAAACGCATCAAAATTCGAATATCAGAATTCTGATATTCAATATAATCTTCCATATGACCCCATATACCAAACCATATGTGGCCGCCGATGTGGGGGAAAATAGATTTTCTTTCAGCCGCCTTAAAAATTACTTATTATTTTATGTTGATGTAGAAAATTTCGATTCTTGTTATCCAAAGTCAACACTACCATATCTCGATGTTCGAATATCAGAATTCTGATATTCGACATGATTCAATATGACCACATATTACAAAATATGTGGCAACCAATAAGGTGTTTTAATATATTTTTATTCATCTCCCTTAATGTAATTTAATATAAAAAAATTTTGTGAAAATTTTTTAATCCGAGGCTTTAAATGTGGATATAGCGAGACGCATCAAAATTCGAATATCAGAATTCTGATATTCAATATAATCCTCCATATGACCCCATATATCAAACCGTATGTGGCCGCAGATGTGGAGAGAAAATAGATTTTTATTCAGTCCCCTTAAAAATTACTTAATATTTTATATTGATGTAAAAAATTTTGATTCTTGCCCTCCAAAGTCAACACAACCATATCTAGATGTTCGAATATCAGAATTCTGATTTTCGACATGATTCAATATAACCACATCCATTACAAAATATGTGGATACCAATAAGGTGTTTTAATATATTTTTATTCATCTCCCTTAATGTAATTTAATATTAAAAATTGTTGTAAAAATTTTTTAATCCGAGGTCTTAAATGTCGATATAGCGAAACGCATCAAAATTCGAATATCAGAATTCTGATATTCAATATAATCCTCCATATGACCCCATATATCAAACCGTATGTGGCCGCCGATGTGGAGAGATAATAGATTTTCTTTCAGTCCACTTAAAAATTACTTAATATTTTATATTGATGTAGAAAATTTCGATTCTTGCCATCCAAAGTCAACACAACCATATCTCGATGTTCGAATATCAGAATTCTGATATTCGACATGATTCAATATGACCACATCAATTACAAAATATGTATCAACCAATAAGGTGTTTTAATAGATTTTTATTCATCTCCCTTAATGTAATTTAATATTAAAAGTTGTTGTAAAAATTTTTTAATCCGAGGATTTAAAAGTCGATATAGCAAACGCATCAAAATTCGAATATCAGAATTCTGATATTCAATATAATCCTCCATATGACCCCATATACCAAACCATATGTGGCCGCCGATGTGTTGGAAAATAGATTTTCTTTCAGCCGCCTTAAAAATTACTTATTATTTTATATTGATGTAGAAAATTTCGATTCTTGCCATCCAAAGTCAACACAACCATATCTCGATGTTCGAATATCAGAATTCTGATATTCGACATGATTCAATATGACCACATCAATTACAAAATATGTATCAACCAATAAGGTGTTTTAATAGATTTTTATTCATCTCCCTTAATGTAATTTAATATTAAAAGTTGTTGTACAAATTTTTTTACTCTGAGGATTTAAAAGTCGATATAGCAAACGCATCAAAATTCGAATATCAGAATTCTGATATTCAATATAATCTTCCATATGACCCCATATACCAAACCATATGTGGCCGCCGATGTGGGGGAAAATATATTTTCTTTCAGACGCCTTAAAAATTACTTATTATTTTATGTTGATGTAGAAAATTTCGATTCTTGTTATCCAAAGTCAACACAACCATATCTCGATGTTCGAATATCAGAATTCTGATATTCGACATGATTCAATATGACCACATATTACAAAATATGTGGCAACCAATAAGGTGTTTTAATCTATTTTTATTCATCTCCCTTAATGTAATTTAATATAAAAAAATTTTGTGAAAATTTTTTAATCCGAGGCTTTAAATGTGGATATAGCGAGACGCATCAAAATTCGAATATCAGAATTCTGATATTCAATATAATCCTCCATATGACCCCATATATCAAACCGTATGTGGCCGCAGATGTGGAGAGAAAATAGATTTTTATTCAGTCCCCTTAAAAATTACTTAATATTTTATATTGATGTAAAAAATTTTGATTCTTGCCCTCCAAAGTCAACACAACCATATCTAGATGTTCGAATATCAGAATTCTGATATTCGACATGATTCAATATGACCACATCAATTACAAAATATGTGGCTACCAATAAGGTGTTTTAATAGATTTTTATTCATCTCCCTTAATGTAATTTAATATTAAAAGTTGTTGTAAAAATTTTTTAATCCGAGGATTTAAAAGTCGATATAGCAAACGCATCAAAATTCGAATATCAGAATTCTGATATTCAATATAATCCTCCATATGACCCCATATACCAAACCATATGTGGCCGCCGATGTGTTGGAAAATAGATTTTCTTTCAGCCACCTTAAAAATTACTTATTATTTTATATTGATGTAGAAAATTTCGATTCTTGCCATCCAAAGTCAACACAACCATATCTCGATGTTCGAATATCAGAATTCTGATATTCGACATGATTCAATATGACCACATCAATAACAAAATATGTATCAACCAATAAGGTGTTTTAATAGATTTTTATTCATCTCCCTTAATGTAATTTAATATTAAAAGTTGTTGTACAAATTTTTTTACTCTGAGGATTTAAAAGTCGATATAGCAAACGCATCAAAATTCGAATATCAGAATTCTGATATTCAATATAATCTTCCATATGACCCCATATACCAAACCATATGTGGCCGCCGATGTGGGGAAAAAAAATAGATTTTCTTTCAGCCGCCTTAAAAATTACTTATTATTTTATGTTGATGTAGAAAATTTCGATTCTTGTTATCCAAAGTCAACACAACCATATCTCGATGTTCGAATATCAGAATTCTGATATTCGACATGATTCAATATGACCACATATTACAAAATATGTGGCAACCAATAAGGTGTTTTAATCTATTTTTATTCATCTCCCTTAATGTAATTTAATATAAAAAAATTTTGTGAAAATTTTTTAATCCGAGGCTTTAAATGTGGATATAGCGAGACGCATCAAAATTCGAATATCAGAATTCTGATATTCAATATAATCCTCCATATGACCCCATATATCAAACCGTATGTGGCCGCAGATGTGGAGAGAAAATAGATTTTTATTCAGTCCCCTTAAAAATTACTTAATATTTTATATTGATGTAAAAAATTTTGATTCTTGCCCTCCAAAGTCAACACAACCATATCTAGATGTTCGAATATCAGAATTCTGATATTCGACATGATTCAATATGACCACATCAATTACAAAATATGTGGCTACCAATAAGGTGTTTTAATAGATTTTTATTCATCTCCCTTAATGTAATTTAATATTAAAAGTTGTTGTAAAAATTTTTTAATCCGAGGATTTAAAAGTCGATATAGCAAACGCATCAAAATTCGAATATCAGAATTCTGATATTCAATATAATCCTCCATATGACCCCATATACCAAACCATATGTGGCCGCCGATGTGTTGGAAAATAGATTTTCTTTCAGCCACCTTAAAAATTACTTATTATTTTATATTGATGTAGAAAATTTCGATTCTTGCCATCCAAAGTCAACACAACCATATCTCGATGTTCGAATATCAGAATTCTGATATTCGACATGATTCAATATGACCACATCAATTACAAAATATGTATCAACCAATAAGGTGTTTTAATAGATTTTTATTCATCTCCCTTAATGTAATTTAATATTAAAAGTTGTTGTACAAATTTTTTTACTCTGAGGATTTAAAAGTCGATATAGCAAACGCATCAAAATTCGAATATCAGAATTCTGATATTCAATATAATCTTCCATATGACCCCATATACCAAACCATATGTGGCCGCCGATGTGGGGGAAAATAGATTTTCTTTCAGCCGCCTTAAAAATTACTTATTATTTTATGTTGATGTAGAAAATTTCGATTCTTGTTATCCAAAGTCAACACAACCATATCTCGATGTTCGAATATCAGAATTCTGATATTCGACATGATTCAATATGACCACATATTACAAAATATGTGGCAACCAATAAGGTGTTTTAATATATTTTTATTCATCTCCCTTAATGTAATTTAATATAAAAAAATTTTGTGAAAATTTTTTAATCCGAGGCTTTAAATGTGGATATAGCGAGACGCATCAAAATTCGAATATCAGAATTCTGATATTCAATATAATCCTCCATATGACCCCATATATCAAACCGTATGTGGCCGCAGATGTGGAGAGAAAATAGATTTTTATTCAGTCCCCTTAAAAATTACTTAATATTTTATATTGATGTAAAAAATTTTGATTCTTGCCCTCCAAAGTCAACACAACCATATCTAGATGTTCGAATATCAGAATTCTGATTTTCGACATGATTCAATATAACCACATCCATTACAAAATATGTGGATACCAATAAGGTGTTTTAATATATTTTTATTCATCTCCCTTAATGTAATTTAATATTAAAAATTGTTGTAAAAATTTTTTAATCCGAGGTCTTAAATGTCGATATAGCGAAACGCATCAAAATTCGAATATCAGAATTCTGATATTCAATATAATCCTCCATATGACCCCATATATCAAACCGTATGTGGCCGCAGATGTGGAGAGAAAATAGATTTTTATTCAGTCCCCTTAAAAATTACTTAATATTTTATATTGATGTAAAAAATTTTGATTCTTGCCCTCCAAAGTCAACACAACCATATCTAGATGTTCGAATATCAGAATTCTGATATTCGACATGATTCAATATGACCACATCAATTACAAAATATGTGGCTACCAATAAGGTGTTTTAATAGATTTTTATTCATCTCCCTTAATGTAATTTAATATTAAAAGTTGTTGTAAAAATTTTTTAATCCGAGGATTTAAAAGTCGATATAGCAAACGCATCAAAATTCGAATATCAGAATTCTGATATTCAATATAATCCTCCATATGACCCCATATACCAAACCATATGTGGCCGCCGATGTGTTGGAAAATAGATTTTCTTTCAGCCACCTTAAAAATTACTTATTATTTTATATTGATGTAGAAAATTTCGATTCTTGCCATCCAAAGTCAACACAACCATATCTCGATGTTCGAATATCAGAATTCTGATATTCGACATGATTCAATATGACCACATCAATTACAAAATATGTATCAACCAATAAGGTGTTTTAATAGATTTTTATTCATCTCCCTTAATGTAATTTAATATTAAAAGTTGTTGTACAAATTTTTTTACTCTGAGGATTTAAAAGTCGATATAGCAAACGCATCAAAATTCGAATATCAGAATTCTGATATTCAATATAATCTTCCATATGACCCCATATACCAAACCATATGTGGCCGCCGATGTGGGGGAAAATAGATTTTCTTTCAGCCGCCTTAAAAATTACTTATTATTTTATGTTGATGTAGAAAATTTCGATTCTTGTTATCCAAAGTCAACACAACCATATCTCGATGTTCGAATATCAGAATTCTGATATTCGACATGATTCAATATGACCACATATTACAAAATATGTGGCAACCAATAAGGTGTTTTAATATATTTTTATTCATCTCCCTTAATGTAATTTAATATAAAAAAATTTTGTGAAAATTTTTTAATCCGAGGCTTTAAATGTGGATATAGCGAGACGCATCAAAATTCGAATATCAGAATTCTGATATTCAATATAATCCTCCATATGACCCCATATATCAAACCGTATGTGGCCGCAGATGTGGAGAGAAAATAGATTTTTATTCAGTCCCCTTAAAAATTACTTAATATTTTATATTGATGTAAAAAATTTTGATTCTTGCCCTCCAAAGTCAACACAACCATATCTAGATGTTCGAATATCAGAATTCTGATTTTCGACATGATTCAATATAACCACATCCATTACAAAATATGTGGATACCAATAAGGTGTTTTAATATATTTTTATTCATCTTCCTTAATGTAATTTAATATTAAAAATTGTTGTAAAAATTTTTTAATCCGAGGTCTTAAATGTCGATATAGCGAAACGCATCAAAATTCGAATATCAGAATTCTGATATTCAATATAATCCTCCATATGACCCCATATATCAAACCGTATGTGGCCGCCGATGTGGAGAGATAATAGATTTTCTTTCAGTCCACTTAAAAATTACTTAATATTTTATATTGATGTAGAAAATTTCGATTCTTGCCATCCAAAGTCAACACAACCATATCTCGATGTTCGAATATCAGAATTCTGATATTCGACATGATTCAATATGACCACATCAATTACAAAATATGTATCAACCAATAAGGTGTTTTAATAGATTTTTATTCATCTCCCTTAATGTAATTTAATATTAAAAGTTGTAAAAATTTTTTAATCCGAGGATTTAAAAGTCGATATAGCAAACGCATCAAAATTCGAATATCAGAATTCTGATATTCAATATAATCTTCCATATGACCCCATATACCAAACCATATGTGGCCGCTGATGTGGGGGAAAATAGATTTTCTTTCAGCCGCCTTAAAAATTACTTATTATTTTATGTTGATGTAGAAAATTTCGATTCTTGCCATCCAAAGTCAACACAACCATATCTCGATGTTCGAATATCAGAATTCTGATATTCGACATGATTCAATATGACCACATATTACAAAATATGTGGCAACCAATAAGGTGTTTTAATATATTTTTATTCATCTCCCTTAATGTAATTTAATATAAAAAAATTTTGTGAAAATTTTTTAATCCGAGGCTTTAAATGTGGATATAGCGAGACGCATCAAAATTCGAATATCAGAATTCTGATATTCAATATAATCCTCCATATGACCCCATATATCAAACCGTATGTGGCCGCAGATGTGGAGAGAAAATAGATTTTTATTCAGTCCCCTTAAAAATTACTTAATATTTTATATTGATGTAAAAAATTTTGATTCTTGCCCTCCAAAGTCAACACAACCATATCTAGATGTTCGAATATCAGAATTCTGATATTCGACATGATTCAATATGACCACATCAATTACAAAATATGTGGCTACCAATAAGGTGTTTTAATAGATTTTTATTCATCTCCCTTAATGTAATTTAATATTAAAAGTTGTTGTAAAAATTTTTTAATCCGAGGATTTAAAAGTCGATATAGCAAACGCATCAAAATTCGAATATCAGAATTCTGATATTCAATATAATCCTCCATATGACCCCATATACCAAACCATATGTGGCCGCCGATGCGTTGGAAAATAGATTTTCTTTCAGCCGCCTTAAAAATTACTTATTATTTTATGTTGATGTAGAAAATTTCGATTCTTGTTATCCAAAGTCAACACAACCATATCTCGATGTTCGAATATCAGAATTCTGATATTCGACATGATTCAATATGACCACATATTACAAAATATGTGGCAACCAATAAGGTGTTTTAATATATTTTTATTCATCTCCCTTAATGTAATTTAATATAAAAAAATTTTGTGAAAATTTTTTAATCCGAGGCTTTAAATGTGGATATAGCGAGACGCATCAAAATTCGAATATCAGAATTCTGATATTCAATATAATCCTCCATATGACCCCATATATCAAACCGTATGTGGCCGCAGATGTGGAGAGAAAATAGATTTTTATTCAGTCCCCTTAAAAATTACTTAATATTTTATATTGATGTAAAAAATTTTGATTCTTGCCCTCCAAAGTCAACACAACCATATCTAGATGTTCGAATATCAGAATTCTGATTTTCGACATGATTCAATATAACCACATCCATTACAAAATATGTGGATACCAATAAGGTGTTTTAATATATTTTTATTCATCTCCCTTAATGTAATTTAATATTAAAAATTGTTGTAAAAATTTTTTAATCCGAGGTCTTAAATGTCGATATAGCGAAACGCATCAAAATTCGAATATCAGAATTCTGATATTCAATATAATCCTCCATATGACCCCATATATCAAACCGTATGTGGCCGCAGATGTGGAGAGAAAATAGATTTTTATTCAGTCCCCTTAAAAATTACTTAATATTTTATATTGATGTAAAAAATTTTGATTCTTGCCCTCCAAAGTCAACACAACCATATCTAGATGTTCGAATATCAGAATTCTGATATTCGACATGATTCAATATGACCACATCAATTACAAAATATGTGGCTACCAATAAGGTGTTTTAATAGATTTTTATTCATCTCCCTTAATGTAATTTAATATTAAAAGTTGTTGTAAAAATTTTTTAATCCGAGGATTTAAAAGTCGATATAGCAAACGCATCAAAATTCGAATATCAGAATTCTGATATTCAATATAATCCTCCATATGACCCCATATACCAAACCATATGTGGCCGCCGATGTGTTGGAAAATAGATTTTCTTTCAGCCACCTTAAAAATTACTTATTATTTTATATTGATGTAGAAAATTTCGATTCTTGCCATCCAAAGTCAACACAACCATATCTCGATGTTCGAATATCAGAATTCTGATATTCGACATGATTCAATATGACCACATCAATTACAAAATATGTATCAACCAATAAGGTGTTTTAATAGATTTTTATTCATCTCCCTTAATGTAATTTAATATTAAAAGTTGTTGTACAAATTTTTTTACTCTGAGGATTTAAAAGTCGATATAGCAAACGCATCAAAATTCGAATATCAGAATTCTGATATTCAATATAATCTTCCATATGACCCCATATACCAAACCATATGTGGCCGCCGATGTGGGGGAAAATAGATTTTCTTTCAGCCGCCTTAAAAATTACTTATTATTTTATGTTGATGTAGAAAATTTCGATTCTTGTTATCCAAAGTCAACACAACCATATCTCGATGTTCGAATATCAGAATTCTGATATTCGACATGATTCAATATGACCACATATTACAAAATATGTGGCAACCAATAAGGTGTTTTAATATATTTTTATTCATCTCCCTTAATGTAATTTAATATAAAAAAATTTTGTGAAAATTTTTTAATCCGAGGCTTTAAATGTGGATATAGCGAGACGCATCAAAATTCGAATATCAGAATTCTGATATTCAATATAATCCTCCATATGACCCCATATATCAAACCGTATGTGGCCGCAGATGTGGAGAGAAAATAGATTTTTATTCAGTCCCCTTAAAAATTACTTAATATTTTATATTGATGTAAAAAATTTTGATTCTTGCCCTCCAAAGTCAACACAACCATATCTAGATGTTCGAATATCAGAATTCTGATTTTCGACATGATTCAATATAACCACATCCATTACAAAATATGTGGATACCAATAAGGTGTTTTAATATATTTTTATTCATCTCCCTTAATGTAATTTAATATTAAAAATTGTTGTAAAAATTTTTTAATCCGAGGTCTTAAATGTCGATATAGCGAAACGCATCAAAATTCGAATATCAGAATTCTGATATTCAATATAATCCTCCATATGACCCCATATATCAAACCGTATGTGGCCGCCGATGTGGAGAGATAATAGATTTTCTTTCAGTCCACTTAAAAATTACTTAATATTTTATATTGATGTAGAAAATTTCGATTCTTGCCATCCAAAGTCAACACAACCATATCTCGATGTTCGAATATCAGAATTCTGATATTCGACATGATTCAATATGACCACATCAATTACAAAATATGTATCAACCAATAAGGTGTTTTAATAGATTTTTATTCATCTCCCTTAATGTAATTTAATATTAAAAGTTGTAAAAATTTTTTAATCCGAGGATTTAAAAGTCGATATAGCAAACGCATCAAAATTCGAATATCAGAATTCTGATATTCAATATAATCTTCCATATGACCCCATATACCAAACCATATGTGGCCGCTGATGTGGGGGAAAATAGATTTTCTTTCAGCCGCCTTAAAAATTACTTATTATTTTATGTTGATGTAGAAAATTTCGATTCTTGCCATCCAAAGTCAACACAACCATATCTCGATGTTCGAATATCAGAATTCTGATATTCGACATGATTCAATATGACCACATATTACAAAATATGTGGCAACCAATAAGGTGTTTTAATATATTTTTATTCATCTCCCTTAATGTAATTTAATATAAAAAAATTTTGTGAAAATTTTTTAATCCGAGGCTTTAAATGTGGATATAGCGAGACGCATCAAAATTCGAATATCAGAATTCTGATATTCAATATAATCCTCCATATGACCCCATATATCAAACCGTATGTGGCCGCAGATGTGGAGAGAAAATAGATTTTTATTCAGTCCCCTTAAAAATTACTTAATATTTTATATTGATGTAAAAAATTTTGATTCTTGCCCTCCAAAGTCAACACAACCATATCTAGATGTTCGAATATCAGAATTCTGATATTCGACATGATTCAATATGACCACATCAATTACAAAATATGTGGCTACCAATAAGGTGTTTTAATAGATTTTTATTCATCTCCCTTAATGTAATTTAATATTAAAAGTTGTTGTAAAAATTTTTTAATCCGAGGATTTAAAAGTCGATATAGCAAACGCATCAAAATTCGAATATCAGAATTCTGATATTCAATATAATCCTCCATATGACCCCATATACCAAACCATATGTGGCCGCCGATGCGTTGGAAAATAGATTTTCTTTCAGCCACCTTAAAAATTACTTATTATTTTATATTGATGTAGAAAATTTCGATTCTTGCCATCCAAAGTCAACACAACCATATCTCGATGTTCGAATATCAGAATTCTGATATTCGACATGATTCAATATGACCACATCAATTACAAAATATGTATCAACCAATAAGGTGTTTTAATAGATTTTTATTCATCTCCCTTAATGTAATTTAATATTAAAAGTTGTTGTACAAATTTTTTTACTCTGAGGATTTAAAAGTCGATATAGCAAACGCATCAAAATTCGAATATCAGAATTCTGATATTCAATATAATCTTCCATATGACCCCATATACCAAACCATATGTGGCCGCCGATGTGGGGGAAAATAGATTTTCTTTCAGCCGCCTTAAAAATTACTTATTATTTTATGTTGATGTAGAAAATTTCGATTCTTGTTATCCAAAGTCAACACAACCATATCTCGATGTTCGAATATCAGAATTCTGATATTCGACATGATTCAATATGACCACATATTACAAAATATGTGGCAACCAATAAGGTGTTTTAATATATTTTTATTCATCTCCCTTAATGTAATTTAATATAAAAAAATTTTGTGAAAATTTTTTAATCCGAGGCTTTAAATGTGGATATAGCGAGACGCATCAAAATTCGAATATCAGAATTCTGATATTCAATATAATCCTCCATATGACCCCATATATCAAACCGTATGTGGCCGCAGATGTGGAGAGAAAATAGATTTTTATTCAGTCCCCTTAAAAATTACTTAATATTTTATATTGATGTAAAAAATTTTGATTCTTGCCCTCCAAAGTCAACACAACCATATCTAGATGTTCGAATATCAGAATTCTGATATTCGACATGATTCAATATGACCACATCAATTACAAAATATGTGGCTACCAATAAGGTGTTTTAATAGATTTTTATTCATCTCCCTTAATGTAATTTAATATTAAAAGTTGTTGTAAAAATTTTTTAATCCGAGGATTTAAAAGTCGATATAGCAAACGCATCAAAATTCGAATATCAGAATTCTGATATTCAATATAATCCTCCATATGACCCCATATATCAAACCGTATGTGGCCGCCAATGTGGAGAGATAATAGATTTTCTTTCAGTCCACTTAAAAATTACTTAATATTTTATATTGATGTAGAAAATTTCGATTCTTGCCATCCAAAGTCAATACAACCATATCTCGATGTTCGAATATCAGAATTCTGATATTCGACATGATTCAACATGACCACATCAATTAAAAAATATGTGGCAACCAATAAGGTGTTTTAATAGATTTTTATTCATCTCCCTTAATGTAATTTAATATTAAAAGTTGTTGTAAAAATTTTTTAATCCGAGGATTTAAAAGTCGATATAGCAAACGCATCAAAATTCGAATATCAGAATTCTGATATTCAATATAATCCTCCATATGACCCCATATACCAAACCATATGTGGCCGCCGATGTGTTGGAAAATAGATTTTCTTTCAGCCGCCTTAAAAATTACTTATTATTTTATATTGATGTAGAAAATTTCGATTCTTGCCATCCAAAGTCAACACAACCATATCTCGATGTTCGAATATCAGAATTCTGATATTCGACATGATTCAATATGACCACATCAATTACAAAATATGTATCAACCAATAAGGTGTTTTAATAGATTTTTATTCATCTCCCTTAATGTAATTTAATATTAAAAGTTGTTGTACAAATTTTTTTACTCTGAGGATTTAAAAGTCGATATAGCAAACGCATCAAAATTCGAATATCAGAATTCTGATATTCAATATAATCTTCCATATGACCCCATATACCAAACCATATGTGGCCGCCGATGTGGGGGAAAATAGATTTTCTTTCAGCCGCCTTAAAAATTACTTATTATTTTATGTTGATGTAGAAAATTTCGATTCTTGTTATCCAAAGTCAACACAACCATATCTCGATGTTCGAATATCAGAATTCTGATATTCGACATGATTCAATATGACCACATATTACAAAATATGTGGCAACCAATAAGGTGTTTTAATATATTTTTATTCATCTCCCTTAATGTAATTTAATATAAAAAAATTTTGTGAAAATTTTTTAATCCGAGGCTTTAAATGTGGATATAGCGAGACGCATCAAAATTCGAATATCAGAATTCTGATATTCAATATAATCCTCCATATGACCCCATATATCAAACCGTATGTGGCCGCAGATGTGGAGAGAAAATAGATTTTTATTCAGTCCCCTTAAAAATTACTTAATATTTTATATTGATGTAAAAAATTTTGATTCTTGCCCTCCAAAGTCAACACAACCATATCTAGATGTTCGAATATCAGAATTCTGATATTCGACATGATTCAATATGACCACATCAATTACAAAATATGTGGCTACCAATAAGGTGTTTTAATAGATTTTTATTCATCTCCCTTAATGTAATTTAATATTAAAAGTTGTTGTAAAAATTTTTTAATCCGAGGATTTAAAAGTCGATATAGCAAACGCATCAAAATTCGAATATCAGAATTCTGATATTCAATATAATCCTCCATATGACCCCATATACCAAACCATATGTGGCCGCCGATGTGTTGGAAAATAGATTTTCTTTCAGCCACCTTAAAAATTACTTATTATTTTATATTGATGTAGAAAATTTCGATTCTTGCCATCCAAAGTCAACACAACCATATCTCGATGTTCGAATATCAGAATTCTGATATTCGACATGATTCAATATGACCACATCAATTACAAAATATGTATCAACCAATAAGGTGTTTTAATAGATTTTTATTCATCTCCCTTAATGTAATTTAATATTAAAAGTTGTTGTACAAATTTTTTTACTCTGAGGATTTAAAAGTCGATATAGCAAACGCATCAAAATTCGAATATCAGAATTCTGATATTCAATATAATCTTCCATATGACCCCATATACCAAACCATATGTGGCCGCCGATGTGGGGGAAAATAGATTTTCTTTCAGCCGCCTTAAAAATTACTTATTATTTTATGTTGATGTAGAAAATTTCGATTCTTGTTATCCAAAGTCAACACAACCATATCTCGATGTTCGAATATCAGAATTCTGATATTCGACATGATTCAATATGACCACATATTACAAAATATGTGGCAACCAATAAGGTGTTTTAATCTATTTTTATTCATCTCCCTTAATGTAATTTAATATAAAAAAATTTTGTGAAAATTTTTTAATCCGAGGCTTTAAATGTGGATATAGCGAGACGCATCAAAATTCGAATATCAGAATTCTGATATTCAATATAATCCTCCATATGACCCCATATATCAAACCGTATGTGGCCGCAGATGTGGAGAGAAAATAGATTTTTATTCAGTCCCCTTAAAAATTACTTAATATTTTATATTGATGTAAAAAATTTTGATTCTTGCCCTCCAAAGTCAACACAACCATATCTAGATGTTCGAATATCAGAATTCTGATATTCGACATGATTCAATATGACCACATCAATTACAAAATATGTGGCTACCAATAAGGTGTTTTAATAGATTTTTATTCATCTCCCTTAATGTAATTTAATATTAAAAGTTGTTGTAAAAATTTTTTAATCCGAGGATTTAAAAGTCGATATAGCAAACGCATCAAAATTCGAATATCAGAATTCTGATATTCAATATAATCCTCCATATGACCCCATATACCAAACCATATGTGGCCGCCGATGTGTTGGAAAATAGATTTTCTTTCAGCCACCTTAAAAATTACTTATTATTTTATATTGATGTAGAAAATTTCGATTCTTGCCATCCAAAGTCAACACAACCATATCTCGATGTTCGAATATCAGAATTCTGATATTCGACATGATTCAATATGACCACATCAATTACAAAATATGTATCAACCAATAAGGTGTTTTAATAGATTTTTATTCATCTCCCTTAATGTAATTTAATATTAAAAGTTGTTGTACAAATTTTTTTACTCTGAGGATTTAAAAGTCGATATAGCAAACGCATCAAAATTCGAATATCAGAATTCTGATATTCAATATAATCTTCCATATGACCCCATATACCAAACCATATGTGGCCGCCGATGTGGGGGAAAATAGATTTTCTTTCAGCCGCCTTAAAAATTACTTATTATTTTATGTTGATGTAGAAAATTTCGATTCTTGTTATCCAAAGTCAACACAACCATATCTCGATGTTCGAATATCAGAATTCTGATATTCGACATGATTCAATATGACCACATATTACAAAATATGTGGCAACCAATAAGGTGTTTTAATATATTTTTATTCATCTCCCTTAATGTAATTTAATATAAAAAAATTTTGTGAAAATTTTTTAATCCGAGGCTTTAAATGTGGATATAGTGAGACGCATCAAAATTCGAATATCAGAATTCTGATATTCAATATAATCCTCCATATGACCCCATATATCAAACCGTATGTGGCCGCAGATGTGGAGAGAAAATAGATTTTTATTCAGTCCCCTTAAAAATTACTTAATATTTTATATTGATGTAAAAAATTTTGATTCTTGCCCTCCAAAGTCAACACAACCATATCTAGATGTTCGAATATCAGAATTCTGATTTTCGACATGATTCAATATAACCACATCCATTACAAAATATGTGGATACCAATAAGGTGTTTTAATATATTTTTATTCATCTCCCTTAATGTAATTTAATATTAAAAATTGTTGTAAAAACTTTTTAATCCGAGGTCTTAAATGTCGATATAGCGAAACGCATCAAAATTCGAATATCAGAATTCTGATATTCAATATTATCCTCCATATGACCCCATATATCAAACCGTATGTGGCCGCCGATGTGGAGAGATAATAGATTTTCTTTCAGTCCACTTAAAAATTACTTAATATTTTATATTGATGTAGAAAATTTCGATTCTTGCCATCCAAAGTCAACACAACCATATCTCGATGTTCGAATATCAGAATTCTGATATTCGACATGATTCAATATGACCACATCAATTACAAAATATGTATCAACCAATAAGGTGTTTTAATAGATTTTTATTCATCTCCCTTAATGTAATTTAATATTAAAAGTTGTAAAAATTTTTTAATCCGAGGATTTAAAAGTCGATATAGCAAACGCATCAAAATTCGAATATCAGAATTCTGATATTCAATATAATCTTCCATATGACCCCATATACCAAACCATATGTGGCCGCTGATGTGGGGGAAAATAGATTTTCTTTCAGCCGCCTTAAAAATTACTTATTATTTTATGTTGATGTAGAAAATTTCGATTCTTGCCATCCAAAGTCAACACAACCATATCTCGATGTTCGAATATCAGAATTCTGATATTCGACATGATTCAATATGACCACATATTACAAAATATGTGGCAACCAATAAGGTGTTTTAATATATTTTTATTCATCTCCCTTAATGTAATTTAATATAAAAAAATTTTGTGAAAATTTTTTAATCCGAGGCTTTAAATGTCGATATAGCAAAACGCATCAAAATTCGAATATCAGAATTCTGATATTCAATATAATCCTCCATATGACCCCATATATCAAACCGTATGTGGCCGCCAATGTGGAGAGATAATAGATTTTCTTTCAGTCCACTTAAAAATTACTTAATATTTTATATTGATGTAGAAAATTTCGATTCTTGCCATCCAAAGTCAATACAACCATATCTCGATGTTCGAATATCAGAATTCTGATATTCGACATGATTCAACATGACCACATCAATTAAAAAATATGTGGCAACCAATAAGGTGTTTTAATAGATTTTTATTCATCTCCCTTAATGTAATTTAATATTAAAAGTTGTTGTAAAAATTTTTTAATCCGAGGATTTAAAAGTCGATATAGCAAACGCATCAAAATTCGAATATCAGAATTCTGATATTCAATATAATCCTCCATATGACCCCATATACCAAACCATATGTGGCCGCCGATGTGTTGGAAAATAGATTTTCTTTCAGCCGCCTTAAAAATTACTTATTATTTTATATTGATGTAGAAAATTTCGATTCTTGCCATCCAAAGTCAACACAACCATATCTCGATGTTCGAATATCAGAATTCTGATATTCGACATGATTCAATATGACCACATCAATTACAAAATATGTATCAACCAATAAGGTGTTTTAATAGATTTTTATTCATCTCCCTTAATGTAATTTAATATTAAAAGTTGTAAAAATTTTTTAATCCGAGGATTTAAAAGTCGATATAGCAAACGCATCAAAATTCGAATATCAGAATTCTGATATTCAATATAATCTTCCATATGACCCCATATACCAAACCATATGTGGCCGCCGATGTGGGGGAAAATAGATTTTCTTTCAGCCGCCTTAAAAATTACTTATTATTTTATGTTGATGTAGAAAATTTCGATTCTTGCCATCCAAAGTCAACACAACCATATCTCGATGTTCGAATATCAGAATTCTGATATTCGACATGATTCAATATGACCACATATTACAAAATATGTGGCAACCAATAAGGTGTTTTAATATATTTTTATTCATCTCCCTTAATGTAATTTAATATAAAAAAATTTTGTGAAAATTTTTTAATCCGAGGCTTTAAATGTGGATATAGCGAGACGCATCAAAATTCGAATATCAGAATTCTGATATTCAATATAATCCTCCATATGACCCCATATATCAAACCGTATGTGGCCGCAGATGTGGAGAGAAAATAGATTTTTATTCAGTCCCCTTAAAAATTACTTAATATTTTATATTGATGTAAAAAATTTTGATTCTTGCCCTCCAAAGTCAACACAACCATATCTAGATGTTCGAATATCAGAATTCTGATATTCGACATGATTCAATATGACCACATCAATTACAAAATATGTGGCTACCAATAAGGTGTTTTAATAGATTTTTATTCATCTCCCTTAATGTAATTTAATATTAAAAGTTGTTGTAAAAATTTTTTAATCCGAGGATTTAAAAGTCGATATAGCAAACGCATCAAAATTCGAATATCAGAATTCTGATATTCAATATAATCCTCCATATGACCCCATATACCAAACCATATGTGGCCGCCGATGTGTTGGAAAATAGATTTTCTTTCAGCCACCTTAAAAATTACTTATTATTTTATATTGATGTAGAAAATTTCGATTCTTGCCATCCAAAGTCAACACAACCATATCTCGATGTTCGAATATCAGAATTCTGATATTCGACATGATTCAATATGACCACATCAATTACAAAATATGTATCAACCAATAAGGTGTTTTAATAGATTTTTATTCATCTCCCTTAATGTAATTTAATATTAAAAGTTGTTGTACAAATTTTTTTACTCTGAGGATTTAAAAGTCGATATAGCAAACGCATCAAAATTCGAATATCAGAATTCTGATATTCAATATAATCTTCCATATGACCCCATATACCAAACCATATGTGGCCGCCGATGTGGGGGAAAATAGATTTTCTTTCAGCCGCCTTAAAAATTACTTATTATTTTATGTTGATGTAGAAAATTTCGATTCTTGTTATCCAAAGTCAACACAACCATATCTCGATGTTCGAATATCAGAATTCTGATATTCGACATGATTCAATATGACCACATATTACAAAATATGTGGCAACCAATAAGGTGTTTTAATATATTTTTATTCATCTCCCTTAATGTAATTTAATATAAAAAAATTTTGTGAAAATTTTTTAATCCGAGGCTTTAAATGTGGATATAGTGAGACGCATCAAAATTCGAATATCAGAATTCTGATATTCAATATAATCCTCCATATGACCCCATATATCAAACCGTATGTGGCCGCAGATGTGGAGAGAAAATAGATTTTTATTCAGTCCCCTTAAAAATTACTTAATATTTTATATTGATGTAAAAAATTTTGATTCTTGCCCTCCAAAGTCAACACAACCATATCTAGATGTTCGAATATCAGAATTCTGATTTTCGACATGATTCAATATAACCACATCCATTACAAAATATGTGGATACCAATAAGGTGTTTTAATATATTTTTATTCATCTCCCTTAATGTAATTTAATATTAAAAATTGTTGTAAAAACTTTTTAATCCGAGGTCTTAAATGTCGATATAGCGAAACGCATCAAAATTCGAATATCAGAATTCTGATATTCAATATTATCCTCCATATGACCCCATATATCAAACCGTATGTGGCCGCCGATGTGGAGAGATAATAGATTTTCTTTCAGTCCACTTAAAAATTACTTAATATTTTATATTGATGTAGAAAATTTCGATTCTTGCCATCCAAAGTCAACACAACCATATCTCGATGTTCGAATATCAGAATTCTGATATTCGACATGATTCAATATGACCACATCAATTACAAAATATGTATCAACCAATAAGGTGTTTTAATAGATTTTTATTCATCTCCCTTAATGTAATTTAATATTAAAAGTTGTAAAAATTTTTTAATCCGAGGATTTAAAAGTCGATATAGCAAACGCATCAAAATTCGAATATCAGAATTCTGATATTCAATATAATCTTCCATATGACCCCATATACCAAACCATATGTGGCCGCTGATGTGGGGGAAAATAGATTTTCTTTCAGCCGCCTTAAAAATTACTTATTATTTTATGTTGATGTAGAAAATTTCGATTCTTGCCATCCAAAGTCAACACAACCATATCTCGATGTTCGAATATCAGAATTCTGATATTCGACATGATTCAATATGACCACATATTACAAAATATGTGGCAACCAATAAGGTGTTTTAATATATTTTTATTCATCTCCCTTAATGTAATTTAATATAAAAAAATTTTGTGAAAATTTTTTAATCCGAGGCTTTAAATGTCGATATAGCAAAACGCATCAAAATTCGAATATCAGAATTCTGATATTCAATATAATCCTCCATATGACCCCATATATCAAACCGTATGTGGCCGCCAATGTGGAGAGATAATAGATTTTCTTTCAGTCCACTTAAAAATTACTTAATATTTTATATTGATGTAGAAAATTTCGATTCTTGCCATCCAAAATCAATACAACCATATCTCGATGTTCGAATATCAGAATTCTGATATTCGACATGATTCAACATGACCACATCAATTAAAAAATATGTGGCAACCAATAAGGTGTTTTAATAGATTTTTATTCATCTCCCTTAATGTAATTTAATATTAAAAGTTGTTGTAAAAATTTTTTAATCCGAGGATTTAAAAGTCGATATAGCAAACGCATCAAAATTCGAATATCAGAATTCTGATATTCAATATAATCCTCCATATGACCCCATATACCAAACCATATGTGGCCGCCGATGTGTTGGAAAATAGATTTTCTTTCAGCCGCCTTAAAAATTACTTATTATTTTATATTGATGTAGAAAATTTCGATTCTTGCCATCCAAAGTCAACACAACCATATCTCGATGTTCGAATATCAGAATTCTGATATTCGACATGATTCAATATGACCACATCAATTACAAAATATGTATCAACCAATAAGGTGTTTTAATAGATTTTTATTCATCTCCCTTAATGTAATTTAATATTAAAAGTTGTAAAAATTTTTTAATCCGAGGATTTAAAAGTCGATATAGCAAACGCATCAAAATTCGAATATCAGAATTCTGATATTCAATATAATCTTCCATATGACCCCATATACCAAACCATATGTGGCCGCCGATGTGGGGGAAAATAGATTTTCTTTCAGCCGCCTTAAAAATTACTTATTATTTTATGTTGATGTAGAAAATTTCGATTCTTGCCATCCAAAGTCAACACAACCATATCTCGATGTTCGAATATCAGAATTCTGATATTCGACATGATTCAATATGACCACATATTACAAAATATGTGGCAACCAATAAGGTGTTTTAATATATTTTTATTCATCTCCCTTAATGTAATTTAATATAAAAAAATTTTGTGAAAATTTTTTAATCCGAGGCTTTAAATGTGGATATAGCGAGACGCATCAAAATTCGAATATCAGAATTCTGATATTCAATATAATCCTCCATATGACCCCATATATCAAACCGTATGTGGCCGCAGATGTGGAGAGAAAATAGATTTTTATTCAGTCCCCTTAAAAATTACTTAATATTTTATATTGATGTAAAAAATTTTGATTCTTGCCCTCCAAAGTCAACACAACCATATCTAGATGTTCGAATATCAGAATTCTGATATTCGACATGATTCAATATGACCACATCAATTACAAAATATGTGGCTACCAATAAGGTGTTTTAATAGATTTTTATTCATCTCCCTTAATGTAATTTAATATTAAAAGTTGTTGTAAAAATTTTTTAATCCGAGGATTTAAAAGTCGATATAGCAAACGCATCAAAATTCGAATATCAGAATTCTGATATTCAATATAATCCTCCATATGACCCCATATACCAAACCATATGTGGCCGCCGATGTGTTGGAAAATAGATTTTCTTTCAGCCACCTTAAAAATTACTTATTATTTTATATTGATGTAGAAAATTTCGATTCTTGCCATCCAAAGTCAACACAACCATATCTCGATGTTCGAATATCAGAATTCTGATATTCGACATGATTCAATATGACCACATCAATTACAAAATATGTATCAACCAATAAGGTGTTTTAATAGATTTTTATTCATCTCCCTTAATGTAATTTAATATTAAAAGTTGTTGTACAAATTTTTTTACTCTGAGGATTTAAAAGTCGATATAGCAAACGCATCAAAATTCGAATATCAGAATTCTGATATTCAATATAATCTTCCATATGACCCCATATACCAAACCATATGTGGCCGCCGATGTGGGGGAAAATAGATTTTCTTTCAGCCGCCTTAAAAATTACTTATTATTTTATGTTGATGTAGAAAATTTCGATTCTTGTTATCCAAAGTCAACACAACCATATCTCGATGTTCGAATATCAGAATTCTGATATTCGACATGATTCAATATGACCACATATTACAAAATATGTGGCAACCAATAAGGTGTTTTAATATATTTTTATTCATCTCCCTTAATGTAATTTAATATAAAAAAATTTTGTGAAAATTTTTTAATCCGAGGCTTTAAATGTGGATATAGTGAGACGCATCAAAATTCGAATATCAGAATTCTGATATTCAATATAATCCTCCATATGACCCCATATATCAAACCGTATGTGGCCGCAGATGTGGAGAGAAAATAGATTTTTATTCAGTCCCCTTAAAAATTACTTAATATTTTATATTGATGTAAAAAATTTTGATTCTTGCCCTCCAAAGTCAACACAACCATATCTAGATGTTCGAATATCAGAATTCTGATTTTCGACATGATTCAATATAACCACATCCATTACAAAATATGTGGATACCAATAAGGTGTTTTAATATATTTTTATTCATCTCCCTTAATGTAATTTAATATTAAAAATTGTTGTAAAAACTTTTTAATCCGAGGTCTTAAATGTCGATATAGCGAAACGCATCAAAATTCGAATATCAGAATTCTGATATTCAATATTATCCTCCATATGACCCCATATATCAAACCGTATGTGGCCGCCGATGTGGAGAGATAATAGATTTTCTTTCAGTCCACTTAAAAATTACTTAATATTTTATATTGATGTAGAAAATTTCGATTCTTGCCATCCAAAGTCAACACAACCATATCTCGATGTTCGAATATCAGAATTCTGATATTCGACATGATTCAATATGACCACATCAATTACAAAATATGTATCAACCAATAAGGTGTTTTAATAGATTTTTATTCATCTCCCTTAATGTAATTTAATATTAAAAGTTGTAAAAATTTTTTAATCCGAGGATTTAAAAGTCGATATAGCAAACGCATCAAAATTCGAATATCAGAATTCTGATATTCAATATAATCTTCCATATGACCCCATATACCAAACCATATGTGGCCGCTGATGTGGGGGAAAATAGATTTTCTTTCAGCCGCCTTAAAAATTACTTATTATTTTATGTTGATGTAGAAAATTTCGATTCTTGCCATCCAAAGTCAACACAACCATATCTCGATGTTCGAATATCAGAATTCTGATATTCGACATGATTCAATATGACCACATATTACAAAATATGTGGCAACCAATAAGGTGTTTTAATATATTTTTATTCATCTCCCTTAATGTAATTTAATATAAAAAAATTTTGTGAAAATTTTTTAATCCGAGGCTTTAAATGTCGATATAGCAAAACGCATCAAAATTCGAATATCAGAATTCTGATATTCAATATAATCCTCCATATGACCCCATATATCAAACCGTATGTGGCCGCAGATGTGGAGAGAAAATAGATTTTTATTCAGTCCCCTTAAAAATTACTTAATATTTTATATTGATGTAGAAAATTTCGATTCTTGCCATCCAAAGTCAATACAACCATATCTCGATGTTCGAATATCAGAATTCTGATATTCGACATGATTCAACATGACCACATCAATTAAAAAATATGTGGCAACCAATAAGGTGTTTTAATAGATTTTTATTCATCTCCCTTAATGTAATTTAATATTAAAAGTTGTTGTAAAAATTTTTTAATCCGAGGATTTAAAAGTCGATATAGCAAACGCATCAAAATTCGAATATCAGAATTCTGATATTCAATATAATCCTCCATATGACCCCATATACCAAACCATATGTGGCCGCCGATGTGTTGGAAAATAGATTTTCTTTCAGCCGCCTTAAAAATTACTTATTATTTTATATTGATGTAGAAAATTTCGATTCTTGCCATCCAAAGTCAACACAACCATATCTCGATGTTCGAATATCAGAATTCTGATATTCGACATGATTCAATATGACCACATCAATTACAAAATATGTATCAACCAATAAGGTGTTTTAATAGATTTTTATTCATCTCCCTTAATGTAATTTAATATTAAAAGTTGTAAAAATTTTTTAATCCGAGGATTTAAAAGTCGATATAGCAAACGCATCAAAATTCGAATATCAGAATTCTGATATTCAATATAATCTTCCATATGACCCCATATACCAAACCATATGTGGCCGCCGATGTGGGGGAAAATAGATTTTCTTTCAGCCGCCTTAAAAATTACTTATTATTTTATGTTGATGTAGAAAATTTCGATTCTTGCCATCCAAAGTCAACACAACCATATCTCGATGTTCGAATATCAGAATTCTGATATTCGACATGATTCAATATGACCACATATTACAAAATATGTGGCAACCAATAAGGTGTTTTAATATATTTTTATTCATCTCCCTTAATGTAATTTAATATAAAAAAATGTTGTGAAAATTTTTTAATCCGAGGCTTTAAATGTCGATATAGCGAAACGCATCAAAATTCGAATATCAGAATTCTGATATTCAATATAATCCTCCATATGACCCCATATATCAAACCGTATGTGGCCGCAGATGTGGAGAGAAAATAGATTTTTATTCAGTCCCCTTAAAAATTACTTAATATTTTATATTGATGTAAAAAATTTTGATTCTTGCCCTCCAAAGTCAACACAACCATATCTAGATGTTCGAATATCAGAATTCTGATATTCGACATGATTCAATATGACCACATCAATTACAAAATATGTGGCTACCAATAAGGTGTTTTAATAGATTTTTATTCATCTCCCTTAATGTAATTTAATATTAAAAGTTGTTGTAAAAATTTTTTAATCCGAGGATTTAAAAGTCGATATAGCAAACGCATCAAAATTCGAATATCAGAATTCTGATATTCAATATAATCCTCCATATGACCCCATATACCAAACCATATGTGGCCGCCGATGTGTTGGAAAATAGATTTTCTTTCAGCCACCTTAAAAATTACTTATTATTTTATATTGATGTAGAAAATTTCGATTCTTGCCATCCAAAGTCAACACAACCATATCTCGATGTTCGAATATCAGAATTCTGATATTCGACATGATTCAATATGACCACATCAATTACAAAATATGTATCAACCAATAAGGTGTTTTAATAGATTTTTATTCATCTCCCTTAATGTAATTTAATATTAAAAGTTGTAAAAATTTTTTAATCCGAGGATTTAAAAGTCGATATAGCAAACGCATCAAAATTCGAATATGAGAATTCTGATATTCAATATAATCTTCCATATGACCCCATATACCAAACCATATGTGGCCGCTGATGTGGGGGAAAATAGATTTTCTTTCAGCCGCCTTAAAAATTACTTATTATTTTATGTTGATGTAGAAAATTTCGATTCTTGCCATCCAAAGTCAACACAACCATATCTCGATGTTCGAATATCAGAATCCTGATATTCGACATGATTCAATATGACCACATATTACAAAATATGTGGCAACCAATAAGGTGTTTTAATATATTTTTATTCATCTCCCTTAATGTAATTTAATATAAAAAAATATTGTGAAAATTTTTTAATCCGAGGCTTTAAATGTCGATATAGCGAAACGCATCAAAATTCGAATATCAGAATTCTGATATTCAATATAATCCTCCATATGACCCCATATATCAAACCGTATGTGGCCCCAGATGTGGAGAGAAAATAGATTTTTATTCAGTTCCCTTAAAAATTACTTAATATTTTATATTGATGTAAAAAATTTTGATTCTTGCCCTCCAAAGTCAACACAACCATATCTAGATGTTCGAATATCAGAATTCTGATATTCGACATGATTCAATATGACCACATCAATTACAAAATATGTGAATACCAATAAGGGGTTTTAATATAGTTTTATTCATCTCCCTTAATGTAATTTAATATTAAAAATTGTTGTAAAAATTTTTTAATCCGAGGTCTTAAATGTCGATATAGCGAAACGCATCAAAATTCGAATATCAGAATTCTGATATTCAATATAATCCTCCATATGACCCCATATATCAAACCGTATGTGGCCGCCGATGTGGAGAGATAATAGATTTTCTTTCAGTCCACTTAAAAATTACTTAATATTTTATATTGATGTAGAAAATTTCGATTCTTGCCATCCAAAGTTAACACAACCATATCTCGATGTTCGAATATCAGAATTCTGATATTCGACATGATTCAATATGACCACATCAATTACAAAATATGTATCAACCAATAAGGTGTTTTAATATATTTTTATTCATCTCCCTTAATGTAATTTAATATTAAAAGTTGTAAAAATTTTTTAATCCGAGGATTTAAAAGTCGATATAGCAAACGCATCAAAATTCGAATATCAGAATTCTGATATTCAATATAATCTTCCATATGACCCCATATACCAAACCATATGTGGCCGCTGATGTGGGGGAAAATAGATTTTCTTTCAGCCGCCTTAAAAATTACTTATTATTTTATGTTGATGTAGAAAATTTCGATTCTTGCCATCCAAAGTCAACACAACCATATCTCGATGTTCGAATATCAGAATTCTGATATTCGACATGATTCAATATGACCACATATTACAAAATATGTGGCAACCAATAAGGTGTTTTAACATATTTTTATTCATCTCCCTTAATGTAATTTAATATAAAAAAATTTTGTGAAAATTTTTTAATCCGAGGCTTTAAATGTCGATATAGCGAAACGCATCAAAATTCGAATATCAGAATTCTGATATTCAATATAATCCTCCATATGACCCCATATATCAAACCGTATGTGGCCCCAGATGTGGAGAGAAAATAGATTTTTATTCAGTCCCCTTAAAAATTACTTAATATTTTATATTGATGTAAAAAATTTTGATTCTTTCCCTCCAAAGTCAACACAACCATATCTAGATGTTCGAATATCAGAATTCTGATATTCGACATGATTCAATATGACCACATCAATTAAAAAATATGTGAATACCAATAAGGTGTTTTAATATATTTTTATTCATCTCCCTTAATGTAATTTAATATTAAAAATTGTTGTAAAAATTTTTTAATCCGAGGCCTTAAATGTCGATATAGCGAAACGCATCAAAATTCGAATATCAGAATTCTGATATTCAATATAATCCTCCATATGACCCCATATATCAAACCGTATGTGGCCGCCAATGTGGAGAGATAATAGATTTTCTTTCAGTCCACTTAAAAATTACTTAATATTTTATATTGATGTAGAAAATTTCGATTCTTGCCATCCAAAGTCAATACAACCATATCTCGATGTTCGAATATCAGAATTCTGATATTCGACATGATTCAACATGACCACATCAATTAAAAAATATGTGGCAACCAATAAGGTGTTTTAATAGATTTTTATTCATCTCCCTTAATGTAATTTAATATTAAAAGTTGTTGTAAAAATTTTTTAATCCGAGGATTTAAAAGTCGATATAGCAAACGCATCAAAATTCGAATATCAGAATTCTGATATTCTATATAATCCTCCATATGACCCCATATACCAAACCATATGTGGCCGCCGATGTGTTGGAAAATAGATTTTCTTTCAGCCGCCTTAAAAATTACTTATTATTTTATATTGATGTAGAAAATTTCGATTCTTGCCATCCAAAGGCAACACAACCATATCTCGATGTTCGAATATCAGAATTCTGATATTCGACATGATTCAATATGACCACATCAATTACAAAATATGTATCAACCAATAAGGTGTTTTAATAGATTTTTATTCATCTCCCTTAATGTAATTTAATATTAAAAGTTGTAAAAATTTTTTAATCCGAGGATTTAAAAGTCGATATAGCAAACGCATCAAAATTCGAATATCAGAATTCTGATATTCAATATAATCTTCCATATGACCCCATATACCAAACCATATGTGGCCGCCGATGTGGGGGAAAATAGATTTTCTTTCAGCCGCCTTAAAAATTACTTATTATTTTATGTTGATGTAGAAAATTTCGATTCTTGCCATCCAAAGTCAACACAACCATATCTCGATGTTCGAATATCAGAATTCTGATATTCGACATGATTCAATATGACCACATATTACAAAATATGTGGCAACCAATAAGGTGTTTTAATATATTTTTATTCATCTCCCTTAATGTAATTTAATATAAAAAAATATTGTGAAAATTTTTTAATCCGAGGCTTTAAATGTCGATATAGCGAAACGCATCAAAATTCGAATATCAGAATTCTGATATTCAATATAATCCTCCATATGACCCCATATATCAAACCGTATGTGGCCCCAGATGTGGAGAGAAAATAGATTTTTATTCAGTTCCCTTAAAAATTACTTAATATTTTATATTGATGTAAAAAATTTTGATTCTTTCCCTCCAAAGTCAACACAACCATATCTAGATGTTCGAATATCAGAATTCTGATATTCGACATGATTCAATATGACCACATCAATTAAAAAATATGTGAATACCAATAAGGTGTTTTAATATATTTTTATTCATCTCCCTTAATGTAATTTAATATTAAAAATTGTTGTAAAAATTTTTTAATCCGAGGCCTTAAATGTCGATATAGCGAAACGCATCAAAATTCGAATATCAGAATTCTGATATTCAATATAATCCTCCATATGACCCCATATATCAAACCGTATGTGGCCGCCAATGTGGAGAGATAATAGATTTTCTTTCAGTCCACTTAAAAATTACTTAATATTTTATATTGATGTAGAAAATTTCGATTCTTGCCATCCAAAGTCAATACAACCATATCTCGATGTTCGAATATCAGAATTCTGATATTCGACATGATTCAACATGACCACATCAATTAAAAAATATGTGGCAACCAATAAGGTGTTTTAATAGATTTTTATTCATCTCCCTTAATGTAATTTAATATTAAAAGTTGTTGTAAAAATTTTTTAATCCAAGGATTTAAAAGTCGATATAGCAAACGCATCAAAATTCGAATATCAGAATTCTGATATTCAATATAATCCTCCATATGACCCCATATACCAAACCATATGTGGCCGCCGATGTGTTGGAAAATAGATTTTCTTTCAGCCGCCTTAAAAATTACTTATTATTTTATATTGATGTAGAAAATTTCGATTCTTGCCATCCAAAGTCAACACAACCATATCTCGATGTTCGAATATCAGAATTCTGATATTCGACATGATTCAATATGACCACATATTACAAAATATGTGGCAACCAATAAGGTGTTTAAATATATTTTTATTCATCTCCCTTAATGTAATTTAATATAAAAAAATGTTGTGAAAATTTTTTAATCCGAGGCTTTAAATGTCGATATAGCGAAACGCATCAAAATTCGAATATCAGAATTCTGATATTCAATATAATCCTCCATATGACCCCATATATCAAACCGTATGTGGCCGCAGATGTGGAGAGAAAATAGATTTTTATTCAGTCCCCTTAAAAATTACTTAATATTTTATATTGATGTAAAAAATTTTGATTCTTGCCCTCCAAAGTCAACACAACCATATCTAGATGTTCGAATATCAGAATTCTGATATTCGACATGATTCAATATGACCACATCAATTACAAAATATGTGGCTACCAATAAGGTGTTTTAATAGATTTTTATTCATCTCCCTTAATGTAATTTAATATTAAAAGTTGTTGTAAAAATTTTTTAATCCGAGGATTTAAAAGTCGATATAGCAAACGCATCAAAATTCGAATATCAGAATTCTGATATTCAATATAATCCTCCATATGACCCCATATACCAAACCATATGTGGCCGCCGATGTGTTGGAAAATAGATTTTCTTTCAGCCACCTTAAAAATTACTTATTATTTTATATTGATGTAGAAAATTTCGATTCTTGCCATCCAAAGTCAACACAACCATATCTCGATGTTCGAATATCAGAATTCTGATATTCGACATGATTCAATATGACCACATCAATTACAAAATATGTATCAACCAATAAGGTGTTTTAATAGATTTTTATTCATCTCCCTTAATGTAATTTAATATTAAAAGTTGTTGTACAAATTTTTTTACTCTGAGGATTTAAAAGTCGATATAGCAAACGCATCAAAATTCGAATATCAGAATTCTGATATTCAATATAATCTTCCATATGACCCCATATACCAAACCATATGTGGCCGCCGATGTGGGGGAAAATAGATTTTCTTTCAGCCGCCTTAAAAATTACTTATTATTTTATGTTGATGTAGAAAATTTCGATTCTTGTTATCCAAGGTCAACACAACCATATCTCGATGTTCGAATATCAGAATTCTGATATTCGACATGATTCAATATGACCACATATTACAAAATATGTGGCAACCAATAAGGTGTTTTAATATATTTTTATTCATCTCCCTTAATGTAATTTAATATAAAAAAATTTTGTGAAAATTTTTTAATCCGAGGCTTTAAATGTGGATATAGCGAGACGCATCAAAATTCGAATATCAGAATTCTGATATTCAATATAATCCTCCATATGACCCCATATATCAAACCGTATGTGGCCGCAGATGTGGAGAGAAAATAGATTTTTATTCAGTCCCCTTAAAAATTACTTAATATTTTATATTGATGTAAAAAATTTTGATTCTTGCCCTCCAAAGTCAACACAACCATATCTAGATGTTCGAATATCAGAATTCTGATTTTCGACATGATTCAATATGACCACATCCATTACAAAATATGTGGATACCAATAAGGTGTTTTAATATATTTTTATTCATCTCCCTTAATGTAATTTAATATTAAAAGTTGTTGTAAAAATTTTTTAATCCGAGGATTTAAAAGTCGATATAGCAAACGCATCAAAATTCGAATATCAGAATTCTGATATTCAATATAATCCTCCATATGACCCCATATACCAAACCATATGTGGCCGCCGATGTGTTGGAAAATAGATTTTCTTTCAGCCACCTTAAAAATTACTTATTATTTTATATTGATGTAGAAAATTTCGATTCTTGCCATCCAAAGTCAACACAACCATATCTCGATGTTCGAATATCAGAATTCTGATATTCGACATGATTCAATATGACCACATCAATTACAAAATATGTATCAACCAATAAGGTGTTTTAATAGATTTTTATTCATCTCCCTTAATGTAATTTAATATTAAAAGTTGTTGTAAAAATTTTTTAATCTGAGGATTTAAAAGTCGATATAGCAAACGCATCAAAATTCGAATATCAGAATTCTGATATTCAATATAATCTTCCATATGACCCCATATACCAAACCATATGTGGCCGCCGATGTGGGGGAAAATAGATTTTCTTTCAGCCGCCTTAAAAATTACTTATTATTTTATGTTGATGTAGAAAATTTCGATCTTGTTATCCAAAGTCAACACAACCATATCTCGATGTTCGAATATCAGAATTCTGATATTCGACATGATTCAATATGACCACAATTACAAAATATGTGGCAACCAATAAGGTGTTTTAATATATTTTTATTCATCTCCCTTAATGTAATTTAATATAAAAAATTTTGTGAAAATTTTTTAATCCGAGGCTTTAAATGTGGATATAGCGAGACGCATCAAAATTCGAATATCAGAATTCTGATATTCAATATAATCCTCCATATGACCCCATATCTCAAACCGTATGTGGCCACAGATGTGGAGAGAAAATAGATTTTTATTCAGTCTGATACCCTTCAACTCTAATAAGGTAGACTAAAATAATAACAGAGCTTTAAAAAAGACAAAGATTAATTTATTAACGAATGTAAACATATTTTAACAACTGTAAACAAATCTAAGTAGAACTGACATATGGCCAAACTAAGAAGACATCTAGTTATCAAGAAAAAACCCCTATAATATCTAAAGACATAACATGATTAAATGTGTCATCCTGACTAGCAGGAACAAAGACACAAACATAAAGATTAAGTACACATTTTATAAACAGTGCAGAAAGTAAGAGAAGCAGCTAGCCTCACACAGGGCTTTTATCTGAAATACTTTGTGATGTCATACCAATCTAAGCCAATCAGAGGTGATGACATCACAGACTCAATTCACTTCAGTTACATAGTCAAAACTAGACAGTCAAAAATTAAACAGACTTTTGACCCTACAACACTTAACCTTAGAATACATAACACTAGAACTCTTAACCTCAGAAATTACATTGGTCAAACAAGCAATCAGAATATCAAAACAAAGATAGATGCACAGTCACAATTGAGGTGAACAAAACAACACTTTTAGTTATCAATGCCCCCCATCACCACAATTGTGATGACCAAAAGAACTTAAACAATTCCTGAAAATCTTACACACTAACCAGACATTCCAGATTGGCCACAGCCTTACAAAATTCAACATAGAAAAACACTTTAACTATTGACACTAGTATCAAAAATACAAATAGGTATACCTCCCCGGGGAGCGATCATGAACATTTTAAAAAACATGATGATAATATTTACAACTAGTTGGTATGGTACATTCAAATCAATATTTTACAACATATACATTCAATTTCCAACCGTTGCCTCAGACATACATTTCACACAGGCGTCCAACTAGATATGAATTTACAAAAAATCCTAGAGGTCAGGAAGATGGTGTCCATTACAATGAGAGATGAGAAACAAACTTATATATTTTTTCTGGATAAGTCTCAATCTCCATCAGGTTAGCACCAAAATCCGACGTTATTGCCTAAAAAAATAGTTCAAAAAATTGAAAAAACATATCAAATGCAAAAGACAAAACTTAAATCATCGATTTTCAAATTCAAAGATTCTACTAACAAAAGAATCCAAAGCCAATTTTGGAAGGGGTTTCGTGAAGATGTCAGATAAATTATCCTTGCTTCTTACATAAGATATAGAAAATAACTCTTTAAATATCAGATCTCTAACAAATAAAAGTTTTATATCGATATGCTTTGACTTAGAGTTTTCTATGGGGGATTTAACAAAACTTATGGTTGCTTGGTTGTCAATATACATTATTGATTTTAGTTTGTTTAAATTTATAACACTTTTAGCAATACATTCATTAAAGATATTGTCGAACCAGACCAACTCTTTAGTAGCCTCCGTCATTGCTACGAATTCGGCCTCCATCGTAGATAGACTGATACACTTCTCTTTGAATGACCTCCAATTTATTGGGGAATTACCGAGAAAGATGATCTGTCCTCCCATTGATATTCTATCATCTCGGTTGGCTGCAAAGTCAGCGTCAGAGTAAACTACAATTTTGGGGTTTTCACAGAAAAACTTTAACTTAAACATTCGTGTGCTCCAAACATAACCGAGCAATCCAATCAAGCCATTCCAATGATCCAGGCCAGGAGAATTCTGAAATTGGCTAAAAATATTGACTGCATACGCAATATCAGGGCGAGTTCTATTAGCCAAAAAGGATAAGCACCCAAGCAAATTTCTATAGGGATAATTTACCATTTGGTTTTCTTCCTCCTTTGTCTGTGGGGATTGACTCTTCGAATAGATTATACCCTTAGATATTGGTAGAGACCTTATTGGAATGCTGAAGGATCTATACTTATCAAAAATTTCATGGATGTAACTTAATTGATGCATAAACAAGAAATTGTCACATTCTTCAAATTCTACTCCGAGGAGTTTCCTAGTTTTACCCAAAGCCTTAAGGTCAAAACTACTGCTTAATAACTGTATTACACTATTAATTTTACTTTCTGATTTACTGAAAACTACAAAATCATCTACGTAAAGAAGCAAAATCACATTGTTATTATAACTGTAAACACAATTACAATAATCAAACTTGGTAAATCCAATCCTCAAAAGAACCCTATCCATCTCGAAAAACCACTCTCTACCACTCTGGTGAAGACCGTAAATTGCCCTTTTTAATTTACAGACTAAGTTAACTCTTTGACTATCAGAAAAACCAGGAGGTTGTGACATGAATATATTCTCTTTCAAAGGAGCATACAAGTATGCACACTTAACATCAAACTGGCGATGAACCCATCCTAGATGACATACCAGCAACGAGAAGAAGAATCGAATTATACTGAAGTTAACGACAGGGCTGTACGTTTCGTCGTAACTCTCACCCTTGACTTGTCTGTAGCCTTGGGCCACAAGTCTAGCTTTAAACCTTACGACCTGTCCCTTATCATCACGTTTAACCGTGAACACCCACCTGCAACCTAAAACATTCGTGCCAGATGGTTTTGGAACCAAATCCCATACCTCCCTGTCTCTCATTGTTTGAAGTTCCTCCTCCATTGCTTTTAGCCACTCCTCTTTAAACTCCGACTTCACAGCCTGTTTGAAGGTGTTCGGAACTACCACATCTAGTCAGGACGTAAAACTCGCCGAACTTTGGCTGACATCAGAAACTGGGATCGGGCCGACGTACTCGTTCTTTCCAGCAAAATCAAAAATTGAAGGATCAAACTTTACCTGATTTGTAGAACAATAATCCTCCACTTCCCTTAATGAGCGAAGTCTTTTAGTGGAGTCCCCTGGGTAGAAGTAGATGTCGACGCGTGAGTTGTCCGATCTTCTTACAGCGTCTCTTCTCCATGGGATTTCTTTAAGTTCAGGTTCAGTCTCTTCGTCGCTGGTTTCGCCTTTCCCAGAATCCGGTCCAGCAATGTCGGGATGATGTTCACTTTCTAGAGGATAATCTCTGGGATAATCTGAAAAACTTTGATTTAAACCTCTATCAGAACACTCATCATCCAGGATGTAAGCAATTCCAAAATCTAAAGGTGCCTCTTCCTTATCAACAAAATAGTTAGTTGTGTTACCAAAATTTTTGAACATTTCTTTTTCATTAAAATTCACATTGATTGTCTCAACCACCTTGTTTTCATCTGGTAACCATATCCGGTACCCCTTCGTACCCAAAGCATAACCAACCATTACTCCCGGTTTGGCCCTATTATCAAGTTTACCCCTTTTCTGTTTGGGAATACCCACATACGCTTTAACCCCAAAGGGTTTTAGGTGTTTTACTGAGGGCTTATTGCCACTAAACAACTCAACGGGCGTTTCAGTTTGATCTGAGTGGCAAACCCGGTTCCATGTGTATGTGAAATGCAGGGCACATTCAGGCCAAAACTCTCGGGGTAGACCTGACTCTTCGATCATAGCTTTTACAGAGTCCATGACAGTTAGGTTAAAACGCTCAACCATTCCGTTCTGCTCTGGGGAAAAGGTATTAGTTTTCTCATGGACAATACCTAGATTTTCAAAGAAATCGTTAAACTCATTATTACAGAACTCTTTTCCATTATCACTCCTTACAGAAACAACTTTTGAGTTCAAAAACCTTTCATTTCTAGTGAAAAACTTCTTAAATACTTCAAAGGTGTCAGCTTTACTGTTAATTGGAAACACATTAACCTTTTTAGAGAAGTCATCAACAATAACAAAAAGGTATTTTTGACCATCTCTACCTTCAGGAGTTATAGGGCCACACAGGTCCATATGCAGAAGCTCTAACGGTCTCTTAGACCTTACACCACCAATTGGTTTGAAACTTTTCCTTTTACTTTTTGCTAATCTGCATGGTTCACACTCAATAGGTAGATTGGGCAGATCTGGCAGTCCCCTTACACAATCATTGTTTTTAGTTCTCAAGATCAAACCCTGACTAACATGGGCTAGTCTCCTATGCCATAAATTTAGACTGGACTTTTGAGGACTGGATTTTTCAGACACAGAAGTCTCAAATGTAACAGACTTCTTGGGTTTTGACAAAACAGGTTCAAAATTAGAATTTTTGATCACTTCAGGATAGGTGCAATAAATCCCATCTTTCAATTTAGCCGAAAACAAAATTCTTTCATGATTTTGAATTTTGATTACACCTCCCTCTCCATTAAAACTTAAACCAGCTTTATCTATAATATTGCCAGCAATCAAATTCCTCCTTAGTGAAGGTGAATACAAAACATTTTTCAAAACAATATTTTCATCATTAAATTTTAAATGGATATTCCCTTTACCCTCAACCATGAAGGTTGAGTCATTAGTAGCTACCTGGACCTTCTCATTACTAACCTTTTCAAAAGTGGAAAAATAAGACAAGTCCTTACAAAAATGATGTGATGCGGCTGTGTCTACAACAAATGCATCGGCATCACAGTCAGTCTCTGAAAGGCAAGTCTGAACTAATAAGCAGGTATACTTATCTTTTTGATGTCTGCCGCGTACCCCCGGCGACTGGTTCCTTCTGACTGGCGAGAAACCGTTCCTCCTCTTCCGTGAGATGGACCTCTCCTTTGGCTCATTGCACCTCCGTGCGATGTGGCCTATTCCTCCGCATCTGTAACATGTGACAGCCCTTTGTCGGGTCCCCGACCTTGGCCTCCGCTGGTCAGATGCCGGAACTTGGCAGCCTGAAGTTGATTCGGTGAAGAGGACCGAAATCTCCGTCTGGTCTGCTTTTCGCTGTTGAAGTCTGGCCTCCTCCGCCAGGACAGCCTCCTCGACCCTGTTGAAGCTGAAGTTCGGGTCAGGCCAGGCCATGATTGCCTGTACTAACGATGAGAATTCATCAGGGAGCCAGCGCAATATATGGAATATTACCCTGTCCTTGTCCATCGGGTGGCGAATTCCTTCTAGTTGATCTGCGATCTCTCTAACCTTGGCAAAGTAGATAGCCAAACCCTCTTGTTTAGCCGGCCTCACCTCAAGGAACCGATTGAACAGAATCTGATGACGGACCCGGTCATCAGGTTCAAAGTAGAGTTTCAGCTTCTTCCAAGCCTCGACAGGACCAACTTCATTTTTAATCAACCTTTTAAACTCCGGCTCTATGTTTAAGTAAATGGTTGACAAAGCCCTATCACATTTGTCGCTGAAAGAGTCTTTCTGATCAGCACTCGTGGGTGCCTTTTCCTTTTCATTCACTATTTTCCATAGGCCCCTCTCTATCAATAAGAATTTTATATCCACCGACCAAGAGGAATAATTCTTTCCGTTTAGTTTAGCTATACTTGGCGTGACCAAAGCCATGACTCAAACAAATTTTGAAGAACCGCCCCCCAGTCACCAGGGATCAACGGCAGACATCCAAAAAGGACAATCAATTACAACCACAGGGTTGGGCTGGGCCCATAACCCTTGATACCCTTCAACTCTAATAAGGTAGACTAAAATAATAACAGAGCTTTAAAAAAGACAAAGATTAATTTATTAACGAATGTAAACATATTTTAACAACTGTAAACAAATCTAAGTAGAACTGACATATGGCCAAACTAAGAAGACATCTAGTTATCAAGAAAAAACCCCTATAATATCTAAAGACATAACATGATTAAATGTGTCATCCTGACTAGCAGGAACAAAGACACAAACATAAAGATTAAGTACACATTTTATAAACAGTGCAGAAAGTAAGAGAAGCAGCTAGCCTCACACAGGGCTTTTATCTGAAATACTTTGTGATGTCATACCAATCTAAGCCAATCAGAGGTGATGACATCACAGACTCAATTCACTTCAGTTACATAGTCAAAACTAGACAGTCAAAAATTAAACAGACTTTTGACCCTACAACACTTAACCTTAGAATACATAACACTAGAACTCTTAACCTCAGAAATTACATTGGTCAAACAAGCAATCAGAATATCAAAACAAAGATAGATGCACAGTCACAATTGAGGTGAACAAAACAACACTTTTAGTTATCACAGTCCCCTTAAAAATTACTTAATATTTTATATTGATGTAAAAAATTTTGATTCTTGCCCTCCAAAGTCAACACAACCATATCTAGATGTTCGAATATCAGAATTCTGATTTTCGACATGATTCAATATGACCACATCCATTATAAAATATGTGGATACCAATAAGGTGTTTTAATATATTTTTATTCATCTCCCTTAATGTAATTTAATATTAAAAATTGTTGTAAAAATTTTTTAATCCGAGGTCTTAAATGTCGATATAGCGAAACGCATCAAAATTCGAATATCAGAATTCTGATATTCAATATAATCCTCCATATGACCCCATATATCAAACCGTATGTGGCCGCCGATGTGGAGAGATAATAGATTTTCTTTCAGTCCACTTAAAAATTACTTAATATTTTATATTGATGTAGAAAATTTCGATTCTTGCCATCCAAAGTCAACACAACCATATCTCGATGTTCGAATATCAGAATTCTGATATTCGACATGATTCAATATGACCACATCAATTAAAAAATATGTGGCAACCAATAAGGTGTTTTAATAGATTTTTATTCATCTCCCTTAAAGTAATTTAATATTAAAAGTTGTTGTAAAAATTTTTTAATCCGAGGATTTAAAAGTCGATATAGCAAACGCATCAAAATTCGAATATCAGAATTCTGATATTCAATATAATCCTCCATATGACCCCATATACCAAACCATATGTGGCCGCCGATGTGTTGGAAAATAGATTTTCTTTCAGCCGCCTTAAAAATTACGTATTATTTTATATTGATGTAGAAAATTTCGATTCTTGCCATCCAAAGTCAACACAACCATATCTCGATGTTCGAATATCAGAATTCTGATATTCGACATGATTCAATATGACCACATCAATTACAAAATATGTATCAACCAATAAGGTGTTTTAATAGATTTTTATTCATCTCCCTTAATGTAATTTAATATTAAAAGTTGTTGTGAAAATTTTTTAATCCGAGGCTTTAAATGTCGATATAGCGAAACGCATCAAAATTCGAATATCAGAATTCTGATATTCAATATAATCCTCCATATGACCCCATATATCAAACCGTATGTGGCCGCAGATGTGGAGAGAAAATAGATTTTTATTCAGTCCCCTTAAAAATTATTAATATTTTATATTGATGTAAAAAATTTTGATTCTTGCCCTCCAAAGTCAACACAACCATATCTAGATGTTCGAATATCAGAATTCTGATATTCGACATGATTCAATATGACCACATATTACAAAATATGTGGCAACCAATAAGGTGTTTTAATATATTTTTATTCATCTCCCTTAATGTAATTTAATATAAAAAAATTTTGTGAAAATTTTTTAATCCGAGGCTTTAAATGTCGATATAGCGAAACGCATCAAAATTCGAATATCAGAATTCTGATATTCAATAGAATCCTCCATATGACCCCATATATCAAACCGTATGTGGCCGCCGATGTGGAGAGATAATAGATTTTCTTTCAGTCCACTTAAAAATTACTTAATATTTTATATTGATGTAGAAAATTTCGATTCTTGCCATCCAAAGTCAACACAACCATATCTCGATGTTCGAATATCAGAATTCTGATATTCGACATGATTCAATATGACCACATCAATTAAAAAATATGTGGCAACCAATAAGGTGTTTTAATAGATTTTTATTCATCTCCCTTAATGTAATTTAATATTAAAAGTTGTTGTAAAAATTTTTTAATCCGAGGATTTAAAAGTCGATATAGCAAATGCATCAAAATTCGAATATCAGAATTCTGATATTCAATATAATCCTCCATATGACCCCATATACCAAACCATATGTGGCCGCCGATGTGTTGGAAAATAGATTTTCTTTCAGCCGCCTTAAAAATTACTTATTATTTTATATTGATGTAGAAAATTTCGATTCTTGCCATCCAAAGTCAACACAACCATATCTGGATGTTCGAATATCAGAATTATGATATTCGACATGATTCAATATGACTACATATTACAAAATATGTGGCAACCAATAAGGTGTTTTAATATATTTTTATTCATCTCCCTTAATGTAATTTAATATAAAAAAATTTTGTGAAAATTTTTCAATCCGAGGCTTTAAATGTCGATATAGCGAAACGCATCAAAATTCGAATATCAGAATTCTGATATTCAATATAATCCTCCATATGACCCCATATATCAAACCGTATGTGGCCGCAGATGTGGAGAGAAAATAGATTTTTATTCAGTCCCCTTAAAAATTACTTAATATTTTATATTGATGTAAAAAATTTTGATTCTTGCCCTCCAAAGTCAACACAACCATATCTAGATGTTCGAATATCAGAATTCGGATATTCGACATGATTCAATATGACCACATCCATTACAAAATATGTGGATACCAATAAGGTGTTTTAATATATTTTTATTCATCCCCCTTAATGTAATTTAATATTAAAAATTGTTGTAAAAATTTTTTAATCCGAGGCCTTAAATGTCGATATAGCGAAACGCATCAAAATTCGAATATCAGAATTCTGATATTCAATATAATCCTCCATATGACCCCATATATCAAACCGTATGTGGCCGCCGATGTGGAGAGATAATAGATTTTAATTCAGTCCCCTTAAAAATTACTTAATATTTTATATTGATGTAGAAAATTTCGATTCTTGCCATCCAAAGTCAACACAACCATATCTCGATGTTCGAATATCAGAATTCTGATATTCGACATGATTCAATATGACCACATCAATTAAAAAATATGTATCAACCAATAAGGTGTTTTAATAGATTTTTATTCATCTCCCTTAATGTAATTTAATATTAAAAGTTGTTGTAAAAATTTTTTAATCCGAGGATTTAAAAGTCGATATAGCAAACGCATCAAAATTCGAATATCAGAATTCTGATATTCAATATAATCTTCCATATGACCCCATATACCAAACCATATGTGGCCGCCGATGTGGGGGAAAATAGATTTTCTTTCAGCCGCCTTAAAAATTACTTATTATTTTATGTTGATGTAGAAAATTTCGATTCTTGCCATCCAAAGTCAACACAACCATATCTCGATGTTCGAATATCAGAATTCTGATATTCGACATGATTCAATATGACCACATATTACAAAATATGTGGCAACCAATAAGGTGTTTTAATATATTTTTATTCATCTCCCTTAATGTAATTTAATATAAAAAAATGTTGTGAAAATTTTTTAATCCGAGGCTTTAAATGTCGATATAGCGAAACGCATCAAAATTCGAATATCAGAATTCTGATATTCAATATAATCCTCCATATGACCCCATATATCAAACCGTATGTGGCCGCAGATGTGGAGAGAAAATAGATTTTTATTCAGTCCCCTTAAAAATTATTAATATTTTATATTGATGTAAAAAATTTTGATTCTTGCCCTCCAAAGTCAACACAACCATATCTAGATGTTCGAATATCAGAATTCTGATATTCGACATGATTCAATATGACCACATATTACAAAATATGTGGCAACCAATAAAGTGTTTTAATATATTTTTATTCATCTCCCTTAATGTAATTTAATATAAAAAAATTTTGTGAAAATTTTTTAATCCGAGGCTTTAAATGTCGATATAGCGAAACGCATCAAAATTCGAATATCAGAATTCTGATATTCAATAGAATCCTCCATATGACCCCATATATCAAACCGTATGTGGCCGCCGATGTGGAGAGATAATAGATTTTCTTTCAGTCCACTTAAAAATTACTTAATATTTTATATTGATGTAGAAAATTTCGATTCTTGCCATCCAAAGTCAACACAACCATATCTCGATGTTCGAATATCAGAATTCTGATATTCGACATGATTCAATATGACCACATCAATTCAAAAATATGTGGCAACCAATAAGGTGTTTTAATAGATTTTTATTCATCTCCCTTAATGTAATTTAATATTAAAAGTTGTTGTAAAAATTTTTTAATCCGAGGATTTAAAAGTCGATATAGCAAATGCATCAAAATTCGAATATCAGAATTCTGATATTCAATATAATCCTCCATATGACCCCATATACCAAACCATATGTGGCCGCCGATGTGTTGGAAAATAGATTTTCTTTCAGCCGCCTTAAAAATTACTTATTATTTTATATTGATGTAGAAAATTTCGATTCTTGCCATCCAAAGTCAACACAACCATATCTGGATGTTCGAATATCAGAATTATGATATTCGACATGATTCAATATGACTACATATTACAAAATATGTGGCAACCAATAAGGTGTTTTAATATATTTTTATTCATCTCCCTTAATGTAATTTAATATAAAAAAATTTTGTGAAAATTTTTCAATCCGAGGCTTTAAATGTCGATATAGCGAAACGCATCAAAATTCGAATATCAGAATTCTGATATTCAATATAATCCTCCATATGACCCCATATATCAAACCGTATGTGGCCGCAGATGTGGAGAGAAAATAGATTTTTATTCAGTCCCCTTAAAAATTACTTAATATTTTATATTGATGTAAAAAATTTTGATTCTTGCCCTCCAAAGTCAACACAACCATATCTAGATGTTCGAATATCAGAATTCTGATATTCGACATGATTCAATATGACCACATCCATTACAAAATATGTGGATACCAATAAGGTGTTTTAATATATTTTTATTCATCCCCCTTAATGTAATTTAATATTAAAAATTGTTGTAAAAATTTTTTAATCCGAGGCCTTAAATGTCGATATAGCGAAACGCATCAAAATTCGAATATCAGAATTCTGATATTCAATATAATCCTCCATATGACCCCATATATCAAACCGTATGTGGCCGCCGATGTGGTGAGATAATAGATTTTAATTCAGTCCCCTTAAAAATTACTTAATATTTTATATTGATGTAGAAAATTTCGATTCTTGCCATCCAAAGTCAACACAACCATATCTCGATGTTCGAATATCAGAATTCTGATATTCGACATGATTCAATATGACCACATCAATTAAAAAATATGTGGCAACCAATAAGGTGTTTTAATAGATTTTTATTCATCTCCCTTAATGTAATTTAATATTAAAAGTTGTTGTAAAAATTTTTTAATCCGAGGATTTAAAAGTCGATATAGCAAATGCATCAAAATTCGAATATCAGAATTCTGATATTCGACATGATTCAATATGACTACATATTACAAAATATGTGGCAACCAATAAGGTGTTTTAATATATTTTTATTCATCTCCCTTAATGTAATTTAATATAAAAAAATTTTGTGAAAATTTTTTAATCCGAGGCTTTAAATGTCGATATAGCGAAACGCATCAAAATTCGAATATCAGAATTCTGATATTCAATATAATCCTCCATATGACCCCATATATCAAACCGTATGTGGCCGCAGATGTGGAGAGAAAATAGATTTTTATTCAGTCCCCTTAAAAATTACTTAATATTTTATATTGATGTAAAAAATTTTGATTCTTGCCCTCCAAAGTCAACACAACCATATCTAGATGTTCGAATATCAGAATTCTGATATTCGACATGATTCAATATGACCACATCCATTACAAAATATGTGGATACCAATAAGGTGTTTTAATATATTTTTATTCATCCCCCTTAATGTAATTTAATATTAAAAATTGTTGTAAAAATTTTTTAATCCGAGGCCTTAAATGTCGATATAGCGAAACGCATCAAAATTCGAATATCAGAATTCTGATATTCAATATAATCCTCCATATGACCCCATATATCAAACCGTATGTGGCCGCCGATGTGGAGAGATAATAGATTTTAATTCAGTCCCCTTAAAAATTACTTAATATTTTATATTGATGTAGAAAATTTCGATTCTTGCCATCCAAAGTCAACACAACCATATCTCGATGTTCGAATATCAGAATTCTGATATTCGACATGATTCAATATGACCACATCAATTAAAAAATATGTGGCAACCAATAAGGTGTTTTAATAGATTTTTATTCATCTCCCTTAATGTAATTTAATATTAAAAGTTGTTGTAAAAATTTTTTAATCCGAGGATTTAAAAGTCGATATAGCAAATGCATCAAAATTCGAATATCAGAATTCTGATATTCGACATGATTCAATATGACTACATATTACAAAATATGTGGCAACCAATAAGGTGTTTTAATATATTTTTATTCATCTCCCTTAATGTAATTTAATATAAAAAAATTTTGTGAAAATTTTTTAATCCGAGGCTTTAAATGTCGATATAGCGAAACGCATCAAAATTCGAATATCAGAATTCTGATATTCAATATAATCCTCCATATGACCCCATATATCAAACCGTATGTGGCCGCAGATGTGGAGAGAAAATAGATTTTTATTCAGTCCCCTTAAAAATTACTTAATATTTTATATTGATGTAAAAAATTTTGATTCTTGCCCTCCAAAGTCAACACAACCATATCTCGATGTTCGAATATCAGAATTCTGATATTCGACATGATTCAATATGACCACATCAATTAAAAAATATGTGGCAACCAATAAGGTGTTTTAATATATTTTTATTCATCTCCCTTAATTTAATTTAATATAAAAAAATTTTGTGAAAATTTTTTAATCCGAGGCTTTAAATGTCGATATAGCGAAACGCATCAAAATTCGAATATCAGAATTCTGATATTCAATATAATCCTCCATATGACCCCATATATCAAACCGTATGTGGCCGCAGATGTGGAGAGAAAATAGATTTTTATTCAGTCCCCTTAAAAATTACTTAATATTTTATATTGATGTAGAAAATTTCGATTCTTGCCATCCAAAGTCAACACAACCATATCTCGATGTTCGAATATCAGAATTCTGATATTCGACATGATTCAATATGACCACATCAATTAAAAAATATGTGGCAACCAATAAGGTGTTTTAATAGATTTTTATTCATCTCCCTTAATGTAATTTAATATTAAAAGTTGTTGTAAAAATTTTTTAATCCGAGGATTTAAAAGTCGATATAGCAAATGCATCAAAATTCGAATATCAGAATTCTGATATTCAATATAATCCTCCATATGACCCCATATACCAAACCATATGTGGCCGCCGATGTGTTGGAAAATAGATTTTCTTTCAGCCGCTTAAAAATTACTTATTATTTTATATTGATGTAGAAAATTTCGATTCTTGCCATCCAAAGTCAACACAACCATATCTCGATGTTCGAATATCAGAATTCTGATATTCGACATGATTCAATATGACCACATCAATTACAAAATATGTATCAACCAATAAGGTGTTTTAATAGATTTTTATTCATCTCCCTTAATGTAATTTAATATTAAAAGTTGTTGTAAAAATTTTTTAATCCGAGGATTTAAAAGTCGATATAGCAAACGCATCAAAATTCGAATATCAGAATTCTGATATTCAATATAATCTTCCATATGACCCCATATACCAAACCATATGTGGCCGCCGATGTGGGGGAAAATAGATTTTCTTTCAGCCGCCTTAAAAATTACTTATTATTTTATGTTGATGTAGAAAATTTCGATTCTTGCCATCCAAAGTCAACACAACCATATCTCGATGTTCGAATATCAGAATTCTGATATTCGACATGATTCAATATGACCACATATTACAAAATATGTGGCAACCAATAAGGTGTTTTAATATATTTTTATTCATCTCCCTTAATGTAATTTAATATAAAAAAATTTTGTGAAAATTTTTTAATCCGAGGCTTTAAATGTCGATATAGCGAAACGCATCAAAATTCGAATATCAGAATTCTGATATTCAATATAATCCTCCATATGACCCCATATATCAAACCGTATGTGGCCGCAGATGTGGAGAGAAAATAGATTTTTATTCAGTCCCCTTAAAAATTATTAATATTTTATATTGATGTAAAAAATTTTGATTCTTGCCCTCCAAAGTCAACACAACCATATCTAGATGTTCGAATATCAGAATTCTGATATTCGACATGATTCAATATGACCACATCAATTAAAAAATATGTGGCAACCAATAAGGTGTTTTAATATATTTTTATTCATCTCCCTTAATTTAATTTAATATAAAAAAATTTTGTGAAAATTTTTTAATCCGAGGCTTTAAATGTCGATATAGCGAAACGCATCAAAATTCGAATATCAGAATTCTGATATTCAATATAATCCTCCATATGACCCCATATACCAAACCGTATGTGGCCGCAGATGTGGAGAGAAAATAGATTTTTATTCAGTCCCCTTAAAAATTACTTAATATTTTATATTGATGTAGAAAATTTCGATTCTTGCCATCCAAAGTCAACACAACCATATCTCGATGTTCGAATATCAGAATTCTGATATTCGACATGATTCAATATGACCACATCAATTAAAAAATATGTGGCAACCAATAAGGTGTTTTAATAGATTTTTATTCATCTCCCTTAATGTAATTTAATATTAAAAGTTGTTGTAAAAATTTTTTAATCCGAGGATTTAAAAGTCGATATAGCAAATGCATCAAAATTCGAATATCAGAATTCTGATATTCAATATAATCCTCCATATGACCCCATATACCAAACCATATGTGGCCGCCGATGTGTTGGAAAATAGATTTTCTTTCAGCCGCCTTAAAAATTACTTATTATTTTATATTGATGTAGAAAATTTCGATTCTTGCCATCCAAAGTCAACACAACCATATCTCGATGTTCGAATATCAGAATTCTGATATTCGACATGATTCAATATGACCACATCAATTACAAAATATGTATCAACCAATAAGGTGTTTTAATAGATTTTTATTCATCTCCCTTAATGTAATTTAATATTAAAAGTTGTTGTAAAAATTTTTTAATCCGAGGATTTAAAAGTCGATATAGCAAACGCATCAAAATTCGAATATCAGAATTCTGATATTCAATATAATCTTCCATATGACCCCATATACCAAACCATATGTGGCCGCCGATGTGGGGGAAAATAGATTTTCTTTCAGCCGCCTTAAAAATTACTTATTATTTTATGTTGATGTAGAAAATTTCGATTCTTGCCATCCAAAGTCAACACAACCATATCTCGATGTTCGAATATCAGAATTCTGATATTCGACATGATTCAATATGACCACATATTACAAAATATGTGGCAACCAATAAGGTGTTTTAATATATTTTTATTCATCTCCCTTAATGTAATTTAATATAAAAAAATTTTGTGAAAATTTTTTAATCCGAGGCTTTAAATGTCGATATAGCGAAACGCATCAAAATTCGAATATCAGAATTCTGATATTCAATATAATCCTCCATATGACCCCATATATCAAACCGTATGTGGCCGCAGATGTGGAGAGAAAATAGATTTTTATTCAGTCCCCTTAAAAATTATTAATATTTTATATTGATGTAAAAAATTTTGATTCTTGCCCTCCAAAGTCAACACAACCATATCTAGATGTTCGAATATCAGAATTCTGATATTCGACATGATTCAATATGACCACATCAATTAAAAAATATGTGGCAACCAATAAGGTGTTTTAATATATTTTTATTCATCTCCCTTAATTTAATTTAATATAAAAAAATTTTGTGAAAATTTTTTAATCCGAGGCTTTAAATGTCGATATAGCGAAACGCATCAAAATTCGAATATCAGAATTCTGATATTCAATATAATCCTCCATATGACCCCATATACCAAACCGTATGTGGCCGCAGATGTGGAGAGAAAATAGATTTTTATTCAGTCCCCTTAAAAATTACTTAATATTTTATATTGATGTAGAAAATTTCGATTCTTGCCATCCAAAGTCAACACAACCATATCTCGATGTTCGAATATCAGAATTCTGATATTCGACATGATTCAATATGACCACATCAATTAAAAAATATGTGGCAACCAATAAGGTGTTTTAATAGATTTTTATTCATCTCCCTTAATGTAATTTAATATTAAAAGTTGTTGTAAAAATTTTTTAATCCGAGGATTTAAAAGTCGATATAGCAAATGCATCAAAATTCGAATATCAGAATTCTGATATTCAATATAATCCTCCATATGACCCCATATACCAAACCATATGTGGCCGCCGATGTGTTGGAAAATAGATTTTCTTTCAGCCGCCTTAAAAATTACTTATTATTTTATATTGATGTAGAAAATTTCGATTCTTGCCATCCAAAGTCAACACAACCATATCTCGATGTTCGAATATCAGAATTCTGATATTCGACATGATTCAATATGACCACATCAATTACAAAATATGTATCAACCAATAAGGTGTTTTAATAGATTTTTATTCATCTCCCTTAATGTAATTTAATATTAAAAGTTGTTGTAAAAATTTTTTAATCCGAGGATTTAAAAGTCGATATAGCAAACGCATCAAAATTCGAATATCAGAATTCTGATATTCAATATAATCTTCCATATGACCCCATATACCAAACCATATGTGGCCGCCGATGTGGGGGAAAATAGATTTTCTTTCAGCCGCCTTAAAAATTACTTATTATTTTATGTTGATGTAGAAAATTTCGATTCTTGCCATCCAAAGTCAACACAACCATATCTCGATGTTCGAATATCAGAATTCTGATATTCGACATGATTCAATATGACCACATATTACAAAATATGTGGCAACCAATAAGGTGTTTTAATATATTTTTATTCATCTCCCTTAATGTAATTTAATATAAAAAAATTTTGTGAAAATTTTTTAATCCGAGGCTTTAAATGTCGATATAGCGAAACGCATCAAAATTCGAATATCAGAATTCTGATATTCAATATAATCCTCCATATGACCCCATATACCAAACCGTATGTGGCCGCAGATGTGGAGAGAAAATAGATTTTTATTCAGTCCCCTTAAAAATTACTTAATATTTTATATTGATGTAGAAAATTTCGATTCTTGCCATCCAAAGTCAACACAACCATATCTCGATGTTCGAATATCAGAATTCTGATATTCGACATGATTCAATATGACCACATCAATTACAAAATATGTATCAACCAATAAGGTGTTTTAATAGATTTTTATTCATCTCCCTTAATGTAATTTAATATTAAAAGTTGTTGTAAAAATTTTTTAATCCGAGGATTTAAAAGTCGATATAGCAAATGCATCAAAATTCGAATATCAGAATTCTGATATTCAATATAATCCTCCATATGACCCCATATACCAAACCGTATGTGGCCGCAGATGTGGAGAGAAAATAGATTTTTATTCAGTCCCCTTAAAAATTATTAATATTTTATATTGATGTAAAAAATTTTGATTCTTGCCCTCCAAAGTCAACACAACCATATCTAGATGTTCGAATATCAGAATTCTGATATTCGACATGATTCAATATGACCACATCAATTACAAAATATGTGGCTACCAATAAGGTGTTTTAATAGATTTTTATTCATCTCCCTTAATGTAATTTAATATTAAAAGTTGTTGTAAAAATTTTTTAATCCGAGGATTTAAAAGTCGATATAGCAAACGCATCAAAATTCGAATATCAGAATTCTGATATTCAATATAATCCTCCATATGACCCCATATACCAAACCATATGTGGCCGCCGATGTGTTGGAAAATAGATTTTCTTTCAGCCACCTTAAAAATTACTTATTATTTTATATTGATGTAGAAAATTTCGATTCTTGCCATCCAAAGTCAACACAACCATATCTCGATGTTCGAATATCAGAATTCTGATATTCGACATGATTCAATATGACCACATCAATTACAAAATATGTATCAACCAATAAGGTGTTTTAATAGATTTTTATTCATCTCCCTTAATGTAATTTAATATTAAAAGTTGTTGTACAAATTTTTTTACTCTGAGGATTTAAAAGTCGATATAGCAAACGCATCAAAATTCGAATATCAGAATTCTGATATTCAATATAATCTTCCATATGACCCCATATACCAAACCATATGTGGCCGCCGATGTGGGGGAAAATAGATTTTCTTTCAGCCGCCTTAAAAATTACTTATTATTTTATGTTGATGTAGAAAATTTCGATTCTTGTTATCCAAGGTCAACACAACCATATCTCGATGTTCGAATATCAGAATTCTGATATTCGACATGATTCAATATGACCACATATTACAAAATATGTGGCAACCAATAAGGTGTTTTAATATATTTTTATTCATCTCCCTTAATGTAATTTAATATAAAAAAATTTTGTGAAAATTTTTTAATCCGAGGCTTTAAATGTGGATATAGCGAGACGCATCAAAATTCGAATATCAGAATTCTGATATTCAATATAATCCTCCATATGACCCCATATATCAAACCGTATGTGGCCGCAGATGTGGAGAGAAAATAGATTTTTATTCAGTCCCCTTAAAAATTACTTAATATTTTATATTGATGTAAAAAATTTTGATTCTTGCCCTCCAAAGTCAACACAACCATATCTAGATGTTCGAATATCAGAATTCTGATTTTCGACATGATTCAATATGACCACATCCATTACAAAATATGTGGATACCAATAAGGTGTTTTAATATATTTTTATTCATCTCCCTTAATGTAATTTAATATTAAAAGTTGTTGTAAAAATTTTTTAATCCGAGGATTTAAAAGTCGATATAGCAAACGCATCAAAATTCGAATATCAGAATTCTGATATTCAATATAATCCTCCATATGACCCCATATACCAAACCATATGTGGCCGCCGATGTGTTGGAAAATAGATTTTCTTTCAGCCACCTTAAAAATTACTTATTATTTTATATTGATGTAGAAAATTTCGATTCTTGCCATCCAAAGTCAACACAACCATATCTCGATGTTCGAATATCAGAATTCTGATATTCGACATGATTCAATATGACCACATCAATTACAAAATATGTATCAACCAATAAGGTGTTTTAATAGATTTTTATTCATCTCCCTTAATGTAATTTAATATTAAAAGTTGTTGTAAAAATTTTTTAATCTGAGGATTTAAAAGTCGATATAGCAAACGCATCAAAATTCGAATATCAGAATTCTGATATTCAATATAATCTTCCATATGACCCCATATACCAAACCATATGTGGCCGCCGATGTGGGGGAAAATAGATTTTCTTTCAGCCGCCTTAAAAATTACTTATTATTTTATGTTGATGTAGAAAATTTCGATCTTGTTATCCAAAGTCAACACAACCATATCTCGATGTTCGAATATCAGAATTCTGATATTCGACATGATTCAATATGACCACAATTACAAAATATGTGGCAACCAATAAGGTGTTTTAATATATTTTTATTCATCTCCCTTAATGTAATTTAATATAAAAAATTTTGTGAAAATTTTTTAATCCGAGGCTTTAAATGTGGATATAGCGAGACGCATCAAAATTCGAATATCAGAATTCTGATATTCAATATAATCCTCCATATGACCCCATATCTCAAACCGTATGTGGCCACAGATGTGGAGAGAAAATAGATTTTTATTCAGTCTGATACCCTTCAACTCTAATAAGGTAGACTAAAATAATAACAGAGCTTTAAAAAAGACAAAGATTAATTTATTAACGAATGTAAACATATTTTAACAAGTGTAAACAAATCTAAGTAGAACTGACATATGGCCAAACTAAGAAGACATCTAGTTATCAAGAAAAAACCCCTATAATATCTAAAGACATAACATGATTAAATGTGTCATCCTGACTAGCAGGAACAAAGACACAAACATAAAGATTAAGTACACATTCTATAAACAGTGCAGAAAGTAAGAGAAGCAGCTAGCCTCACACAGGGCTTTTATCTGAAATACTTTGTGATGTCATACCAATCTAAGCCAATCAGAGGTGATGACATCACAGACTCAATTCACTTCAGTTACATAGTCAAAACTAGACAGTCAAAAATTAAACAGACTTTTGACCCTACAACACTTAACCTTAGAATACATAACACTAGAACTCTTAACCTCAGAAATTACATTGGTCAAACAAGCAATCAGAATATCAAAACAAAGATAGATGCACAGTCACAATTGAGGTGAACAAAACAACACTTTTAGTTATCAATGCCCCCCATCACCACAATTGTGATGACCAAAAGAACTTAAACAATTCCTGAAAATCTTACACACTAACCAGACATTCCAGATTGGCCACAGCCTTACAAAATTCAACATAGAAAAACACTTTAACTATTGACACTAGTATCAAAAATACAAATAGGTATACCTCCCCGGGGAGCGATCATGAACATTTTAAAAAACATGATGATAATATTTACAACTAGTTGGTATGGTACATTCAAATCAATATTTTACAACATATACATTCAATTTCCAACCGTTGCCTCAGACATACATTTCACACAGGCGTCCAACTAGATATGAATTTACAAAAAATCCTAGAGGTCAGGAAGATGGTGTCCATTACAATGAGAGATGAGAAACAAACTTATATATTTTTTCTGGATAAGTCTCAATCTCCATCAGGTTAGCACCAAAATCCGACGTTATTGCCTAAAAAAATAGTTCAAAAAATTGAAAAAACATATCAAATGCAAAAGACAAAACTTAAATCATCGATTTTCAAATTCAAAGATTCTACTAACAAAAGAATCCAAAGCCAATTTTGGAAGGGGTTTCGTGAAGATGTCAGATAAATTATCCTTGCTTCTTACATAAGATATAGAAAATAACTCTTTAAATATCAGATCTCTAACAAATAAAAGTTTTATATCGATATGCTTTGACTTAGAGTTTTCTATGGGGGATTTAACAAAACTTATGGTTGCTTGGTTGTCAATATACATTATTGATTTTAGTTTGTTTAAATTTATAACACTTTTAGCAATACATTCATTAAAGATATTGTCGAACCAGACCAACTCTTTAGTAGCCTCCGTCATTGCTACGAATTCGGCCTCCATCGTAGATAGACTGATACACTTCTCTTTGAATGACCTCCAATTTATTGGGGAATTACCGAGAAAGATGATCTGTCCTCCCATTGATATTCTATCATCTCGGTTGGCTGCAAAGTCAGCGTCAGAGTAAACTACAATTTTGGGGTTTTCACAGAAAAACTTTAACTTAAACATTCGTGTGCTCCAAACATAACCGAGCAATCCAATCAAGCCATTCCAATGATCCAGGCCAGGAGAATTCTGAAATTGGCTAAAAATATTGACTGCATACGCAATATCAGGGCGAGTTCTATTAGCCAAAAAGGATAAGCACCCAAGCAAATTTCTATAGGGATAATTTACCATTTGGTTTTCTTCCTCCTTTGTCTGTGGGGATTGACTCTTCGAATAGATTATACCCTTAGATATTGGTAGAGACCTTATTGGAATGCTGAAGGATCTATACTTATCAAAAATTTCATGGATGTAACTTAATTGATGCATAAACAAGAAATTGTCACATTCTTCAAATTCTACTCCGAGGAGTTTCCTAGTTTTACCCAAAGCCTTAAGGTCAAAACTACTGCTTAATAACTGTATTACACTATTAATTTTACTTTCTGATTTACTGAAAACTACAAAATCATCTACGTAAAGAAGCAAAATCACATTGTTATTATAACTGTAAACACAATTACAATAATCAAACTTGGTAAATCCAATCCTCAAAAGAACCCTATCCATCTCGAAAAACCACTCTCTACCACTCTGGTGAAGACCGTAAATTGCCCTTTTTAATTTACAGACTAAGTTAACTCTTTGACTATCAGAAAAACCAGGAGGTTGTGACATGAATATATTCTCTTTCAAAGGAGCATACAAGTATGCACACTTAACATCAAACTGGCGATGAACCCATCCTAGATGACATACCAGCAACGAGAAGAAGAATCGAATTATACTGAAGTTAACGACAGGGCTGTACGTTTCGTCGTAACTCTCACCCTTGACTTGTCTGTAGCCTTGGGCCACAAGTCTAGCTTTAAACCTTACGACCTGTCCCTTATCATCACGTTTAACCGTGAACACCCACCTGCAACCTAAAACATTCGTGCCAGATGGTTTTGGAACCAAATCCCATACCTCCCTGTCTCTCATTGTTTGAAGTTCCTCCTCCATTGCTTTTAGCCACTCCTCTTTAAACTCCGACTTCACAGCCTGTTTGAAGGTGTTCGGAACTACCACATCTAGTCAGGACGTAAAACTCGCCGAACTTTGGCTGACATCAGAAACTGGGATCGGGCCGACGTACTCGTTCTTTCCAGCAAAATCAAAAATTGAAGGATCAAACTTTACCTGATTTGTAGAACAATAATCCTCCACTTCCCTTAATGAGCGAAGTCTTTTAGTGGAGTCCCCTGGGTAGAAGTAGATGTCGACGCGTGAGTTGTCCGATCTTCTTACAGCGTCTCTTCTCCATGGGATTTCTTTAAGTTCAGGTTCAGTCTCTTCGTCGCTGGTTTCGCCTTTCCCAGAATCCGGTCCAGCAATGTCGGGATGATGTTCACTTTCTAGAGGATAATCTCTGGGATAATCTGAAAAACTTTGATTTAAACCTCTATCAGAACACTCATCATCCAGGATGTAAGCAATTCCAAAATCTAAAGGTGCCTCTTCCTTATCAACAAAATAGTTAGTTGTGTTACCAAAATTTTTGAACATTTCTTTTTCATTAAAATTCACATTGATTGTCTCAACCACCTTGTTTTCATCTGGTAACCATATCCGGTACCCCTTCGTACCCAAAGCATAACCAACCATTACTCCCGGTTTGGCCCTATTATCAAGTTTACCCCTTTTCTGTTTGGGAATACCCACATACGCTTTAACCCCAAAGGGTTTTAGGTGTTTTACTGAGGGCTTATTGCCACTAAACAACTCAACGGGCGTTTCAGTTTGATCTGAGTGGCAAACCCGGTTCCATGTGTATGTGAAATGCAGGGCACATTCAGGCCAAAACTCTCGGGGTAGACCTGACTCTTCGATCATAGCTTTTACAGAGTCCATGACAGTTAGGTTAAAACGCTCAACCATTCCGTTCTGCTCTGGGGAAAAGGTATTAGTTTTCTCATGGACAATACCTAGATTTTCAAAGAAATCGTTAAACTCATTATTACAGAACTCTTTTCCATTATCACTCCTTACAGAAACAACTTTTGAGTTCAAAAACCTTTCATTTCTAGTGAAAAACTTCTTAAATACTTCAAAGGTGTCAGCTTTACTGTTAATTGGAAACACATTAACCTTTTTAGAGAAGTCATCAACAATAACAAAAAGGTATTTTTGACCATCTCTACCTTCAGGAGTTATAGGGCCACACAGGTCCATATGCAGAAGCTCTAACGGTCTCTTAGACCTTACACCACCAATTGGTTTGAAACTTTTCCTTTTACTTTTTGCTAATCTGCATGGTTCACACTCAATAGGTAGATTGGGCAGATCTGGCAGTCCCCTTACACAATCATTGTTTTTAGTTCTCAAGATCAAACCCTGACTAACATGGGCTAGTCTCCTATGCCATAAATTTAGACTGGACTTTTGAGGACTGGATTTTTCAGACACAGAAGTCTCAAATGTAACAGACTTCTTGGGTTTTGACAAAACAGGTTCAAAATTAGAATTTTTGATCACTTCAGGATAGGTGCAATAAATCCCATCTTTCAATTTAGCCGAAAACAAAATTCTTTCATGATTTTGAATTTTGATTACACCTCCCTCTCCATTAAAACTTAAACCAGCTTTATCTATAATATTGCCAGCAATCAAATTCCTCCTTAGTGAAGGTGAATACAAAACATTTTTCAAAACAATATTTTCATCATTAAATTTTAAATGGATATTCCCTTTACCCTCAACCATGAAGGTTGAGTCATTAGTAGCTACCTGGACCTTCTCATTACTAACCTTTTCAAAAGTGGAAAAATAAGACAAGTCCTTACAAAAATGATGTGATGCGGCTGTGTCTACAACAAATGCATCGGCATCACAGTCAGTCTCTGAAAGGCAAGTCTGAACTAATAAGCAGGTATACTTATCTTTTTGATGTCTGCCGCGTACCCCCGGCGACTGGTTCCTTCTGACTGGCGAGAAACCGTTCCTCCTCTTCCGTGAGATGGACCTCTCCTTTGGCTCATTGCACCTCCGTGCGATGTGGCCTATTCCTCCGCATCTGTAACATGTGACAGCCCTTTGTCGGGTCCCCGACCTTGGCCTCCGCTGGTCAGATGCCGGAACTTGGCAGCCTGAAGTTGATTCGGTGAAGAGGACCGAAATCTCCGTCTGGTCTGCTTTTCGCTGTTGAAGTCTGGCCTCCTCCGCCAGGACAGCCTCCTCGACCCTGTTGAAGCTGAAGTTCGGGTCAGGCCAGGCCATGATTGCCTGTACTAACGATGAGAATTCATCAGGGAGCCAGCGCAATATATGGAATATTACCCTGTCCTTGTCCATCGGGTGGCGAATTCCTTCTAGTTGATCTGCGATCTCTCTAACCTTGGCAAAGTAGATAGCCAAACCCTCTTGTTTAGCCGGCCTCACCTCAAGGAACCGATTGAACAGAATCTGATGACGGACCCGGTCATCAGGTTCAAAGTAGAGTTTCAGCTTCTTCCAAGCCTCGACAGGACCAACTTCATTTTTAATCAACCTTTTAAACTCCGGCTCTATGTTTAAGTAAATGGTTGACAAAGCCCTATCACATTTGTCGCTGAAAGAGTCTTTCTGATCAGCACTCGTGGGTGCCTTTTCCTTTTCATTCACTATTTTCCATAGGCCCCTCTCTATCAATAAGAATTTTATATCCACCGACCAAGAGGAATAATTCTTTCCGTTTAGTTTAGCTATACTTGGCGTGACCAAAGCCATGACTCAAACAAATTTTGAAGAACCGCCCCCCAGTCACCAGGGATCAACGGCAGACATCCAAAAAGGACAATCAATTACAACCACAGGGTTGGGCTGGGCCCATAACCCTTGATACCCTTCAACTCTAATAAGGTAGACTAAAATAATAACAGAGCTTTAAAAAAGACAAAGATTAATTTATTAACGAATGTAAACATATTTTAACAACTGTAAACAAATCTAAGTAGAACTGACATATGGCCAAACTAAGAAGACATCTAGTTATCAAGAAAAAACCCCTATAATATCTAAAGACATAACATGATTAAATGTGTCATCCTGACTAGCAGGAACAAAGACACAAACATAAAGATTAAGTACACATTTTATAAACAGTGCAGAAAGTAAGAGAAGCAGCTAGCCTCACACAGGGCTTTTATCTGAAATACTTTGTGATGTCATACCAATCTAAGCCAATCAGAGGTGATGACATCACAGACTCAATTCACTTCAGTTACATAGTCAAAACTAGACAGTCAAAAATTAAACAGACTTTTGACCCTACAACACTTAACCTTAGAATACATAACACTAGAACTCTTAACCTCAGAAATTACATTGGTCAAACAAGCAATCAGAATATCAAAACAAAGATAGATGCACAGTCACAATTGAGGTGAACAAAACAACACTTTTAGTTATCACAGTCCCCTTAAAAATTACTTAATATTTTATATTGATGTAAAAAATTTTGATTCTTGCCCTCCAAAGTCAACACAACCATATCTAGATGTTCGAATATCAGAATTCTGATTTTCGACATGATTCAATATGACCACATCCATTATAAAATATGTGGATACCAATAAGGTGTTTTAATATATTTTTATTCATCTCCCTTAATGTAATTTAATATTAAAAATTGTTGTAAAAATTTTTTAATCCGAGGTCTTAAATGTCGATATAGCGAAACGCATCAAAATTCGAATATCAGAATTCTGATATTCAATATAATCCTCCATATGACCCCATATATCAAACCGTATGTGGCCGCCGATGTGGAGAGATAATAGATTTTCTTTCAGTCCACTTAAAAATTACTTAATATTTTATATTGATGTAGAAAATTTCGATTCTTGCCATCCAAAGTCAACACAACCATATCTCGATGTTCGAATATCAGAATTCTGATATTCGACATGATTCAATATGACCACATCAATTAAAAAATATGTGGCAACCAATAAGGTGTTTTAATAGATTTTTATTCATCTCCCTTAAAGTAATTTAATATTAAAAGTTGTTGTAAAAATTTTTTAATCCGAGGATTTAAAAGTCGATATAGCAAACGCATCAAAATTCGAATATCAGAATTCTGATATTCAATATAATCCTCCATATGACCCCATATACCAAACCATATGTGGCCGCCGATGTGTTGGAAAATAGATTTTCTTTCAGCCGCCTTAAAAATTACGTATTATTTTATATTGATGTAGAAAATTTCGATTCTTGCCATCCAAAGTCAACACAACCATATCTCGATGTTCGAATATCAGAATTCTGATATTCGACATGATTCAATATGACCACATCAATTACAAAATATGTATCAACCAATAAGGTGTTTTAATAGATTTTTATTCATCTCCCTTAATGTAATTTAATATTAAAAGTTGTTGTGAAAATTTTTTAATCCGAGGCTTTAAATGTCGATATAGCGAAACGCATCAAAATTCGAATATCAGAATTCTGATATTCAATATAATCCTCCATATGACCCCATATATCAAACCGTATGTGGCCGCAGATGTGGAGAGAAAATAGATTTTTATTCAGTCCCCTTAAAAATTATTAATATTTTATATTGATGTAAAAAATTTTGATTCTTGCCCTCCAAAGTCAACACAACCATATCTAGATGTTCGAATATCAGAATTCTGATATTCGACATGATTCAATATGACCACATATTACAAAATATGTGGCAACCAATAAGGTGTTTTAATATATTTTTATTCATCTCCCTTAATGTAATTTAATATAAAAAAATTTTGTGAAAATTTTTTAATCCGAGGCTTTAAATGTCGATATAGCGAAACGCATCAAAATTCGAATATCAGAATTCTGATATTCAATAGAATCCTCCATATGACCCCATATATCAAACCGTATGTGGCCGCCGATGTGGAGAGATAATAGATTTTCTTTCAGTCCACTTAAAAATTACTTAATATTTTATATTGATGTAGAAAATTTCGATTCTTGCCATCCAAAGTCAACACAACCATATCTCGATGTTCGAATATCAGAATTCTGATATTCGACATGATTCAATATGACCACATCAATTAAAAAATATGTGGCAACCAATAAGGTGTTTTAATAGATTTTTATTCATCTCCCTTAATGTAATTTAATATTAAAAGTTGTTGTAAAAATTTTTTAATCCGAGGATTTAAAAGTCGATATAGCAAATGCATCAAAATTCGAATATCAGAATTCTGATATTCAATATAATCCTCCATATGACCCCATATACCAAACCATATGTGGCCGCCGATGTGTTGGAAAATAGATTTTCTTTCAGCCGCCTTAAAAATTACTTATTATTTTATATTGATGTAGAAAATTTCGATTCTTGCCATCCAAAGTCAACACAACCATATCTGGATGTTCGAATATCAGAATTATGATATTCGACATGATTCAATATGACTACATATTACAAAATATGTGGCAACCAATAAGGTGTTTTAATATATTTTTATTCATCTCCCTTAATGTAATTTAATATAAAAAAATTTTGTGAAAATTTTTCAATCCGAGGCTTTAAATGTCGATATAGCGAAACGCATCAAAATTCGAATATCAGAATTCTGATATTCAATATAATCCTCCATATGACCCCATATATCAAACCGTATGTGGCCGCAGATGTGGAGAGAAAATAGATTTTTATTCAGTCCCCTTAAAAATTACTTAATATTTTATATTGATGTAAAAAATTTTGATTCTTGCCCTCCAAAGTCAACACAACCATATCTAGATGTTCGAATATCAGAATTCTGATATTCGACATGATTCAATATGACCACATCCATTACAAAATATGTGGATACCAATAAGGTGTTTTAATATATTTTTATTCATCCCCCTTAATGTAATTTAATATTAAAAATTGTTGTAAAAATTTTTTAATCCGAGGCCTTAAATGTCGATATAGCGAAACGCATCAAAATTCGAATATCAGAATTCTGATATTCAATATAATCCTCCATATGACCCCATATATCAAACCGTATGTGGCCGCCGATGTGGAGAGATAATAGATTTTAATTCAGTCCCCTTAAAAATTACTTAATATTTTATATTGATGTAGAAAATTTCGATTCTTGCCATCCAAAGTCAACACAACCATATCTCGATGTTCGAATATCAGAATTCTGATATTCGACATGATTCAATATGACCACATCAATTAAAAAATATGTATCAACCAATAAGGTGTTTTAATAGATTTTTATTCATCTCCCTTAATGTAATTTAATATTAAAAGTTGTTGTAAAAATTTTTTAATCCGAGGATTTAAAAGTCGATATAGCAAACGCATCAAAATTCGAATATCAGAATTCTGATATTCAATATAATCTTCCATATGACCCCATATACCAAACCATATGTGGCCGCCGATGTGGGGGAAAATAGATTTTCTTTCAGCCGCATTAAAAATTACTTATTATTTTATGTTGATGTAGAAAATTTCGATTCTTGCCATCCAAAGTCAACACAACCATATCTCGATGTTCGAATATCAGAATTCTGATATTCGACATGATTCAATATGACCACATATTACAAAATATGTGGCAACCAATAAGGTGTTTTAATATATTTTTATTCATCTCCCTTAATGTAATTTAATATAAAAAAATGTTGTGAAAATTTTTTAATCCGAGGCTTTAAATGTCGATATAGCGAAACGCATCAAAATTCGAATATCAGAATTCTGATATTCAATATAATCCTCCATATGACCCCATATATCAAACCGTATGTGGCCGCAGATGTGGAGAGAAAATAGATTTTTATTCAGTCCCCTTAAAAATTATTAATATTTTATATTGATGTAAAAAATTTTGATTCTTGCCCTCCAAAGTCAACACAACCATATCTAGATGTTCGAATATCAGAATTCTGATATTCGACATGATTCAATATGACCACATATTACAAAATATGTGGCAACCAATAAAGTGTTTTAATATATTTTTATTCATCTCCCTTAATGTAATTTAATATAAAAAAATTTTGTGAAAATTTTTTAATCCGAGGCTTTAAATGTCGATATAGCGAAACGCATCAAAATTCGAATATCAGAATTCTGATATTCAATAGAATCCTCCATATGACCCCATATATCAAACCGTATGTGGCCGCCGATGTGGAGAGATAATAGATTTTCTTTCAGTCCACTTAAAAATTACTTAATATTTTATATTGATGTAGAAAATTTCGATTCTTGCCATCCAAAGTCAACACAACCATATCTCGATGTTCGAATATCAGAATTCTGATATTCGACATGATTCAATATGACCACATCAATTCAAAAATATGTGGCAACCAATAAGGTGTTTTAATAGATTTTTATTCATCTCCCTTAATGTAATTTAATATTAAAAGTTGTTGTAAAAATTTTTTAATCCGAGGATTTAAAAGTCGATATAGCAAATGCATCAAAATTCGAATATCAGAATTCTGATATTCAATATAATCCTCCATATGACCCCATATACCAAACCATATGTGGCCGCCGATGTGTTGGAAAATAGATTTTCTTTCAGCCGCCTTAAAAATTACTTATTATTTTATATTGATGTAGAAAATTTCGATTCTTGCCATCCAAAGTCAACACAACCATATCTGGATGTTCGAATATCAGAATTATGATATTCGACATGATTCAATATGACTACATATTACAAAATATGTGGCAACCAATAAGGTGTTTTAATATATTTTTATTCATCTCCCTTAATGTAATTTAATATAAAAAAATTTTGTGAAAATTTTTCAATCCGAGGCTTTAAATGTCGATATAGCGAAACGCATCAAAATTCGAATATCAGAATTCTGATATTCAATATAATCCTCCATATGACCCCATATATCAAACCGTATGTGGCCGCAGATGTGGAGAGAAAATAGATTTTTATTCAGTCCCCTTAAAAATTACTTAATATTTTATATTGATGTAAAAAATTTTGATTCTTGCCCTCCAAAGTCAACACAACCATATCTAGATGTTCGAATATCAGAATTCTGATATTCGACATGATTCAATATGACCACATCCATTACAAAATATGTGGATACCAATAAGGTGTTTTAATATATTTTTATTCATCCCCCTTAATGTAATTTAATATTAAAAATTGTTGTAAAAATTTTTTAATCCGAGGCCTTAAATGTCGATATAGCGAAACGCATCAAAATTCGAATATCAGAATTCTGATATTCAATATAATCCTCCATATGACCCCATATATCAAACCGTATGTGGCCGCCGATGTGGTGAGATAATAGATTTTAATTCAGTCCCCTTAAAAATTACTTAATATTTTATATTGATGTAGAAAATTTCGATTCTTGCCATCCAAAGTCAACACAACCATATCTCGATGTTCGAATATCAGAATTCTGATATTCGACATGATTCAATATGACCACATCAATTAAAAAATATGTGGCAACCAATAAGGTGTTTTAATAGATTTTTATTCATCTCCCTTAATGTAATTTAATATTAAAAGTTGTTGTAAAAATTTTTTAATCCGAGGATTTAAAAGTCGATATAGCAAATGCATCAAAATTCGAATATCAGAATTCTGATATTCGACATGATTCAATATGACTACATATTACAAAATATGTGGCAACCAATAAGGTGTTTTAATATATTTTTATTCATCTCCCTTAATGTAATTTAATATAAAAAAATTTTGTGAAAATTTTTTAATCCGAGGCTTTAAATGTCGATATAGCGAAACGCATCAAAATTCGAATATCAGAATTCTGATATTCAATATAATCCTCCATATGACCCCATATATCAAACCGTATGTGGCCGCAGATGTGGAGAGAAAATAGATTTTTATTCAGTCCCCTTAAAAATTACTTAATATTTTATATTGATGTAAAAAATTTTGATTCTTGCCCTCCAAAGTCAACACAACCATATCTAGATGTTCGAATATCAGAATTCTGATATTCGACATGATTCAATATGACCACATCCATTACAAAATATGTGGATACCAATAAGGTGTTTTAATATATTTTTATTCATCCCCCTTAATGTAATTTAATATTAAAAATTGTTGTAAAAATTTTTTAATCCGAGGCCTTAAATGTCGATATAGCGAAACGCATCAAAATTCGAATATCAGAATTCTGATATTCAATATAATCCTCCATATGACCCCATATATCAAACCGTATGTGGCCGCCGATGTGGAGAGATAATAGATTTTAATTCAGTCCCCTTAAAAATTACTTAATATTTTATATTGATGTAGAAAATTTCGATTCTTGCCATCCAAAGTCAACACAACCATATCTCGATGTTCGAATATCAGAATTCTGATATTCGACATGATTCAATATGACCACATCAATTAAAAAATATGTGGCAACCAATAAGGTGTTTTAATAGATTTTTATTCATCTCCCTTAATGTAATTTAATATTAAAAGTTGTTGTAAAAATTTTTTAATCCGAGGATTTAAAAGTCGATATAGCAAATGCATCAAAATTCGAATATCAGAATTCTGATATTCGACATGATTCAATATGACTACATATTACAAAATATGTGGCAACCAATAAGGTGTTTTAATATATTTTTATTCATCTCCCTTAATGTAATTTAATATAAAAAAATTTTGTGAAAATTTTTTAATCCGAGGCTTTAAATGTCGATATAGCGAAACGCATCAAAATTCGAATATCAGAATTCTGATATTCAATATAATCCTCCATATGACCCCATATATCAAACCGTATGTGGCCGCAGATGTGGAGAGAAAATAGATTTTTATTCAGTCCCCTTAAAAATTACTTAATATTTTATATTGATGTAAAAAATTTTGATTCTTGCCCTCCAAAGTCAACACAACCATATCTCGATGTTCGAATATCAGAATTCTGATATTCGACATGATTCAATATGACCACATCAATTAAAAAATATGTGGCAACCAATAAGGTGTTTTAATATATTTTTATTCATCTCCCTTAATTTAATTTAATATAAAAAAATTTTGTGAAAATTTTTTAATCCGAGGCTTTAAATGTCGATATAGCGAAACGCATCAAAATTCGAATATCAGAATTCTGATATTCAATATAATCCTCCATATGACCCCATATATCAAACCGTATGTGGCCGCAGATGTGGAGAGAAAATAGATTTTTATTCAGTCCCCTTAAAAATTACTTAATATTTTATATTGATGTAGAAAATTTCGATTCTTGCCATCCAAAGTCAACACAACCATATCTCGATGTTCGAATATCAGAATTCTGATATTCGACATGATTCAATATGACCACATCAATTAAAAAATATGTGGCAACCAATAAGGTGTTTTAATAGATTTTTATTCATCTCCCTTAATGTAATTTAATATTAAAAGTTGTTGTAAAAATTTTTTAATCCGAGGATTTAAAAGTCGATATAGCAAATGCATCAAAATTCGAATATCAGAATTCTGATATTCAATATAATCCTCCATATGACCCCATATACCAAACCATATGTGGCCGCCGATGTGTTGGAAAATAGATTTTCTTTCAGCCGCTTAAAAATTACTTATTATTTTATATTGATGTAGAAAATTTCGATTCTTGCCATCCAAAGTCAACACAACCATATCTCGATGTTCGAATATCAGAATTCTGATATTCGACATGATTCAATATGACCACATCAATTACAAAATATGTATCAACCAATAAGGTGTTTTAATAGATTTTTATTCATCTCCCTTAATGTAATTTAATATTAAAAGTTGTTGTAAAAATTTTTTAATCCGAGGATTTAAAAGTCGATATAGCAAACGCATCAAAATTCGAATATCAGAATTCTGATATTCAATATAATCTTCCATATGACCCCATATACCAAACCATATGTGGCCGCCGATGTGGGGGAAAATAGATTTTCTTTCAGCCGCCTTAAAAATTACTTATTATTTTATGTTGATGTAGAAAATTTCGATTCTTGCCATCCAAAGTCAACACAACCATATCTCGATGTTCGAATATCAGAATTCTGATATTCGACATGATTCAATATGACCACATATTACAAAATATGTGGCAACCAATAAGGTGTTTTAATATATTTTTATTCATCTCCCTTAATGTAATTTAATATAAAAAAATTTTGTGAAAATTTTTTAATCCGAGGCTTTAAATGTCGATATAGCGAAACGCATCAAAATTCGAATATCAGAATTCTGATATTCAATATAATCCTCCATATGACCCCATATATCAAACCGTATGTGGCCGCAGATGTGGAGAGAAAATAGATTTTTATTCAGTCCCCTTAAAAATTATTAATATTTTATATTGATGTAAAAAATTTTGATTCTTGCCCTCCAAAGTCAACACAACCATATCTAGATGTTCGAATATCAGAATTCTGATATTCGACATGATTCAATATGACCACATCAATTAAAAAATATGTGGCAACCAATAAGGTGTTTTAATATATTTTTATTCATCTCCCTTAATTTAATTTAATATAAAAAAATTTTGTGAAAATTTTTTAATCCGAGGCTTTAAATGTCGATATAGCGAAACGCATCAAAATTCGAATATCAGAATTCTGATATTCAATATAATCCTCCATATGACCCCATATACCAAACCGTATGTGGCCGCAGATGTGGAGAGAAAATAGATTTTTATTCAGTCCCCTTAAAAATTACTTAATATTTTATATTGATGTAGAAAATTTCGATTCTTGCCATCCAAAGTCAACACAACCATATCTCGATGTTCGAATATCAGAATTCTGATATTCGACATGATTCAATATGACCACATCAATTAAAAAATATGTGGCAACCAATAAGGTGTTTTAATAGATTTTTATTCATCTCCCTTAATGTAATTTAATATTAAAAGTTGTTGTAAAAATTTTTTAATCCGAGGATTTAAAAGTCGATATAGCAAATGCATCAAAATTCGAATATCAGAATTCTGATATTCAATATAATCCTCCATATGACCCCATATACCAAACCATATGTGGCCGCCGATGTGTTGGAAAATAGATTTTCTTTCAGCCGCCTTAAAAATTACTTATTATTTTATATTGATGTAGAAAATTTCGATTCTTGCCATCCAAAGTCAACACAACCATATCTCGATGTTCGAATATCAGAATTCTGATATTCGACATGATTCAATATGACCACATCAATTACAAAATATGTATCAACCAATAAGGTGTTTTAATAGATTTTTATTCATCTCCCTTAATGTAATTTAATATTAAAAGTTGTTGTAAAAATTTTTTAATCCGAGGATTTAAAAGTCGATATAGCAAACGCATCAAAATTCGAATATCAGAATTCTGATATTCAATATAATCTTCCATATGACCCCATATACCAAACCATATGTGGCCGCCGATGTGGGGGAAAATAGATTTTCTTTCAGCCGCCTTAAAAATTACTTATTATTTTATGTTGATGTAGAAAATTTCGATTCTTGCCATCCAAAGTCAACACAACCATATCTCGATGTTCGAATATCAGAATTCTGATATTCGACATGATTCAATATGACCACATATTACAAAATATGTGGCAACCAATAAGGTGTTTTAATATATTTTTATTCATCTCCCTTAATGTAATTTAATATAAAAAAATTTTGTGAAAATTTTTTAATCCGAGGCTTTAAATGTCGATATAGCGAAACGCATCAAAATTCGAATATCAGAATTCTGATATTCAATATAATCCTCCATATGACCCCATATATCAAACCGTATGTGGCCGCAGATGTGGAGAGAAAATAGATTTTTATTCAGTCCCCTTAAAAATTATTAATATTTTATATTGATGTAAAAAATTTTGATTCTTGCCCTCCAAAGTCAACACAACCATATCTAGATGTTCGAATATCAGAATTCTGATATTCGACATGATTCAATATGACCACATCAATTAAAAAATATGTGGCAACCAATAAGGTGTTTTAATATATTTTTATTCATCTCCCTTAATTTAATTTAATATAAAAAAATTTTGTGAAAATTTTTTAATCCGAGGCTTTAAATGTCGATATAGCGAAACGCATCAAAATTCGAATATCAGAATTCTGATATTCAATATAATCCTCCATATGACCCCATATACCAAACCGTATGTGGCCGCAGATGTGGAGAGAAAATAGATTTTTATTCAGTCCCCTTAAAAATTACTTAATATTTTATATTGATGTAGAAAATTTCGATTCTTGCCATCCAAAGTCAACACAACCATATCTCGATGTTCGAATATCAGAATTCTGATATTCGACATGATTCAATATGACCACATCAATTAAAAAATATGTGGCAACCAATAAGGTGTTTTAATAGATTTTTATTCATCTCCCTTAATGTAATTTAATATTAAAAGTTGTTGTAAAAATTTTTTAATCCGAGGATTTAAAAGTCGATATAGCAAATGCATCAAAATTCGAATATCAGAATTCTGATATTCAATATAATCCTCCATATGACCCCATATACCAAACCATATGTGGCCGCCGATGTGTTGGAAAATAGATTTTCTTTCAGCCGCCTTAAAAATTACTTATTATTTTATATTGATGTAGAAAATTTCGATTCTTGCCATCCAAAGTCAACACAACCATATCTCGATGTTCGAATATCAGAATTCTGATATTCGACATGATTCAATATGACCACATCAATTACAAAATATGTATCAACCAATAAGGTGTTTTAATAGATTTTTATTCATCTCCCTTAATGTAATTTAATATTAAAAGTTGTTGTAAAAATTTTTTAATCCGAGGATTTAAAAGTCGATATAGCAAACGCATCAAAATTCGAATATCAGAATTCTGATATTCAATATAATCTTCCATATGACCCCATATACCAAACCATATGTGGCCGCCGATGTGGGGGAAAATAGATTTTCTTTCAGCCGCCTTAAAAATTACTTATTATTTTATGTTGATGTAGAAAATTTCGATTCTTGCCATCCAAAGTCAACACAACCATATCTCGATGTTCGAATATCAGAATTCTGATATTCGACATGATTCAATATGACCACATATTACAAAATATGTGGCAACCAATAAGGTGTTTTAATATATTTTTATTCATCTCCCTTAATGTAATTTAATATAAAAAAATTTTGTGAAAATTTTTTAATCCGAGGCTTTAAATGTCGATATAGCGAAACGCATCAAAATTCGAATATCAGAATTCTGATATTCAATATAATCCTCCATATGACCCCATATATCAAACCGTATGTGGCCGCAGATGTGGAGAGAAAATAGATTTTTATTCAGTCCCCTTAAAAATTATTAATATTTTATATTGATGTAAAAAATTTTGATTCTTGCCCTCCAAAGTCAACACAACCATATCTAGATGTTCGAATATCAGAATTCTGATATTCGACATGATTCAATATGACCACATCAATTAAAAAATATGTGGCAACCAATAAGGTGTTTTAATAGATTTTTATTCATCTCCCTTAATGTAATTTAATATTAAAAGTTGTTGTAAAAATTTTTTAATCCGAGGATTTAAAAGTCGATATAGCAAATGCATCAAAATTCGAATATCAGAATTCTGATATTCAATATAATCCTCCATATGACCCCATATACCAAACCATATGTGGCCGCCGATGTGTTGGAAAATAGATTTTCTTTCAGCCGCCTTAAAAATTACTTATTATTTTATATTGATGTAGAAAATTTCGATTCTTGCCATCCAAAGTCAACACAACCATATCTCGATGTTCGAATATCAGAATTCTGATATTCGACATGATTCAATATGACCACATCAATTACAAAATATGTATCAACCAATAAGGTGTTTTAATAGATTTTTATTCATCTCCCTTAATGTAATTTAATATTAAAAGTTGTTGTAAAAATTTTTTAATCCGAGGATTTAAAAGTCGATATAGCAAACGCATCAAAATTCGAATATCAGAATTCTGATATTCAATATAATCTTCCATATGACCCCATATACCAAACCATATGTGGCCGCCGATGTGGGGGAAAATAGATTTTCTTTCAGCCGCCTTAAAAATTACTTATTATTTTATGTTGATGTAGAAAATTTCGATTCTTGCCATCCAAAGTCAACACAACCATATCTCGATGTTCGAATATCAGAATTCTGATATTCGACATGATTCAATATGACCACATATTACAAAATATGTGGCAACCAATAAGGTGTTTTAATATATTTTTATTCATCTCCCTTAATGTAATTTAATATAAAAAAATTTTGTGAAAATTTTTTAATCCGAGGCTTTAAATGTCGATATAGCGAAACGCATCAAAATTCGAATATCAGAATTCTGATATTCAATATAATCCTCCATATGACCCCATATATCAAACCGTATGTGGCCGCAGATGTGGAGAGAAAATAGATTTTTATTCAGTCCCCTTAAAAATTATTAATATTTTATATTGATGTAAAAAATTTTGATTCTTGCCCTCCAAAGTCAACACAACCATATCTAGATGTTCGAATATCAGAATTCTGATATTCGACATGATTCAATATGACCACATCAATTAAAAAATATGTGGCAACCAATAAGGTGTTTTAATATATTTTTATTCATCTCCCTTAATTTAATTTAATATAAAAAAATTTTGTGAAAATTTTTTAATCCGAGGCTTTAAATGTCGATATAGCGAAACGCATCAAAATTCGAATATCAGAATTCTGATATTCAATATAATCCTCCATATGACCCCATATACCAAACCGTATGTGGCCGCAGATGTGGAGAGAAAATAGATTTTTATTCAGTCCCCTTAAAAATTACTTAATATTTTATATTGATGTAGAAAATTTCGATTCTTGCCATCCAAAGTCAACACAACCATATCTCGATGTTCGAATATCAGAATTCTGATATTCGACATGATTCAATATGACCACATCAATTACAAAACATGTATCAACCAATAAGGTGTTTTAATAGATTTTTATTCATCTCCCTTAATGTAATTTAATATTAAAAGTTGTTGTAAAAATTTTTTAATCCGAGGATTTAAAAGTCGATATAGCAAATGCATCAAAATTCGAATATCAGAATTCTGATATTCAATATAATCCTCCATATGACCCCATATACCAAACCGTATGTGGCCGCAGATGTGGAGAGAAAATAGATTTTTATTCAGTCCCCTTAAAAATTATTAATATTTTATATTGATGTAAAAAATTTTGATTCTTGCCCTCCAAAGTCAACACAACCATATCTAGATGTTCGAATATCAGAATTCTGATATTCGACATGATTCAATATGACCACATATTACAAAATATGTGGCAACCAATAAGGTGTTTTAATATATTTTTATTCATCTCCCTTAAAGTAATTTAATATAAAAAAATTTTGTGAAAATTTTTTAATCCGAGGCTTTAAATGTCGATATAGCGAAACGCATCAAAATTCGAATATCAGAATTCTGATATTCAATATAATCCTCCATATGACCCCATATATCAAACCGTATGTGGCCGCAGATGTGGAGAGAAAATAGATTTTTATTCAGTCCCCTTAAAAATTACTTAATATTTTATATTGATGTAAAAAATTTTGATTCATGCCCTCCAAAGTCAACACAACCATATCTAGATGTTCGAATATCAGAATTCTGATATTCGACATGATTCAATATGACCACATCCATTACAAAATATGTGGATACCAATAAGGTGTTTTAATATATTTTTATTCATCTCCCTTAATGTAATTTAATATTAAAAATTGTTGTAAAAATTTTTTAATCCGAGGCCTTAAATGTCGATATAGCGAAACGCATCAAAATTCGAATATCAGAATTCTGATATTCAATATAATCCTCCATATGACCCCATATATCAAACCGTATGTGGCCGCCGATGTGGAGAGATAATAGATTTTCTTTCAGTCCACTTAAAAATTACTTAATATTTTATATTGATGTAGAAAATTTCGATTCTTGCCATCCAAAGTCAACACAACCATATCTCGATGTTCGAATATCAGAATTCTGATATTCGACATGATTCAATATGACCACATCAATTAAAAAATATGTGGCAACCAATAAGGTGTTTTAATAGATTTTTATTCATCTCCCTTAATGTAATTTAATATTAAAAGTTGTTGTAAAAATTTTTTAATCCGAGGATTTAAAAGTCGATATAGCAAATGCATCAAAATTCGAATATCAGAATTCTGATATTCAATATAATCCTCCATATGACCCCATATACCAAACCATATGTGGCCGCCGATGTGTTGGAAAATAGATTTTCTTTCAGCCGCCTTAAAAATTACTTATTATTTTATATTGATGTAGAAAATTTCGATTCTTGCCATCCAAAGTCAACACAACCATATCTGGATGTTCGAATATCAGAATTCTGATATTCGACATGATTCAATATGACTACATATTACAAAATATGTGGCAACCAATAAGGTGTTTTAATATATTTTTATTCATCTCCCTTAATGTAATTTAATATAAAAAAATTGTGTGAAAATTTTTTAATCCGAGGCTTTAAATGTCGATATAGCGAAACGCATCAAAATTCGAATATCAGAATTCTGATATTCAATATAATCCTCCATATGACCCCATATATCAAACCGTATGTGGCCGCAGATGTGGAGAGAAAATAGATTTTTATTCAGTCCCCTTAAAAATTACTTAATATTTTATATTGATGTAAAAAATTTTGATTCTTGCCCTCCAAAGTCAACACAACCATATCTAGATGTTCGAATATCAGAATTCTGATATTCGACATGATTCAATATGACCACATCCATTACAAAATATGTGGATACCAATAAGGTGTTTTAATATATTTTTATTCATCTCCCTTAATGTAATTTAATATTAAAAATTGTTGTAAAAATTTTTTAATCCGAGGCCTTAAATGTCGATATAGCGAAACGCATCAAAATTCGAATATCAGAATTCTGATATTCAATATAATCCTCCATATGACCCCATATATCAAACCGTATGTGGCCGCCGATGTGGAGAGATAATAGATTTTCTTTCAGTCCACTTAAAAATTACTTAATATTTTATATTGATGTAGAAAATTTCGATTCTTGCCATCCAAAGTCAACACAACCATATCTCGATGTTCGAATATCAGAATTCTGATATTCGACATGATTCAATATGACCACATCAATTAAAAAATATGTGGCAACCAATAAGGTGTTTTAATAGATTTGTATTCATCTCCCTTAATGTAATTTAATATTAAAAGTTGTTGTAAAAATTTTTTAATCCGAGGATTTAAAAGTCGATATAGCAAATGCATCAAAATTCGAATATCAGAATTCTGATATTCAATATAATCCTCCATATGACCCCATATACCAAACCATATGTGGCCGCCGATGTGTTGGAAAATAGATTTTCTTTCAACCGCCTTAAAAATTACTTATTATTTTATATTGATGTAGAAAATTTCGATTCTTGCCATCCAAAGTCAACACAACCATATCTGGATGTTCGAATATCAGAATTCTGATATTCGACATGATTCAATATGACTACATATTACAAAATATGTGGCAACCAATAAGGTGTTTTAATATATTTTTATTCATCTCCCTTAATGTAATTTAATATAAAAAAATTTTGTGAAAATTTTTTAATCCGAGGCTTTAAATGTCGATATAGCGAAACGCATCAAAATTCGAATATCAGAATTCTGATATTCAATATAATCCTCCATATGACCCCATATATCAAACCGTATGTGGCCGCAGATGTGGAGAGAAAATAGATTTTTATTCAGTCCCCTTAAAAATTACTTAATATTTTATATTGATGTAAAAAATTTTGATTCTTGCCCTCCAAAGTCAACACAACCATATCTCGATGTTCGAATATCAGAATTCTGATATTCGACATGATTCAATATGACCACATCAATTAAAAAATATGTGGCAACCAATAAGGTGTTTTAATATATTTTTATTCATCTCCCTTAATGTAATTTAATATAAAAAAATTTTGTGAAATTTTTTTAATCCGAGGCTTTAAATGTCGATATAGCGAAACGCATCAAAATTCGAATATCAGAATTCTGATATTCAATATAATCCTCCATATGACCCCATATATCAAACCGTATGTGGCCGAAGATGTGGAGAGAAAATAGATTTTAATTCAGTCCCCTTAAAAATTACTTAATATTTTATATTGATGTAGAAAATTTCGATTCTTGCCATCCAAAGTCAACACAACCATATCTCGATGTTCGAATATCAGAATTCTGATATTCGACATGATTCAATATGACCACATCAATTACAAAATATGTATCAACCAATAAGGTGTTTTAATAGATTTTTATTCATCTCCCTTAATGTAATTTAATATTAAAAGTTGTTGTAAAAATTTTTTAATCCGAGGATTTAAAAGTCGATATAGCAAACACATCAAAATTCGAATATCAGAATTCTGATATTCAATATAATCTTCCATATGACCCCATATATCAAACCGTATGTGGCCGCAGATGTGGAGAGATAATAGATTTTTATTCAGTCCCCTTAAAAATTACTTAATATTTTATATTGATGTAGAAAATGTTGATTCTTGCCCTCCAAAGTCAACACAACCATATCTCGATATTCGAATATCAGAATTCTGATATTCGACATGATTCAATATGACCACATCCATTACAAAATATGTGGCTACCAATAAGGTGTTTTAACCTTCCTACCCTCTTGAAAAAATAGTCACATATTCCCCTCGTGGGGTCTCTGAGGACCCCATGCGTAAAACATGCCTATGACTCTAATAAAGGTTAAAAATTCCTTAAATGGAGAAGAATTGTCATTTTTTATTTCTAGAAAGATGCTTCAGAATAATTTATCCAATTTTTTTGGTATTTTTCTCATTTTTTTCGTCTTATTACGGCTTAATTGGGTTTCTTTTGATACACGTTTTTTATAACATCTGGACCTTCAAACAAGAATTAAATTACAGAAATGAACTACATTGAAGTTGTTTTACTTAAAATATTTATAATCACACTGTTTAAAGCATACTAGTTGATATACCCGGTCTTGCACGGGTAGAATTTAGTAGTTTATTTTAAACGATTTATGAAGCTGCATAGATTCTCTATTCTGCATTATCAGCTACCTGTCACCCCAGATTAATTTATTTAGTATTATGAAACATGTAAAGTTTGGATTCTTCTTTTTAAAATTGAAATAATACAAAAAAAAATGATCGGTTCAGATTTCTTAGTGAAATCAGTATCTCGCTTGCTTATGTAAGTTTTAACATAAAATTGGTTTTTTTCTTGATAATTCTTCGAAATCACATTCTGGACTTCCGTAAACACTCATAAATATTTGAAAGCATTCTTATTTTTCAAAGAAGACTGAATATAAAAACCTATTTACAATCAACCATGAATTTATATTGTTTTTGTAAAGAATGTGTTCAACAGGAAGTAATGGCGACAGTTGTCTGAGTTTTTTTTGCTGCAACTGTTAGATACTCAAAAGATTTCTATAAATAGCATATTTTTCTTAGAATGTGAATAAAAAATTTAAGAAATAGCGAGTGATTCAATGTATTTAGCCGCAATCTTCTTTTTGTAAAAAAAATGACAATTTCTACGAAAATATCTTTCTAATATTTCTCCAAACGTTCTAAACAAACATGCAAACCTTTTTTTTATCTATAATACAACAAAAAATAAAATACTAAACTTTATTTGATACTGTTTTACCGCCATTCATGGCTGGGGTCTCAGAAGACCCCAGAGGGGGAATATGTGACTATTTCTCCCAAGACACTTAAAAATGGAATAATAACTCCAAAATTTTTACCCATTGTAAAACTTTGCGTAATTAAGGAATAGTAGCATCGGAAATTGTCAAAACAAAAATGCATGGGAGATATCAAGCGTCAAAGTGCGTCTGGGGTCGAAAAAGACCCCAAAGGGGTAGGAAGGTTAATAGATTTTTATTCATCTCCCTTAATGTAATTTAATATTAAAAGTTGTTGTAAAATTTTTTTATTCCGAGGCCTTAAATTTCGATATAGCGAAACGCATCAAAATTCGAATATCAGAATTCTGATATTCAATATAATCCTCCATTTGACCCCATATACCAAACCATATGTGGCCGCCGATTTGGGGGAAAATAGATTTTCTTTCAGTCCCCTTAAAAATTATTTAATATTTTATATTGATGTAGAAAATTTTGATTCTTGCCCTCCAAAGTGAACACAACCATATCTCGATATCGAATATCAGAATTCTGATATTCGACATGATTCAATATAACCACATCCATCACAAAATATGTGGCCACCGATAAGGTGTTTTGATAGATTTTTATTCATCTCCCTTTATGTAATGTAATATTAAAAGTTGAAGTAAAAAATTTCAAATCCGGGGCCTTAAAAGTCGATATAGCGAAACACATCAAAATTCGAATATCAGAATTCTGATATTCAATATAGACCTCCATATGACCCCATATATCAAACCGTATGTGGCCGCCGATGTGGAGAGAAATAGATTTTTATTCAGTCCCCTTAAAAATTACTTAATATTTTATATTGATGTAGAAAATTTCGATTCTTTCCCTCCTAAGTCAACACAACCATATCTCGATATTCGAATATCAGAATTCTGATATTCGACATGATTCAATATGACCACATCCATTACAAAATATGTGGCTACCAATAAGGTGTTTTAATAGATTTTTATTCATCTCCCTTAATGTAATTTAATATTAAAAGTTGTTGTAAAAATTTTTTTATCCGAGGCCTTAAATGTCCATATAGCGAAACGCATCAAAATTCGAATATCAGAATTCTGATATTCAATATAAACCTCCATTTGACCCCATATACCAAACCATATGTGGCCGCCGATGTGGGGAAAAATATATTTTCTTTCAGTTCACTTAAAAATTACTTAATATTTTATATTGATGTAGAAAATTTCGATTCTTGTCATCCAAAGTCAAAACAACCATATCTTGATGTTCGAATATCAGAATTCTGATATTCGACATGATTCAATATGACCAAATCAATTACAAAATATGTGGCAACCAATAAGGTGTTTCAATAGATTTTTATTCATCTCCCTTAATGTAATTTAATATAAAAAGTTGTTGTAAAAATTTTTTAATCCGAGGCCTTAAATGTCGATATAGCGAAACGCATCAAAATTCGAATATCAGAATTCTGATATTCAATATAATCTTCCATATGACCCCATATACCAAACCATATGTGGCCGCCGATTTGGGGGAAAATATATTTTCTTTCAGTCCACTTAAAAATTATTTAATATTTTATATTGATGTAGAAAATTTCGATTCTTGCCATCCAAAGTCAACACAACCATATCTCGATGTTCGAATATCAGAATTCTGATATTCGACATAATTCAATATGACCACATCCATTACAAAATATGTGGCAACCAATAAGGTGTTTTAATAGATTTTTATTCATCTCCCTTAATGTAATTTAATATAAAAAAATGTTGTAAAATTTTTTAATCCGAGGCCTTAAATGTCGATATAGCGAAACGCATCAAAATTCGAATATCAGAATTCTGATATTCAATATAATCTTCCATATGACCCCATATATCAAACCGTATGTGGCCGCAGATGTGGAGAGATAATAGATTTTTATTCAGTCCCTTTAAAAATTACTTAATATTTTATATTGATGTAGAAAATGTTGATTCTTGCCCTCCAAAGTCAACACAACCATATCTCGATATTCGAATATCAGAATTCTGATATTCGACACGATTCAATATGACCACATCCATTACAAAATATGTGGCTACCAATAAGGTGTTTTAATAGATTTTTATTCATCTCCCTTAATGTAATTTAATGTTAAAAGTTGTTGTAAAAATTTTTTATTCCGAGGCCTTAAATTTCGATATAGCGAAACGCATCAAAATTCGAATATCAGAATTCTGATATTCAATATAATCCTCCATTTGACCCCATATACCAAACCATATGTGGCCGCCGATTTGGGGGAAAATATATTTTCTTTCAGTCCCCTTAAAAATTATTTAATATTTTATATTTATGTAGAAAATTTTGATTCTTGCCCTCCAAAGTGAACACAACCATATCTCGATATCGAATATCAGAATTCTGATATTCGACATGATTCAATATGACCACATCCATCACATAATATGTGGCCACCGATAAGGTGTTTTGATAGATTTTTATTCATCTCCCTTAATGTAATGTAATATTAAAAGTTGATGTAAAAAATTTCAAATCCGGGGCCTTAAAAGTCGATATAGCGAAACACATCAAAATTCGAATAGCAGAATTCTGATATTCAATATAGACCTCCATATGACCCCATATATCAAACCGTATGTGGCCGCCGATGTGGAGATAAAATAGATTTTCATTCAGTCCACTTAAAATTTACTTAATATCTTATATTGATGTAGAAAATTTCGATTCTTTCCCTTCAAAGTCAACACAACCATATCTCAATGTTCAAATATCAGAATTCTGATATTCGACATGATTGAATATGACCACATCCATCACAAAATATGTGGCCACCGATAAGGTGTTTTAATAGATTTTTATTCATCTCCCTTAATGTAATTTAATATTAAAAGTTGTTGTAAAAATTTTATAATCCGAGGCCTTAAAAGTCGATATAGCAAACGCATCAAAATTCGAATATCAGGATTCTGATATTCAATACAATCCTCCATATGACCCCATATATCAAACCGTATGTGGCTGCAGATGTGGAGAGAAAATAGATTTTTATTCAGTCCCCTTAAAAATTACTTAATATTTTATATTGATGTAAAAAATTTTGATTCTTGCCCTCCAAAGTCAACACAACCGTATCTCGATGTTCGAATATCAGTATTCTGATATTCGACATGATTCAATATGACCACATCAATTACAAAATATGTGGCCACCGATAAGGTGTTTTAATCGATTTTTATTCATCTCCTTTAATGTAATGTAATATTAAAAGTTGATGTAAAAAATTTTAAATCCGGTGCCTTAAAAGTCGAGATAGCGAAACACATCAAATATCGAATATCAGAATTCCGATATTCAATATAGACCTCCATATGACCCCATATATCAAACCGTATGTGGCCGCCGATGTGGAGAGAAATAGATTTTTATTTAGTCCCCTTAAAAATTACTTAATATTTTATATTGATGTAGAAAATTTTGATTCTTGCCCTCCAAAGTGAACACAACCATATCTCGATATCGAATATCAGAATTCTGATATTCGACATGATTCAATATGACCTCATCCATCACATAATATGTGGCCACCGATAAGGTGTTTTGATAGATTTTTATTCATCTCCCTTAATGTAATGTAATATTAAAAGTTGATGTAAAAAATTTCAAATCCGGGGCCTTAAAAGTCGATATAGCGAAACACATCAAAATTCGAATAGCAGAATTCTGATATTCAATATAGACCTCCATATGACCCCATATATCAAACCGTATGTGGCCGCCGATGTGGAGATAAAATAGATTTTCATTCAGTCCACTTAAAAATTACTTAATGTCTTATATTGATGTAGAAAATTTCGATTCTTTCCCTTCAAAGTCAACACAACCATATCTCAATGTTCAAATGTCAGAATTCTGATATTCGATATGATTCAATATGACCACATCCATTACAAAATATGTGGCTACCAATAAGGTGTTTTAATAGATTTTTATTCATCTCCCTTAATGTAATTTAATATTAAAAGTTGTTGTAAAAATTTTTTAATCCGAGGCCTTAAAAGTCGATATAGCAAACGCATCAAAATTCGAATATCAGAATTCTGATATTCAATATAATCCTCCATATAACCCCATATACCAAACCATATGTGGCCGTTGATGTAGGGGAAAATAGATTTTCTTTCAGCCCCCTTAAAAATTACTTAATATTTTACATTGATGTAGAAAACTTTGATTCTTGCCCTCCTAAGTCAACACAACCATATCTCGATGTTCGAATATCAGAATTCTGATATTCGACATGATTGAATATGACCACATCCATCACAAAATATGTGGCCACCGATAAGGTGTTTTAATAGATTTTTATTCATCTCCCTTAATGTAATTTAATATTAAAAGTTGTTGTAAAAATTTTATAATCCGAGGCCTTAAAAGTCTATATAGCAAACGCATCAAAATTCGAATATCAGGATTCTGATATTCAATACAATCCTCCATATGACCCCATATATCAAACCGTATGTGGCTGCAGATGTGGAGAGAAAATAGATTTTTATTCAGTCCCCTTAAAAATTACTTAATATTTTATATTGATGTAAAAAATTTTGATTCTTGCCCTCCAAAGTCAACACAACCGTATCTCGATGTTCGAATATCAGTATTCTGATATTCTGTATGTGGCCGCCGATGTGGAGAGAAATATATTTTTATTTAGTCCCCTTAAAAATTACTTAATATTTTATATTGATGTAGAAAATTTCGATTCTTTCCCTCCTAAGTCAACACAACCATATCTCGATGTTCGAATATCAGAATTCTGATATTCGACATGAGTCAATATGACCACATCCATCAAAAAATATGTGGCCACCGATAAGGTGTTTTAATTTAGTTTTATTCATCTCCTTTAATGTAATGTAATATTGAAAGTTGATATAAAAAATTTTAAATCCGGGGCCTTAAAAGTCGATATAGCGAAATACATCAAAATTCGAATATCAGGATTCTGATATTCAATATAGACCTCCATATGACCCCATATATCAAACCGTATGTGGCCGCCGATGTGGAGAGAAATAGATTTTTATTCAGTCCCCTTAAAAATTACTTGATGTTTTATATTGATGTAAAAAATTTTGATTCTTGCCCTCCAAAGTCAACACAACCATATCTCGATGTTCGAATATCAGAATTCTGATATTCGATATGATTCAATATGACCACATCCATTACAAAATATGTGGCCACCGATAAGGTGTTTTGATAGATTTTTATTCATCTCCCTTAATGTAATTTAATATTAAAAGTTGTTGTAAAAATTTTTAAATCCGGTACCTTAAAATTCGATATAGTGAAACACATCAAAATTCGAATATCAGGATTCTGATATTCAATATAATCCTCCATAAACTAAACTCATTGGCGCAACAGCCCTAGTGGGCCAAGGCCTACGATGCCCTTCTTCGTTTTCGTGACCGTGGGGCCCTGAGGTGCTAGGTGTTAGGCATGTGTCCCGGTTAGGTGGTCATTCTAACGCGAGACCCCCAGTGTTTAGTTCCCATGCACGCTTGGTCCTCATTTTATCGACCCACTGAAGGGATGAAAGGCTGAATAATCCTCCATATGACCCCATATATCAAACCGTATGTGGCCGCCGATGTGGGGGAAAATAGATTTTCTTTCAGCCCCCTTAAAAATTACTTAATATTTTACATTGATGTAGAAAACTTTGATTCTTGCCCTCCTAAGTCAACACACCCATATCTCGATGTTCGAATATCAGAATTCTGATATTCGACATGATTCAATATGACCACATCCATCACAAAATATGTGGCCACCGATAAGGTGTTTTAATAGATTTTTATTCATCTCCCTTAATGTAATTTAATATTAAAAGTTGTTAAAATTTTTTAATCCGAGGCCTTAAATGTCGATATAGCGAAACGCATAAAATTCGAATATCAGAATTCTGATATTCAATATAATCCTCCATATGACCCCATATATCAAACCGTAAGTGGTCGCCGATGTGGAGAGAAATAGATTTTTATTCAGTCCCCTTAAAAATTACTTAATATTTTATATTGATGTAGAAATTTTGATTCTTGCCCTCCAAAGTCAACACAATCGTATCTCGATGTTCGAATATCAGAATTCTGATATTCGACATGATTAAATATGACCACATCCATCAAAAAATATGTGGCCACCGATAAGGTGTTTTAATATATTTTTATTCATCTCCCTTAATGTAATTAAATATTAAAAGTTCTTGTAAAATTTTTTTAATCCGAGGCCATAAAAGTCGATATAGCAAACGCATCAAAATTCGAATATCAGGATTCTGATATTCAATACAATCCTCCATATGACACCATATATCAAACCGTATGTGGCTGCAGATGTGGAGAGAAAATAGATTTTTATTCAGTCCCCTTAAAAATTACTTAATATTTTATATTGATGTAGAAAATTTTTATTCTTGCCCTCCAAAGTCAACACAACCATATCTCGATGTTCGAATATCAGAATTCAGGTATTGGACATGATTCAATATGACCACATCCATCACAAAATATGTGGCCACCGATAAGGTGTTTTGATAGATTTTTATTCATCTCTCTTAATGTACTATAATATTAAATGTTGATGTAAAAAAATTTCAAATCCGGGGCCTTATAAGTCGATATAGCGAATACATCAAAATTCAAATATCTGGATTCTGATATTCAATATAATCCTCCATATGACCCCATATATCAAACCGTATGTGGCCGCCGATGTGGAGAGAAATAGATTTTTATTCAGTCCCCTTAAAAATTACTTAATATTTTATATTGATGTAGAAAATTTTGATTCTTGCCCTCCAAAGTCAACACAATCATATCTCGATGTTCGAATATCAGAATTCTGATATTCGACATGATGCAATATGACCACATCCATCACAACATATGTGGCCACCGATAAGGTGTTTTAATAGATTTTTATCCATCTCCCTTAATGTAATAAAATATTAAAAGTTGATGTAAAAATTTTTTAATCCGAGGCCTTAAATGTCGATATAGCGAAACGCATCAAAATTCGAATATCAGAATTCTGATATTCAATATAATCCTCCATATGACCCCATATACAAAACCATATGTGGCCGCCGATGTAGGGAAAAATAGATTTTCTTTCGGTCCCCTTAAAATTTACTTAATATTTTATATTGATGTAGAAAATTTTGATTCTTGCCCTCCAAAGTCAACAATACCATATCTCGATGTTCGAATATCAGAATTCTGATATTCGACAAGATTCAATATGCCCACATCCATTACAAAATATGTGGGTACCAATAAGGTGTTTATAAGATTTTTATTCATCTCCCTTAATGTAATTTAATAATAAAAGTTGTTGAATATTTTTTAATCCGAGGCCTTAAAAGTCGATATAGCGAAACGCATCAAAATTCGAATATCAGAATTCTGATATTCAATATAATCCTCCATATGATTCCATATACCAATACATATGTGGCCGCCGATGTGGGGAAAAATAGATTTTCTTTCACTCCCCTTAAAGTTACTTTATATTTTATATTGATGTAGAAAATTTTTATTCTTGCCCTCCAAAGTCAACACAACCATATCTTGATGTTCGAATATCAGAATTCTGATATTCGACATGATTCAATATGACCACATCCATCACATAATATGTGGCCACCGATAAGGTGTTTTGATAGATTTTTATTCATCTCCCTTAATGTAATGTAATATTAAAAGTTGATGTAAAAAATTTCAAATCCGGGGCCTTAAAAGTCGATATAGCGAAACACATCAAAATTCGAATAGCAGAATTCTGATATTCAATATAGACCTCCATATGACCCCATATATCAAACCGTATGTGGCCGCCGATATGGAGATAAAATAGATTTTCATTCAGTCCACTTAAAATTTACTTAATATCTTATATTGATGTAGAAAATTTCGATTCTTTCCCTTCAAAGTCAACACAACCATATCTCAATGTTCAAATATCAGAATTCTGATATTCGACATGATTGAATATGACCACATCCATCACAAAATATGTGGCCACCGATAAGGTGTTTTAATAGATTTTTATTCATCTCCCTTAATGTAATTTAATATTAAAAGTTGTTGTAAAAATTTTATAATCCGAGGCCTTAAAAGTCGATATAGCAAACGCATCAAAATTCGAATATCAGGATTCTGATATTCAATACAATCCTCCATATGACCCCATATATCAAACCGTATGTGGCTGCAGATGTGGAGAGAAAATAGATTTTTATTCAGTCCCCTTAAAAATTACTTAATATTTTATATTGATGTAAAAAATTTTGATTCTTGCCCTCCAAAGTCAACACAACCGTATCTCGATGTTCGAATATCAGTATTCTGATATTCGACATGATTCAATATGACCACATCAATTACAAAATATGTGGCCACCGATAAGGTGTTTTAATCGATTTTTATTCATCTCCTTTAATGTAATGTAATATTAAAAGTTGATGTAAAAAATTTTAAATCCGGGGCCTTAAAAGTCGAGATAGCGAAACACATCAAATATCGAATATCAGAATTCCGATATTCAATATAGACCTCCATATGACCCCATATATCAAACCGTATGTGGCCGCCGATGTGGAGAGAAATAGATTTTTATTTAGTCCCCTTAAAAATTACTTAATATTTTATATTGATGTAGAAAATTTTGATTCTTGCCCTCCAAAGTGAACACAACCATATCTCGATATCGAATATCAGAATTCTGATATTCGACATGATTCAATATGACCTCATCCATCACATAATATGTGGCCACCGATAAGGTGTTTTGATAGATTTTTATTCATCTCCCTTAATGTAATGTAATATTAAAAGTTGATGTAAAAAATTTCAAATCCGGGGCCTTAAAAGTCGATATAGCGAAACACATCAAAATTCGAATAGCAGAATTCTGATATTCAATATAGACCTCCATATGACCCCATATATCAAACCGTATGTGGCCGCCGATGTGGAGATAAAATAGATTTTCATTCAGTCCACTTAAAAATTACTTAATGTCTTATATTGATGTAGAAAATTTCGATTCTTTCCCTTCAAAGTCAACACAACCATATCTCAATGTTCAAATGTCAGAATTCTGATATTCGATATGATTCAATATGACCACATCCATTACAAAATATGTGGCTACCAATAAGGTGTTTTAATAGATTTTTATTCATCTCCCTTAATGTAATTTAATATTAAAAGTTGTTGTAAAAATTTTTTAATCCGAGGCCTTAAAAGTCGATATAGCAAACGCATCAAAATTCGAATATCAGGATTCTGATATTCAATACAATCCTCCATATGACCCCATATATCAAACCGTATGTGGCTGCAGATGTGGAGAGAAAATAGATTTTTATTCAGTCCCCTTAAAAATTACTTAATATTTTATATTGATGTAAAAAATTTTGATTCTTGCCCTCCAAAGTCAACACAACCGTATCTCGATGTTCGAATATCAGTATTCTGATATTCTGTATGTGGCCGCCGATGTGGAGAGAAATATATTTTTATTTAGTCCCCTTAAAAATTACTTAATATTTTATATTGATGTAGAAAATTTCGATTCTTTCCCTCCTAAGTCAACACAACCATATCTCGATGTTCGAATATCAGAATTCTGATATTCGACATGAGTCAATATGACCACATCCATCAAAAAATATGTGGCCACCGATAAGGTGTTTTAATTTAGTTTTATTCATCTCCTTTAATGTAATGTAATATTGAAAGTTGATATAAAAAATTTTAAATCCGGGGCCTTAAAAGTCGATATAGCGAAATACATCAAAATTCGAATATCAGGATTCTGATATTCAATATAGACCTCCATATGACCCCATATATCAAACCGTATGTGGCCGCCGATGTGGAGAGAAATAGATTTTTATTCAGTCCCCTTAAAAATTACTTGATGTTTTATATTGATGTAAAAAATTTTGATTCTTGCCCTCCAAAGTCAACACAACCATATCTCGATGTTCGAATATCAGAATTCTGATATTCGATATGATTCAATATGACCACATCCATTACAAAATATGTGGCCACCGATAAGGTGTTTTGATAGATTTTTATTCATCTCCCTTAATGTAATTTAATATTAAAAGTTGTTGTAAAAATTTTTAAATCCGGTACCTTAAAATTCGATATAGTGAAACACATCAAAATTCGAATATCAGGATTCTGATATTCAATATAATCCTCCATAAACTAAACTCATTGGCGCAACAGCCCTAGTGGGCCAAGGCCTACGATGCCCTTCTTCGTTTTCGTGACCGTGGGGCCCTGAGGTGCTAGGTGTTAGGCATGTGTCCCGGTTAGGTGGTCATTCTAACGCGAGACCCCCAGTGTTTAGTTCCCATGCACGCTTGGTCCTCATTTTATCGACCCACTGAAGGGATGAAAGGCTGAATAATCCTCCATATGACCCCATATATCAAACCGTATGTGGCCGCCGATGTGGGGGAAAATAGATTTTCTTTCAGCCCCCTTAAAAATTACTTAATATTTTACATTGATGTAGAAAACTTTGATTCTTGCCCTCCTAAGTCAACACACCCATATCTCGATGTTCGAATATCAGAATTCTGATATTCGACATGATTCAATATGACCACATCCATCACAAAATATGTGGCCACCGATAAGGTGTTTTAATAGATTTTTATTCATCTCCCTTAATGTAATTTAATATTAAAAGTTGTTAAAATTTTTTAATCCGAGGCCTTAAATGTCGATATAGCGAAACGCATAAAATTCGAATATCAGAATTCTGATATTCAATATAATCCTCCATATGACCCCATATATCAAACCGTAAGTGGTCGCCGATGTGGAGAGAAATAGATTTTTATTCAGTCCCCTTAAAAATTACTTAATATTTTATATTGATGTAGAAATTTTGATTCTTGCCCTCCAAAGTCAACACAATCGTATCTCGATGTTCGAATATCAGAATTCTGATATTCGACATGATTAAATATGACCACATCCATCAAAAAATATGTGGCCACCGATAAGGTGTTTTAATATATTTTTATTCATCTCCCTTAATGTAATTAAATATTAAAAGTTCTTGTAAAATTTTTTTAATCCGAGGCCATAAAAGTCGATATAGCAAACGCATCAAAATTCGAATATCAGGATTCTGATATTCAATACAATCCTCCATATGACACCATATATCAAACCGTATGTGGCTGCAGATGTGGAGAGAAAATAGATTTTTATTCAGTCCCCTTAAAAATTACTTAATATTTTATATTGATGTAGAAAATTTTTATTCTTGCCCTCCAAAGTCAACACAACCATATCTCGATGTTCGAATATCAGAATTCAGGTATTGGACATGATTCAATATGACCACATCCATCACAAAATATGTGGCCACCGATAAGGTGTTTTGATAGATTTTTATTCATCTCTCTTAATGTACTATAATATTAAATGTTGATGTAAAAAAATTTCAAATCCGGGGCCTTATAAGTCGATATAGCGAATACATCAAAATTCAAATATCTGGATTCTGATATTCAATATAATCCTCCATATGACCCCATATATCAAACCGTATGTGGCCGCCGATGTGGAGAGAAATAGATTTTTATTCAGTCCCCTTAAAAATTACTTAATATTTTATATTGATGTAGAAAATTTTGATTCTTGCCCTCCAAAGTCAACACAATCATATCTCGATGTTCGAATATCAGAATTCTGATATTCGACATGATGCAATATGACCACATCCATCACAACATATGTGGCCACCGATAAGGTGTTTTAATAGATTTTTATCCATCTCCCTTAATGTAATAAAATATTAAAAGTTGATGTAAAAATTTTTTAATCCGAGGCCTTAAATGTCGATATAGCGAAACGCATCAAAATTCGAATATCAGAATTCTGATATTCAATATAATCCTCCATATGACCCCATATACAAAACCATATGTGGCCGCCGATGTAGGGAAAAATAGATTTTCTTTCGGTCCCCTTAAAATTTACTTAATATTTTATATTGATGTAGAAAATTTTGATTCTTGCCCTCCAAAGTCAACAATACCATATCTCGATGTTCGAATATCAGAATTCTGATATTCGACAAGATTCAATGTGCCCACATCCATTACAAAATATGTGGGTACCAATAAGGTGTTTATAAGATTTTTATTCATCTCCCTTAATGTAATTTAATAATAAAAGTTGTTGAATATTTTTTAATCCGAGGCCTTAAAAGTCGATATACCGAAACGCATCAAAATTCGAATATCAGAATTCTGATATTCAATATAATCCTCCATATGATTCCATATACCAATACATATGTGGCCGCCGATGTGGGGAAAAATAGATTTTCTTTCACTCCCCTTAAAGTTACTTTATATTTTATATTGATGTAGAAAATTTTTATTCTTGCCCTCCAAAGTCAACACAACCATATCTTGATGTTCGAATATCAGAATTCTGATATTCGACATGATTCAATATGACCACATCCATCACATAATATGTGGCCACCGATAAGGTGTTTTGATAGATTTTTATTCATCTCCCTTAATGTAATGTAATATTAAAAGTTGATGTAAAAAATTTCAAATCCGGGGCCTTAAAAGTCGATATAGCGAAACACATCAAAATTCGAATAGCAGAATTCTGATATTCAATATAGACCTCCATATGACCCCATATATCAAACCGTATGTGGCCGCCGATGTGGAGATAAAATAGATTTTCATTCAGTCCACTTAAAATTTACTTAATATCTTATATTGATGTAGAAAATTTCGATTCTTTCCCTTCAAAGTCAACACAACCATATCTCAATGTTCAAATATCAGAATTCTGATATTCGACATGATTGAATATGACCACATCCATCACAAAATATGTGGCCACCGATAAGGTGTTTTAATAGATTTTTATTCATCTCCCTTAATGTAATTTAATATTAAAAGTTGTTGTAAAAATTTTATAATCCGAGGCCTTAAAAGTCGATATAGCAAACGCATCAAAATTCGAATATCAGGATTCTGATATTCAATACAATCCTCCATATGACCCCATATATCAAACCGTATGTGGCTGCAGATGTGGAGAGAAAATAGATTTTTATTCAGTCCCCTTAAAAATTACTTAATATTTTATATTGATGTAAAAAATTTTGATTCTTGCCCTCCAAAGTCAACACAACCGTATCTCGATGTTCGAATATCAGTATTCTGATATTCGACATGATTCAATATGACCACATCAATTACAAAATATGTGGCCACCGATAAGGTGTTTTAATCGATTTTTATTCATCTCCTTTAATGTAATGTAATATTAAAAGTTGATGTAAAAAATTTTAAATCCGGGGCCTTAAAAGTCGAGATAGCGAAACACATCAAATATCGAATATCAGAATTCCGATATTCAATATAGACCTCCATATGACCCCATATATCAAACCGTATGTGGCCGCCGATGTGGAGAGAAATAGATTTTTATTTAGTCCCCTTAAAAATTACTTAATATTTTATATTGATGTAGAAAATTTTGATTCTTGCCCTCCAAAGTGAACACAACCATATCTCGATATCGAATATCAGAATTCTGATATTCGACATGATTCAATATGACCTCATCCATCACATAATATGTGGCCACCGATAAGGTGTTTTGATAGATTTTTATTCATCTCCCTTAATGTAATGTAATATTAAAAGTTGATGTAAAAAATTTCAAATCCGGGGCCTTAAAAGTCGATATAGCGAAACACATCAAAATTCGAATAGCAGAATTCTGATATTCAATATAGACCTCCATATGACCCCATATATCAAACCGTATGTGGCCGCCGATGTGGAGATAAAATAGATTTTCATTCAGTCCACTTAAAAATTACTTAATGTCTTATATTGATGTAGAAAATTTCGATTCTTTCCCTTCAAAGTCAACACAACCATATCTCAATGTTCAAATGTCAGAATTCTGATATTCGATATGATTCAATATGACCACATCCATTACAAAATATGTGGCTACCAATAAGGTGTTTTAATAGATTTTTATTCATCTCCCTTAATGTAATTTAATATTAAAAATTGTTGTAAAAATTTTTTAATCCGAGGCCTTAAAAGTCGATATAGCAAACGCATCAAAATTCGAATATCAGAATTCTGATATTCAATATAATCCTCCATATAACCCCATATACCAAACCATATGTGGCCGTTGATGTAGGGGAAAATAGATTTTCTTTCAGCCCCCTTAAAAATTACTTAATATTTTACATTGATGTAGAAAACTTTGATTCTTGCCCTCCTAAGTCAACACAACCATATCTCGATGTTCGAATATCAGAATTCTGATATTCGACATGATTGAATATGACCACATCCATCACAAAATATGTGGCCACCGATAAGGTGTTTTAATAGATTTTTATTCATCTCCCTTAATGTAATTTAATATTAAAAGTTGTTGTAAAAATTTTATAATCCGAGGCCTTAAAAGTCTATATAGCAAACGCATCAAAATTCGAATATCAGGATTCTGATATTCAATACAATCCTCCATATGACCCCATATATCAAACCGTATGTGGCTGCAGATGTGGAGAGAAAATAGATTTTTATTCAGTCCCCTTAAAAATTACTTAATATTTTATATTGATGTAAAAAATTTTGATTCTTGCCCTCCAAAGTCAACACAACCGTATCTCGATGTTCGAATATCAGTATTCTGATATTCGACATGATTCAATATGACCACATCAATTACAAAATATGTGGCCACCGATAAGGTGTTTTAATCGATTTTTATTCATCTCCTTTAATGTAATGTAATATTAAAAGTTGATGTAAAAAATTTTAAATCCGGGGCCTTAAAAGTCGAGATAGCGAAACACATCAAATATCGAATATCAGAATTCTGATATTCAATATAGACCTCCATATGACCCCATATATCAAACCGTATGTGGCCGCCGATGTGGAGAGAAATATATTTTTATTTAGTCCCCTTAAAAATTACTTAATATTTTATATTGATGTAGAAAATTTCGATTCTTTCCCTCCTAAGTCAACACAACCATATCTCGATGTTCGAATATCAGAATTCTGATATTCGACATGAGTCAATATGACCACATCCATTAAAAAATATGTGGCCACCGATAAGGTGTTTTAATCTAGTTTTATTCATCTCCTTTAATGTAATGTAATATTGAAAGTTGATATAAAAAATTTAAAATCCGGGGCCTTAAAAGTCGATATAGCGAAACACATCAAAATTCGAATATCAGGATTCTGATATTCAATATAGACCTCCATATGACCCCATATATCAAACCGTATGTGGCCGCCGATGTGGAGAGAAATAGATTTTTATTCAGTCCCCTTAAAAATTACTTGATGTTTTATATTGATGTAAAAAATTTTGATTCTTGCCCTCCAAAGTCAACACAACCATATCTCGATGTTCGAATATCAGAATTCTGATATTCGATATGATTCAATATGACCACATCCATTACAAAATATGTGGCCACCGATAAGGTGTTTTGATAGATTTTTATTCATCTCCCTTAATGTAATTTAATATTAAAAGTTGTTGTAAAAATTTTTAAATCCGGTACCTTAAAATTCGATATAGTGAAACACATCAAAATTCGAATATCAGGATTCTGATATTCAATATAATCCTCCATAAACTAAACTCATTGGCGCAACAGCCCTAGTGGGCCAAGGCCTACGATGCCCTTCTTCGTTTTCGTGACCGTGGGGCCCTGAGGTGCTAGGTGTTAGGCATGTGTCCCGGTTAGGTGGTCATTCTAACGCGAGACCCCCAGTGTTTAGTTCCCATGCACGCTTGGTCCTCATTTTATCGACCCACTGAAGGGATGAAAGGCTGAATAATCCTCCATATGACCCCATATATCAAACCGTATGTGGCCGCCGATGTGGGGGAAAATAGATTTTCTTTCAGCCCCCTTAAAAATTACTTAATATTTTACATTGATGTAGAAAGTTTTGATTCTTGCCCTCCTAAGTCAACACACCCATATCTCGATGTTCGAATATCAGAATTCTGATATTCGACATGATTCAATATGACCACATCCATCACAAAATATGTGGCCACCGATAAGGTGTTTTAATAGATTTTTATTCATCTCCCTTAATGTAATTTAATATTAAAAGTTGTTAAAATTTTTTAATCCGAGGCCTTAAATGTCGATATAGCGAAACGCATAAAATTCGAATATCAGAATTCTGATATTCAATATAATCCTCCATATGACCCCATATATCAAACCGTAAGTGGTCGCCGATGTGGAGAGAAATAGATTTTTATTCAGTCCCCTTAAAAATTACTTAATATTTTATATTGATGTAGAAATTTTGATTCTTGCCCTCCAAAGTCAACACAATCGTATCTCGATGTTCGAATATCAGAATTCTGATATTCGACATGATTAAATATGACCACATCCATCAAAAAATATGTGGCCACCGATAAGGTGTTTTAATATATTTTTATTCATCTCCCTTAATGTAATTAAATATTAAAAGTTCTTGTAAAATTTTTTTAAACCGAGGCCATAAAAGTCGATATAGCAAACGCATCAAAATTCGAATATCAGGATTCTGATATTCAATACAATCCTCCATATGACACCATATATCAAACCGTATGTGGCTGCAGATGTGGAGAGAAAATAGATTTTTATTCAGTCCCCTTAAAAATTACTTAATATTTTATATTGATGTAGAAAATTTTTATTCTTGCCCTCCAAAGTCAACACAACCATATCTCGATGTTCGAATATCAGAATTCAGGTATTGGACATGATTCAATATGACCACATCCATCACAAAATATGTGGCCACCGATAAGGTGTTTTGATAGATTTTTATTCATCTCTCTTAATGTACTATAATATTAAATGTTGATGTAAAAAAATTTCAAATCCGGGGCCTTATAAGTCGATATAGCGAATACATCAAAATTCAAATATCTGGATTCTGATATTCAATATAATCCTCCATATGACCCCATATATCAAACCGGATGTGGCCGCCGATGTGGAGAGAAATAGATTTTTATTCAGTCCCCTTAAAAATTACTTAATATTTTATATTGATGTAGAAAATTTTGATTCTTGCCCTCCAAAGTCAACACAATCATATCTCGATGTTCGAATATCAGAATTCTGATATTCGACATGATGCAATATGACCACATCCATCACAACATATGTGGCCACCGATAAGGTGTTTTAATAGATTTTTATCCATCTCCCTTAATGTAATAAAATATTAAAAGTTGATGTAAAAATTTTTTAATCCGAGGCCTTAAATGTCGATATAGCGAAACGCATCAAAATTCGAATATCAGAATTCTGATATTCAATATAATCCTCCATATGACCCCATATACAAAACCATATGTGGCCGCCGATGTAGGGAAAAATAGATTTTCTTTCGGTCCCCTTAAAATTTACTTAATATTTTATATTGATGTAGAAAATTTTGATTCTTGCCCTCCAAAGTCAACAATACCATATCTCGATGTTCGAATATCAGAATTCTGATATTCGACAAGATTCAATATGCCCACATCCATTACAAAATATGTGGGTACCAATAAGGTGTTTATAAGATTTTTATTCATCTCCCTTAATGTAATTTAATAATAAAAGTTGTTGAATATTTTTTAATCCGAGGCCTTAAAAGTCGATATAGCGAAACGCATCAAAATTCGAATATCAGAATTCTGATATTCAATATAATCCTCCATATGATTCCATATACCAATACATATGTGGCCGCCGATGTGGGGAAAAATAGATTTTCTTTCACTCCCCTTAAAGTTACTTTATATTTTATATTGATGTAGAAAATTTTTATTCTTGCCCTCCAAAGTCAACACAACCATATCTCGATGTTCGAATATCAGAATTCTGATATTCGACATGATTCAATATGACCACATCCATCACAAAATATGTGGCCACCGATAAGGTGTTTTAATAGATTTTTATGCATCTCCCTTAATGTAATATAATATTAAAAGTTGATGTAAAAAATTTTTATCCGGGGCCTTAAAAGTCGATATAGCGAAACACATCAAAATTCGAATATCAGAATTCTGATATTCAGAATTCTGAATTCCTCATCCAAAACTTAGATGTTCAATATTTTCTGAAGCTGTTTTCGTTTTGTAAAAAAATCTTTAATTTAGAGGAAAAATATGTAAAAGGGCCAAATATTTCGTTTAATTATCCTTACTTTAAAGTGCCATAAACTTTTTAATTAGTAAAAATAATTTCTGTATAATTTTTTGCATGTATACGAATGTTCCTTACACGTTTGCGAAACTGCCCCACGCATGGGGCACATTCGCACGAAATTTCCCTTTTTTTAGATTGATGATATAGGTTAGAAATTCTAGATGAATGCGACCAATTATCGTTCTTAAATATCAAGAAAGGTCTTTACTTTCATTTGAATCCGAATCTGTTTCAATATATCATCTAGATCCAGGGAAATATGCCTAATTGCACTTTTTGTGCGAATGTGCCCCACTCTCCCCTAAAAATCATTAGATAGAGTAAAAATTTTGGGATTTTTTCACATATTTTATATTATTAAAGATGTTAAAATATATTAAAAGGTATTAAAAGTTAACATTTTTGTGTTAGGCGTAAGAATACACTGGATAAGTTCGTGAAAGTGTGAAAGAATACGTAAAGAGATGATTTTTTTAAGTGCAGAAAAACATGCTTAAAATATATACTAAAAAGAACTAAAAAAAGTTAAAAAAAGAACTAAAAAAAGTTAAAAAAAGAACTAAAAAAAGTTAAAAAAGAACTAAAAAAAGCACACAATCACGATAGCACAAATCTCACTTAATTGTTGTTAAAAAAATTTTAATTTTTGTCTATTACTGATGTATGAAGAAAAAAATAAATTGTATAATATTTAGTTTTATTTTTTATTACCTCACTCATCAGTAGGGTGGAGCGAAAAACTTTTTTTTTTGGAAATTGAAAACGCCTGAGGTGGAAATAGGTGCCATTTACGATAAAACTTAAAAATTCAAAACTTGAGTTCGATCAATTAATATCTTCAGGTTCCACATTCACGTTAAAGTTTCGAAGTTTCATCAAATTTTACGTAAAAATGGTTATAAATGATTCCCACACAATATTAGCTCCATTTTCAAATCATAGCTGGTTAAGTTTATATTCTTAGGATGCAAAAAACATTTTAAGACCTTCCATGGACCTGAAATGGCGAGAATTTCCAATTTTTCAAGCCCGAAATAAAGGCGCATGACATTAAAATAGACTAGCGACCGAAAAACCAATTTTGGAATATCGGTACCAAATAGAGTTCAAAAGTTGCGTTTTACCCTCCTTATTCGTGGAAAAATAATAAAAAAATTCGTAAAAAATAATTTAGGTGTGTTTTGGCCCTAGAATGTGAAAAAATTGATATTTTACATAGCGTATAATGAGAAAAGTCTTAATTTATCAAATTCAAGTTTTAAATGTAATAGAAACTTATAGTTTCCTTTATTTGGTGTCTTCATAGTCAAAAAAAGAATTTACAAGGGTATTGCGCTGATTTGAGCTAAGCAGTTAAGGCATACAGCTTAGAATCGCTAAATGAGAGAAAAATTCATTTATATATACTTATTTATATTTACTTTTTCAGATAAGAGCATTAAAATTACTTATAATATACCCTAAATTTTCCTTAATTATATTTAACACAAATAATAACCTTTTATTTGATAGTTCGTCCCTTTAAACTTGAAGACTTGTTATAAAAAGTGATAGTCCAGGTTAAAGTTTGTAATAAAATGCCTATGGTGCAACATAACGATTTTTCGTCTGTTTTCTGCCAAAATATCAACCTTAGTGTTTTGAAAGCCTTTTATGTAAACAAGAATGTGTATTACAGACTAAATGAAATATTTGGACTTAAAGTTTATAAATTTAGGGGTTTTAAAGCTTTTTCATCCAAGTTTGCAATTTAAGACTTTAACTTGATATTAAGAAATTTAATACAGAACTCAGAAGTAGTATTGACTATGAAGACACCAAATTAAGGCAACTATAAGTTTCTATGACATTTAAAACTTGAATTTGATTTATTAGGACTTTTCCCATTATACGCTATGCAAAAGATCCATTTATTCACATTCTAGGGCCAAAAAACACCTAAATTTTTTTTACGAAATTTTTTATTATTTTTCCATGAGGAGGGTAAAACGCAACTTTTGAGATCTATTTGGCACCGTTATTCCAAAATTTGTTTTTCGGTCGCCAGCCTATTTTAATGGCATGCGCCCTTATTTCGGGCTTGAAAAACTGGAAATTCCCGCCATTTCAGGTCCATGGGAGGTCTTAAAATGTTCTTTGAAACTCTTAGAATATAACCTTAACCAACTATGGTTTGAAAATGGAGCTAAAATTGTGTGGGAATCATTTATAATCATTTTTACATAAAATTTGATGAAACTTCGAAACTTTAACGTGAATGTGGAACCTGAAGATATTAATTGATCGAACTCACGTTTTGAATTTTTTTTTAAAGTTTTATAGTAAATGGCACCTATTCCCACCTCAGGCGTTTTCAATTTCCAAAGTTGGTCTTTTTTGGCTAGTTTCGCTCCACCCTACTGATCAGCCTATTTGATTCAAACTGAGCCAAGTAAGATGGGTAACATCTAATATAATAAAATTGAATGTGTGTATATATATATATGTATGTATATATGTTTGTCTTTTATACAAATCCACATTTTTCTTCCGATCTGCACCAAACTTGGTATACATACGTAAAAAAACTCAGAAAAAAACATAGGCTATGTTTCGAAAACTTTAATTGACCCCTTGACCCTCTTTTGACCCTTTTTATGGTCATTTTGCTGAAATAGCTTTATTTCTCCACAAGAAGAGATCTGCTTACTCCATTGCTCCATGCTTAACAACAAGTTTTTAATAGAAACACTAGGTACAAGTCTATTTAAAAATTATATTAATAATTTATAAATCTATTTCAATTAAATTTAAAAGTTTTAACAAAAGCTTAACATATTTTTATTTGAGAGTTTATCTAATTTTTATATTTTAAAAAGCTTTATGGATTATCGTGTTGTTAAAATAGTCTCCATGGAAACGAGGATGTAAAATCAAAAGGTGATAATATTTTAGCTTTTAAGAAAGTTGGTTAACAAACAAAAAACTATTAAAACTCCCTTTCAACTAGAAAATATTGATTTTTTTCTTAAATTGCAAAATGGAATAAGCTTTAATTATTGAATAATTTCACTGAAAACATTAATTCCTGAAGATATGATTAATCAAGGGATCTAAGCAATTTTAAATAATTTTAAGAATACTTTTTCCATACTTTTTCCATGTGGAAATCATTCAAAAATTACATTGCTTGAGAACTGAAGGAATTTTAATCAACCTGAGAACACCGGGATAAGAAAAATTACTAGGACCACCGGGATAGGAAAAGTTACCGGGAACACCAAAATATGAAAAAGACGCCTGAGATACCGGGATGATTGGTAAATGCTGATTATATAAAATTAGAAATGTATTTGGGAAAACTTAAAAATGAGGCGTTTGCTATCAAAACCAGCTTATTCCATTTTTGGAAATTTTACAGGAGAGACAAAAAACTTCTCACGTCCACAGTTCTAAAGCTAAATTTGTTTTTTAAATTTTTAACTGTAGGTACAACCACCTAGAATTTGATTAGTTTTTCATTTTCATTCCAGTTACATTACCTTGGCCGTAATTACACTAATTAGGTTGGAATGAGCTGATTTTGATGCAAAAACATGATATTTCATGCTTTTTTTGCAGTTTTTTTTGTTCAATTAAGTTGTGTGAAATTGGTTTTTTACAATTTACCAGTTCATATTCATATTTGTGTCTTTACGAGTTTAAATAAATGACATTCACTTAACTTTTTCAAATGATCCGAAATTTCACATTAGAGATCATAGTTTTCACCCTTTAATCTAATTTTGGGTTGGAATGAGCTGGATTTGAGCTATATCCCTTCGCCAGGTTATGAAGGACCCCCTAAATTTTCAAAACATGCAAAAAAGGGGATTTCAAAAAAATAAGGAATGTGCTGGTTTTGATAGCAAACGCCATAAATAATAAATTTATACTCTTCACCCGTGCAAGGCCGGGCATATCAGCTAGTGAGAAATAAAATAGCACACTGCTTCCTTCCTTCCTTCTGCAAAACTCAACTCTCAAAACTTGTTTTTATTGCATAAACTCATTTTTACTCTTTTAAACAAAAAATAATAACGCATATAACTACTTCTTCATCCTCGCATTTTTAACAGAAAGAAAGTTGGACATCTTTATCCCGATAAGAGAGGGGAACTTTAACTGAATTTAGAGAGAGAAAACATCCTGCTTGAATAGTTTTTCTTCCATTCCTGACAACCGAGGAAAAATTATGGCACAGGAAAACAAACTTTTTGTCTACAGCATTTTTATGTCTTTGAAAATCGGGGTATAAAAGTACACGGTACATGGCATTAGCTTAAAAATTTTTATTTATAAATCAGTTTGCATTAAAGTTTGTTTTAAAGCAGCGCAATAAATACTAAGAGTGTTTGAATTCTATTAAGGAAATAGGAAAATTGTATTTTCTACTTACTCTGAGAATTCTTTTCTCGGATGGAAGAAGTGTTTTAAAGGTTAAAATGGTCGTTGTAAGGATTGAAATTTTCAACCCAATTTCATGATATTGGATCACAAAAAGAGATTACTAACTGTTTTGATTCTTAGTTGAAAATCTAATTGAGGTGGAACAATGTAGGAGGTTTGATAAAGAATATAAGGAAATTTTCTATGTATGGAAGAGTAGCTCAAAGCGGGTATGATAACTTTGAAGGATCAAAAATCATATTTATTGTTTGGTTAAAATTACAAATTTGGTTTTAAATGATAGATGAGTTATCGAACTATAAAATAAAAATACACGGTAGAATCTGATTTGGCCAAATAATAATTTATAACTGAAAACGAAACTTTAGTCAAAAAAGCGCTTAGCTGAATTCTGGGCCCAAAGCGGGTAAGCACTACAAACGAGACAAATCTTTAACACAAGGGTCATTCCATGTCAAATCAACCAATGGTCCGGACCTTTGGGTCTTAGATTCTCGAAATTTTTTGTGTGCTTGTTGTACTCCTCCGTAGGAGTATAACAAGACCAATTTCAGATTTTTGGGGCCGGTAGTTTTTGAGAAATCCACTTTTAAAGAGTAAAAAATCGAGCGATTTTGAAAAAACATGACATTTTCAAACAGCTGATGCTCAAAACCTATTAGACCTAAAATCATGAACAAGGTGTCATTGGTGTCATTCTCTTTAGTTTTAAAGAAGCTTTAAAATAGCATAAAACATAAAAATGTGATGTTAAAATTTTTATTTTTTATTTAAATCTAAAGAATAAAATTTTCCGTAGCAAAAATACATCCCTCTTTGATTTTTTTGAAAAAAATATATGTTATAGAGAATCTATCCAACTTCATCTGTGCAAAATTTCAGAATGGGACCGCCATGGGTTCAATAGAAAAAAATTATTTTGTAATCGTAAAATTTTAAAAAATAATTTTTCGTGTTGAAACTCTATAAAAAATTGAAATTATTCTGTAATAATATTCAGCTAACTGGTTGAGACACTTAAAAACTGCTAATGTATTTTATTTTTAAAAAAATTTTAAGAAAAATATTTTTTTGAGAAAAAAAATTTTTTTTTAATTTTTTTTGAAAAATAAACTTTAAAGAAAGTTTAAAGCTTTATAACTCTTAAAATAATTATTTCTACCAAATTTCAAGTTGGAAATAAAATTTAATCAAGTAGAAAAACATAAAAAGTCTTTGAAATTTAGGCAAGTTCCTATACCTTCCCTAAAATTATACTCCAAGCGCGATTCACTCATGGAAAATTCATAAAAACGCTTGAGGGTGTTCATATGACTTAAAACATGAAAAAAATGTCTTATAAATTACAGAAAATACGACCATTAACAGTTTCAGTACAAAATCTTTTAGGGCTAGATCCCAACTTAAAGTTAATTCAATGAGCATGCATTTCACCTGAATATTCCGTAGAAATATGTTTATATCTAATTGTTTTTACTTTTAACAAGTCAAATCAAAGTGAATTTAAAGTTTTAGAACATAAAAAAATAAATATAAACATATTTCTATGAATTATATGTAGGAAAATTTAGGGACTTGCCTAAATTTCAAAGATTTTTATTTTTTCTACATGATTAAATTTTTTTTTCAACTTGAAATTTGGTAGAAATGTTTATTTATTGATTGATTTCAGTGAAAGTGTAACAAAAGGAACAGTTTGGTAAGTTGAAATAATACTGAGTAATGGATAAGGAAAATTAAGTAATAAATGAATAGTTTTTAGAAAGATCTTAAAAAAAATTTTATATGCTTAATGTTTTGAGGAGTTGGGATAAACAGAAAAACAATGGTTTATGATTAAAAAAAATTCTTAAAAAGTACTTTTTCCTTGGATTCCAATCCATTACTGGATTATTCCATACAGTTCAAATGATTACTATTGAAAAAAGTGAAGGTCTCCATAATAGTAAGATTTAAAGTTGAATTGTGATATTTTTTTAATTAAAATTGGATAAACATGTAGGTTTCAGGGAATTAATTCTTGTTTAAAATTTCATTGACTAAAATTAATACAAGAAAGCATCGATTAAATGAAACTGTTGATAGAAAGTTTATAAAGGTATTAAAATAATTAAAAAACGTAGACATGCTGAAGTTATAAAAAAAGGCTTGTTTGCGAGAACTAACAGCTCCCAGCGCGACCAGTTGTTTTTTCCGCATTTCACGGAGGAAGGAGAAAAAGTAGTTCGGCATGCTGCCGGCGCGCGCACATTTTGAGCATGTGGTGATGCGGTTTCGGCTCGCTAAGTCGTCACTCCAGTTTCCTCTATATAGCTCATTGTATTCGACATGATTCAATATGACCACATCCATTACAAAATATGTGGCAACCAATAAGGTGTTTTAATAGATTTTTATTCATCTCCCTTAATGTAATTTAATATAAAAAAATGTTGTAAAATTTTTTAATCCGAGGCCTTAAATGTCGATATAGCGAAACGCATCAAAATTCGAATATCAGAATTCTGATATTCAATATAATCTTCCATATGACCCCATATATCAAACCGTATGTGGCCGCAGATGTGGAGAGATAATAGATTTTTATTCAGTCCCCTTAAAAATTACTTAATATTTTATATTGATGTAGAAAATGTTGATTCTTGCCCTCCAAAGTCAACACAACCATATCTCGATATTCGAATATCAGAATTCTGATATTCGACATAATTCAATATGACCACATCCATTACAAAATATGTGGCTACCAATAAGGTGTTTTAATAGATTTTTATTCATCTCCCTTAATGTAATTTAATATTAAAAGTTGTTGTAAAAATTTTTTATTCCGAGGCCTTAAATTTCGATATAGCGAAACGCATCAAAATTCGAATATCAAAATTCTGATATTCAATATAATCCTCCATTTGACCCCATATACCAAACCATATGTGGCCGCCGATGTGGGGAAAAATATATTTTCTTTCAGTTCACTTAAAAATTACTTAATATTTTATATTGATGTAGAAAATTTCGATTCTTGCCATCCAAAGTCAACACAACCATATCTTGATGTTCGAATATCAGAATTCTGATATTCGACATGATTCAATATGACCACATCAATTACAAAATATGTGGCAACCAATAAGGTGTTTCAATAGATTTTTATTCATCTCCCTTAATGTAATTTAATATAAAAAGTTGTTGTAAAAATTTTTTAATCCGAGGCCTTAAATGTCGATATAGCGAAACGCATCAAAATTCGAATATCAGAATTCTGATATTCAATATAATCTTCCATATGACCCCATATACCAAACCATATGTGGCCGCCGATTTGGGGGAAAATATATTTTCTTTCAGTCCACTTAAAAATTATTTAATATTTTATATTGATGTAGAAAATTTCGATTCTTGCCATCCAAAGTCAACACAACCATATCTCGATGTTCGAATATCAGAATTCTGATATTCGACATGATTCAATATGACCACATCCATTACAAAATATGTGGCAACCAATAAGGTGTTTTAATAGATTTTTATTCATCTCCCTTAATGTAATTTAATATAAAAAAATGTTGTAAAATTTTTAATCCGAGGCCTTAAATGTCGATATAGCGAAACGCATCAAAATTCGAATATCAGAATTCTGATATTCAATATAATCTTCCATATGGCCCCATATATCAAACCGTATGTGGCCGCAGATGTGGAGAGATAATAGATTTTTATTCAGTCCCCTTAAAAATTACTTAATATTTTATATTGATGTAGAAAATGTTGATTCTTGCCCTCCAAAGTCAACACAACCATATCTCGATATTCGAATATCAGAATTCTGATATTCGACATGATTCAATATGACCACATCCATTACAAAATATGTGGCTACCAATAAGTTGTTTTAATAGATTTTTATTCATCTCCCTTAATGTAATTTAATATTAAAAGTTGTTGTAAAATTTTTTTATTCCGAGGCGTTAAATTTCGATATAGCGAAACGCATCAAAATTCGAATATCAGAATTCTGATATTCAATATAATCCTCCATTTGACCCCATATACCAAACCATATGTGGCCGCCGATTTGGGGGAAAATAGATTTTCTTTCAGTTCCCTTAAAAATTATTTAATATTTTATATTGATGTAGAAAATTTTGATTCTTGCCCTCCAAAGTGAACACAACCATATCTCGATATCGAATATCAGAATTCTGATATTCGACATGATTCAATATAACCACATCCATCACAAAATATGTGGCCACCGATAAGGTGTTTTGATAGATTTTTATTCATCTCCCTTTATGTAATGTAATATTAAAAGTTGATGTAAAAAATTTCAAATCCGGGGCCTTAAAAGTCGATATAGCGAAACACATCAAAATTCGAATATCAGAATTCTGATATTCAATATAGACCTCCATATGACCCCATATATCAAACCATATGTGGCCGCCGATGTGGAGAGAAATAGATTTTTATTCAGTCCCCTTAAAAATTACTTAATATTTTATATTGATGTAGAAAATTTCGATTCTTTCCCTCCTAAGTCAACACAACCATATCTAAATGTTCAAATATAAAAATTCTGATATTCGACATGATTCAATATGACCACATCCATTACAAAATAAGTGGCTACCAATAAAGGTGTTTTAATAGATTTTTATTCATCTCCCTTAATTTAATTTAATATTAAAAGTTGTTGTAAAAATTTTTTAATTCGAAGCCTTAAGAGTCGCTATAGCAAACGCATCAAAATACGAATATCAGAATTCTGATATTCAATATAATCCTCCATATGACCCCATATACCAAACCATATGTGGCCTACCGATGTGGGGGGAAATAGATTTTCTTTCAGCCGCCTTAAAAATTACTTATTATTTTATTGATGTAGAAAATTTTGATTCTTGCCCTCCAAAGTCAACACAACCATATCTCGATATTCGAATATCAGAATTCTGATATTCGACATGATTCAATATGACCACATCCATTACAAAATATGTGGCTACCAATAAGGTGTTTTAATAGATTTTTATTCATCTCCCTTAATGTAATTTAATATTAAAAGTTGTTGTAAAAATTTTTTAATCCGAGGCCTTAAATGTCCATATAGCGAAACGCATCAAAATTCGAATATCAGAATTCTGATATTCAATATAATCCTCCATTTGACCCCATATACCAAACCATATGTGGCCACCGATGTGGGGAAAAATATATTTTCTTTCAGTTCACTTAAAAATTACTTAATATTTTATATTGATGTAGAAAATTTCGATTCTTGCCATCCAATGTCAAAACAACCATATCTTGATGTTCGAATATCAGAATTCTGATATTCGACATGATTCAATATGACCACATCAATTACAAAATATGTGGCAACTAATAAGGTGTTTCAATAGATTTTTATTCATCTCCCTTAATGTAATTTAATATAAAAAGTTGTTGTAAAAATTTTTTAATCCGAGGCCTTAAATGTCGATATAGCGAAACGCATCAAAATTCGAATATCATAATTCTGATATTCAATATAATCTTCCATATGACCCCATATACCAAACCATATGTGGCCGCCGATTTGGGGGAAAATATATTTTCTTTCAGTCCCCTTAAAAATTACTTAATATTTTATATTGATGTAGAAAATGTTGATTCTTGCCCTCCAAAGTCAACACAACCATATCTCGATATTCGAATATCAGAATTCTGATATTCGACATAATTCAATATGACCACATCCATTACAAAATATGTGGCTACCAATAAGGTGTTTTAATAGATTTTTATTCATCTCCCTTAATGTAATTTAATATTAAAAGTTGTTGTAAAAATTTTTTATTCCGAGGCCTTAAATTTCGATATAGCGAAACGCATCAAAATTCGAATATCAGAATTCTGATATTCAATATAATCTTCCATATGACCCCATATATCAAACCGTATGTGGCCGCAGATGTGGAGAGATAATAGATTTTTATTCAGTCCCCTTAAAAATTACTTAATATTTTATATTGATGTAGAAAATGTTGATTCTTGCCCTCCAAAGTCAACACAACCATATCTCGATATTCGAATATCAGAATTCTGATATTCGACATAATTCAATATGACCACATCCATTACAAAATATGTGGCTACCAATAAGGTGTTTTAATAGATTTTTATTCATCTCCCTTAATGTAATTTAATATTAAAAGTTGTTGTAAAAATTTTTTATTCCGAGGCCTTAAATTTCGATATAGCGAAACGCATCAAAATTCGAATATCAAAATTCTGATATTCAATATAATCCTCCATTTGACCCCATATACCAAACCATATGTGGCCGCCGATGTGGGGAAAAATATATTTTCTTTCAGTTCACTTAAAAATTACTTAATATTTTATATTGATGTAGAAAATTTCGATTCTTGCCATCCAAAGTCAACACAACCATATCTTGATGTTCGAATATCAGAATTCTGATATTCGACATGATTCAATATGACCACATCAATTACAAAATATGTGGCAACCAATAAGGTGTTTCAATAGATTTTTATTCATCTCCCTTAATGTAATTTAATATAAAAAGTTGTTGTAAAAATTTTTTAATCCGAGGCCTTAAATGTCGATATAGCGAAACGCATCAAAATTCGAATATCAGAATTCTGATATTCAATATAATCTTCCATATGACCCCATATACCAAACCATATGTGGCCGCCGATTTGGGGGAAAATATATTTTCTTTCAGTCCACTTAAAAATTATTTAATATTTTATATTGATGTAGAAAATTTCGATTCTTGCCATCCAAAGTCAACACAACCATATCTCGATGTTCGAATATCAGAATTCTGATATTCGACATGATTCAATATGACCACATCCATTACAAAATATGTGGCAACCAATAAGGTGTTTTAATAGATTTTTATTCATCTCCCTTAATGTAATTTAATATAAAAAAATGTTGTAAAATTTTTAATCCGAGGCCTTAAATGTCGATATAGCGAAACGCATCAAAATTCGAATATCAGAATTCTGATATTCAATATAATCTTCCATATGGCCCCATATATCAAACCGTATGTGGCCGCAGATGTGGAGAGATAATAGATTTTTATTCAGTCCCCTTAAAAATTACTTAATATTTTATATTGATGTAGAAAATGTTGATTCTTGCCCTCCAAAGTCAACACAACCATATCTCGATATTCGAATATCAGAATTCTGATATTCGACATGATTCAATATGACCACATCCATTACAAAATATGTGGCTACCAATAAGTTGTTTTAATAGATTTTTATTCATCTCCCTTAATGTAATTTAATATTAAAAGTTGTTGTAAAATTTTTTTATTCCGAGGCGTTAAATTTCGATATAGCGAAACGCATCAAAATTCGAATATCAGAATTCTGATATTCAATATAATCCTCCATTTGACCCCATATACCAAACCATATGTGGCCGCCGATTTGGGGGAAAATAGATTTTCTTTCAGTTCCCTTAAAAATTATTTAATATTTTATATTGATGTAGAAAATTTTGATTCTTGCCCTCCAAAGTGAACACAACCATATCTCGATATCGAATATCAGAATTCTGATATTCGACATGATTCAATATAACCACATCCATCACAAAATATGTGGCCACCGATAAGGTGTTTTGATAGATTTTTATTCATCTCCCTTTATGTAATGTAATATTAAAAGTTGATGTAAAAAATTTCAAATCCGGGGCCTTAAAAGTCGATATAGCGAAACACATCAAAATTCGAATATCAGAATTCTGATATTCAATATAGACCTCCATATGACCCCATATATCAAACCATATGTGGCCGCCGATGTGGAGAGAAATAGATTTTTATTCAGTCCCCTTAAAAATTACTTAATATTTTATATTGATGTAGAAAATTTCGATTCTTTCCCTCCTAAGTCAACACAACCATATCTAAATGTTCAAATATAAAAATTCTGATATTCGACATGATTCAATATGACCACATCCATTACAAAATAAGTGGCTACCAATAAAGGTGTTTTAATAGATTTTTATTCATCTCCCTTAATTTAATTTAATATTAAAAGTTGTTGTAAAAATTTTTTAATTCGAAGCCTTAAGAGTCGCTATAGCAAACGCATCAAAATACGAATATCAGAATTCTGATATTCAATATAATCCTCCATATGACCCCATATACCAAACCATATGTGGCCTACCGATGTGGGGGGAAATAGATTTTCTTTCAGCCGCCTTAAAAATTACTTATTATTTTATTGATGTAGAAAATTTTGATTCTTGCCCTCCAAAGTCAACACAACCATATCTCGATATTCGAATATCAGAATTCTGATATTCGACATGATTCAATATGACCACATCCATTACAAAATATGTGGCTACCAATAAGGTGTTTTAATAGATTTTTATTCATCTCCCTTAATGTAATTTAATATTAAAAGTTGTTGTAAAAATTTTTTAATCCGAGGCCTTAAATGTCCATATAGCGAAACGCATCAAAATTCGAATATCAGAATTCTGATATTCAATATAATCCTCCATTTGACCCCATATACCAAACCATATGTGGCCACCGATATGGGGAAAAATATATTTTCTTTCAGTTCACTTAAAAATTACTTAATATTTTATATTGATGTAGAAAATTTCGATTCTTGCCATCCAATGTCAAAACAACCATATCTTGATGTTCGAATATCAGAATTCTGATATTCGACATGATTCAATATGACCACATCAATTACAAAATATGTGGCAACTAATAAGGTGTTTCAATAGATTTTTATTCATCTCCCTTAATGTAATTTAATATAAAAAGTTGTTGTAAAAATTTTTTAATCCGAGGCCTTAAATGTCGATATAGCGAAACGCATCAAAATTCGAATATCATAATTCTGATATTCAATATAATCTTCCATATGACCCCATATACCAAACCATATGTGGCCGCCGATTTGGGGGAAAATATATTTTCTTTCAGTCCCCTTAAAAATTACTTAATATTTTATATTGATGTAGAAAATGTTGATTCTTGCCCTCCAAAGTCAACACAACCATATCTCGATATTCGAATATCAGAATTCTGATATTCGACATAATTCAATATGACCACATCCATTACAAAATATGTGGCTACCAATAAGGTGTTTTAATAGATTTTTATTCATCTCCCTTAATGTAATTTAATATTAAAAGTTGTTGTAAAAATTTTTTATTCCGAGGCCTTAAATTTCGATATAGCGAAACGCATCAAAATTCGAATATCAAAATTCTGATATTCAATATAATCCTCCATTTGACCCCATATACCAAACCATATGTGGCCGCCGATGTGGGGAAAAATATATTTTCTTTCAGTTCACTTAAAGATTACTTAATATTTTATATTGATGTAGAAAATTTCGATTCTTGCCATCCAAAGTCAACACAACCATATCTTGATGTTCGAATATCAGAATTCTGATATTCGACATGATTCAATATGACCACATCAATTACAAAATATGTGGCAACCAATAAGGTGTTTCAATAGATTTTTATTCATCCCCCTTAATGTAATTTAATATAAAAAGTTGTTGTAAAAATTTTTTAATCCGAGGCCTTAAATGTCGATATAGCGAAACGCATCAAAATTCGAATATCAGAATTCTGATATTCAATATAATCTTCCATATGACCCCATATACCAAACCATATGTGGCCGCCGATTTGGGGGAAAATATATTTTCTTTCAGTCCACTTAAAAATTATTTAATATTTTATATTGATGTAGAAAATTTCGATTCTTGCCATCCAAAGTCAACACAACCATATCTCGATGTTCGAATATCAGAATTCTGATATTCGACATGATTCAATATGACCACATCAATTACAAAATATGTGGCAACTAATAAGGTGTTTCAATAGATTTTTATTCATCTCCCTTAATGTAATTTAATATAAAAAGTTGTTGTAAAAATTTTTTAATCCGAGGCCTTAAATGTCGATATAGCGAAACGCATCAAAATTCGAATATCATAATTCTGATATTCAATATAATCTTCCATATGACCCCATATACCAAACCATATGTGGCCGCCGATTTGGGGGAAAATATATTTTCTTTCAGTCCCCTTAAAAATTACTTAATATTTTATATTGATGTAGAAAATGTTGATTCTTGCCCTCCAAAGTCAACACAACCATATCTCGATATTCGAATATCAGAATTCTGATATTCGACATAATTCAATATGACCACATCCATTACAAAATATGTGGCTACCAATAAGGTGTTTTAATAGATTTTTATTCATCTCCCTTAATGTAATTTAATATTAAAAGTTGTTGTAAAAATTTTTTATTCCGAGGCCTTAAATTTCGATATAGCGAAACGCATCAAAATTCGAATATCAAAATTCTGATATTCAATATAATCCTCCATTTGACCCCATATACCAAACCATATGTGGCCGCCGATGTGGGGAAAAATATATTTTCTTTCAGTTCACTTAAAGATTACTTAATATTTTATATTGATGTAGAAAATTTCGATTCTTGCCATCCAAAGTCAACACAACCATATCTTGATGTTCGAATATCAGAATTCTGATATTCGACATGATTCAATATGACCACATCAATTACAAAATATGTGGCAACCAATAAGGTGTTTCAATAGATTTTTATTCATCCCCCTTAATGTAATTTAATATAAAAAGTTGTTGTAAAAATTTTTTAATCCGAGGCCTTAAATGTCGATATAGCGAAACGCATCAAAATTCGAATATCAGAATTCTGATATTCAATATAATCTTCCATATGGCCCCATATATCAAACCGTATGTGGCCGCAGATGTGGAGAGATAATAGATTTTTATTCAGTCCCCTTAAAAATTACTTAATATTTTATATTGATGTAGAAAATGTTGATTCTTGCCCTCCAAAGTCAACACAACCATATCTCGATATTCGAATATCAGAATTCTGATATTCGACATGATTCAATATGACCACATCCATTACAAAATATGTGGCTACCAATAAGGTGTTTTAATAGATTTTTATTCATCTCCCTTAATGTAATTTAATATTAAAAGTTGTTGTAAAATTTTTTTATTCCGAGGCCTTAAATTTCGATATAGCGAAACGCATCAAAATTCGAATATCAGAATTCTGATATTCAATATAATCCTCCATTTGACCCCATATACCAAACCATATGTGGCCGCCGATTTGGGGGAAAATAGATTTTCTTTCAGTCCCCTTAAAAATTATTTAATATTTTATATTGATGTAAAAAATTTTGATTCTTGCCCTCCAAAGTGAACACAACCATATCTCGATATCGAATATCAGAATTCTGATATTCGACATGATTCAATATAACCACATCCATCACAAAATATGTGGCCACCGATAAGGTGTTTTGATAGATTTTTATTCATCTCCCTTAATGTAATGTAATATTAAAAGTTGATGTAAAAAATTTCAAATCCGGGGCCTTAAAAGTCGATATAGCGAAACACATCAAAATTCGAATAGCAGAATTCTGATATTCAATATAGACCTCCATATGACCCCATATACCAAACCATATGTGGCCGCCGATGTGGGGAAAAATATATTTTCTTTCAGTTCACTCAAAAATTACTTAATATTTTATATTGATGTAGAAAATTTCGATTCTTGCCATCCAAAGTCAACACAACCATATCTCGATATCGAATATCAGAATTCTGATATTCGACATGATTCAATATAACCACATCCATCAAAAAATATGTGGCCACCGATAAGGTGTTTTGATAGATTTTTATTCATCTCCCTTAATGTAATGTAATATTAAAAGTTGATGTAAAAAATTTCAAATCCGGGGCCTTAAAAGTCGATATAGCGAAACACATCAAAATTCGAATAGCAGAATTCTGATATTCAATATAGACCTCCATATGACCCCATATACCAAACCATATGTGGCCGCCGATGTGGGGAAAAATATATTTTCTTTCAGTTCACTCAAAAATTACTTAATATTTTATATTGATGTAGAAAATTTCGATTCTTGCCATCCAAAGTCAACACAACCATATCTCGATGTTCGAATATCAGAATTCTGATATTTGACATGATTCAATATGACCACATCAATTACAAAATATGTGGCAACCAATAAGGGGTTTCAATAGATTTTTATTCATCTCCCTTAATGTAATTTAATATAAAAAGTTATTGTAAAAATTTTTTAATCCGAGGCCTTAAATGTCGATATAGCGAAACGCATCAAAATTCGAATATCAGAATTCTAATATTCAATATAATCCTCCATATGACCCCATATATCCAACCGTATGTGGCCGCAGATGTGGAGAGAAAATAGATTTTTATTCAGTCCCCTTCAAAATTACTTATTATTTTATATTGATGTAGAAAATTTTGATTATTGCCCTCCAAAGTCAACACAACCATATCTCGATATCGAATATCAGAATTCTGATATTCGACATGATTCAATATAACCACATCCATTACAAAATATGTGGCTACCAATAAGGTGTTTTAATAGATATTTATTCATCTCCCTTAATGTAATTTAATATTAAAAGTTGTTGTAAAAATTTTTTAATCCGAGGCCTTAAATGTCCATATAGCGAAACGCATCAAAATTCGAATATCAGAATTCTGATATTCAATATAATCCTCCATTTGACCCCATATACCAAACCATATGTGGCCGCCGATGTCGGGAAAAATATATTTTCTTTCAGTTCACTTAAAAATTACTTAATATTTTATATTGATGTAGAAAATTTCGATTCTTGCCATCCAAAGTCAACACAACCATATCTTGATGTTCGAATATCAGAATTCTGATATTCGACATGATTCAATATGACCACATCAATTACAAAATATGTGGCAACCAATAAGGTGTTTCAATAGATTTTTATTCATCTCCCTTAATGTAATTTAATATAAAAAGTTGTTGTAAAAATTTTTTAATCCGAGGCCTTAAATTTCGATATAGCGAAACGCATCAAAATTCGAATATCAGAATTCTGATATTCAATATAATCTTCCATATGACCCCATATACCAAACCATATGTGGCCGCCGATTTGGGGGAAAATATATTTTCTTTCAGTCCACTTAAAAATTATTTAATATTTTATATTGATGTAGAAAATTTCGATTCTTGCCATCCAAAGTCAACACAACCATATCTCGATGTTCGAATATCAGAATTCTGATATTCGACATGATTCAATATGACCACATCCATTACAAAATATGTGGCAACCAATAAGGTGTTTTAATAGATTTTTATTCATCTCCCTTAATGTAATTTAATATAAAAAAATGTTGTAAAATTTTTTAATCCGAGGCCTTAAATGTCGATATAGCGAAACGCATCAAAATTCGAATATCAGAATTCTGATATTCAATATAATCTTCCATATGACCCCATATATCAAACCGTATGTGGCCGAAGATGTGGAGAGATAATAGATTTTTATTCAGTCCCCTTAAAAATTACTTAATATTTTATATTGATGTAGAAAATGTTGATTCTTGCCCTCCAAAGTCAACACAACCATATCTCGATATTCGAATATCAGAATTCTGATATTCGACATAATTCAATATGACTACATCCATTACAAAATATGTGGCTACCAATAAGGTGTTTTAATAGATTTTTATTCATCTCCCTTAATGTAATTTAATATTAAAATTTGTTGTAAAAATTTTTTATTCCGAGGCCTTAAATTTCGATATAGCGAAACGCATCAAAATTCGAATATCAAAATTCTGATATTCAATATAATCCTCCATTTGACCCCATATACCAAACCATATGTGGCCGCCGATGTGGGGAAAAATATATTTTCTTTCAGTTCACTTAAAAATTACTTAATATTTTATATTGATGTAGAAAATTTCGATTCTTGCCATCCAAAGTCAACACAACCATATCTTGATGTTCGAATATCAGAATTCTGATATTCGACATGATTCAATATGACCACATCAATTACAAAATATGTGGCAACCAATAAGGTGTTTCAATAGATTTTTATTCATCTCCCTTAATGTAATTTAATATAAAAAGTTGTTGTAAAAATTTTTTAATCCGAGGCCTTAAATGTCGATATACCGAAACGCATCAAAATTCGAATATCAGAATTCTGATATTCAATATAATCTTCCATATGACCCCATATACCAAACCATATGTGGCCGCCGATTTGGATGAAAATATATTTTCTTTCAGTCCACTTAAAAATTATTTAATATTTTATATTGATGTAGAAAATTTCGATTCTTGCCATCCAAAGTCAACACAACCATATCTCGATGTTCGAATATCAGAATTCTGATATTCGACATGATTCAATATGACCACATCCATTACAAAATATGTGGCAACCAATAAGGTGTTTTAATAGATTTTTATTCATCTCCCTTAATGTAATTTAATATAAAAAAATGTTGTAAAATTTTTTAATCCGAGGCCTTAAATGTCGATATAGCGAAACGCATCAAAATTCGAATATCAGAATTCTGATATTCAATATAATCTTCCATATGGCCCCATATATCAAACCGTATGTGGCCGCAGATGTGGAGAGATAATAGATTTTTATTCAGTCCCCTTAAAAATTACTTAATATTTTATATTGATGTAGAAAATGTTGATTCTTGCCCTCCAAAGTCAACACAACCATATCTCGATATTCGAATATCAGAATTCTGATATTCGACATGATTCAATATGACCACATCCATTACAAAATATGTGGCTACCAATAAGGTGTTTTAATAGATTTTTATTCATCTCCCTTAATGTAATTTAATATTAAAAGTTGTTGTAAAATTTTTTTATTCCGAGGCCTTAAATTTCGATATAGCGAAACGCATCAAAATTCGAATATCAGAATTCTGATATTCAATATAATCCTCCATTTGACCCCATATACAAACCATATGTGGCCGCCGATTTGGGGGAAAATAGATTTTCTTTCAGTTCCCTTAAAAATTATTTAATATTTTATATTGATGTAGAAAATTTTGATTCTTGCCCTCCAAAGTGAACACAACCATATCTCGATATCGAATATCAGAATTCTGATATTCGACATGATTCAATATAACCACATCCATCACAAAATATGTGGCCACCGATAAGGTGTTTTGATAGATTTTTATTCATCTCCCTTTATGTAATGTAATATTAAAAGTTGATGTAAAAAATTTCAAATCCGGGGCCTTAAAAGTCGATATAGCGAAACACATCAAAATTCGAATATCAGAATTCTGATATTCAATATAGACCTCCATATGACCCCATATATCAAACCATATGTGGCCGCCGATGTGGAGAGAAATAGATTTTTATTCAGTCCCCTTAAAAATTACTTAATATTTTATATTGATGTAGAAAATTTCGATTCTTTCCCTCCTAAGTCAACACAACCATATCTAAATGTTCAAATATAAAAATTCTGATATTCGACATGATTCAATATGACCACATCCATTACAAAATAAGTGGCTACCAATAAAGGTGTTTTAATAGATTTTTATTCATCTCCCTTAATTTAATTTAATATTAAAAGTTGTTGTAAAAATTTTTTAATTCGAAGCCTTAAGAGTCGCTATAGCAAACGCATCAAAATACGAATATCAGAATTCTGATATTCAATATAATCCTCCATATGACCCCATATACCAAACCATATGTGGCCTACCGATGTGGGGGGAAATAGATTTTCTTTCAGCCGCCTTAAAAATTACTTATTATTTTATTGATGTAGAAAATTTTGATTCTTGCCCTCCAAAGTCAACACAACCATATCTCGATATTCGAATATCAGAATTCTGATATTCGACATGATTCAATATGACCACATCCATTACAAAATATGTGGCTACCAATAAGGTGTTTTAATAGATTTTTATTCATCTCCCTTAATGTAATTTAATATTAAAAGTTGTTGTAAAAATTTTTTAATCCGAGGCCTTAAATGTCCATATAGCGAAACGCATCAAAATTCGAATATCAGAATTCTGATATTCAATATAATCCTCCATTTGACCCCATATACCAAACCATATGTGGCCACCGATGTGGGGAAAAATATATTTTCTTTCAGTTCACTTAAAAATTACTTAATATTTTATATTGATGTAGAAAATTTCGATTCTTGCCATCCAATGTCAAAACAACCATATCTTGATGTTCGAATATCAGAATTCTGATATTCGACATGATTCAATATGACCACATCAATTACAAAATATGTGGCAACTAATAAGGTGTTTCAATAGATTTTTATTCATCTCCCTTAATGTAATTTAATATAAAAAGTTGTTGTAAAAATTTTTTAATCCGAGGCCTTAAATGTCGATATAGCGAAACGCATCAAAATTCGAATATCATAATTCTGATATTCAATATAATCTTCCATATGACCCCATATACCAAACCATATGTGGCCGCCGATTTGGGGGAAAATATATTTTCTTTCAGTCCACTTAAAAATTATTTAATATTTTATATTGATGTAGAAAAATTCGATTCTTGCCATCCAAAGTCAACAGAACCATATCTCGATGTTCGAATATCAGAATTCTGATATTCGACATGATTCAATATGACCACATCCATTACAAAATATGTGGCAACCAATAAGGTGTTTTAATAGATTTTTATTCATCTCCCTTTATGTAATGTAATATTAAAAGTTGATGTAAAAAATTTCAAATCCGGGGCCTTAAAAGTCGATATAGCGAAACACATCAAAATTCGAATATCAGACTTCTGATATTCAATATAGACCTCCATATGACCCCATATATCAAACCGTATGTGGCCGCAGATGTGGAGAGATAATAGATTTTTATTCAGTCCCCTTAAAAATTACTTAATATTTTATATTGATGTAGAAAATGTTGATTCTTGCCCTCCAAAGTCAACACAACCATATCTCGATATTCGAATATCAGAATTCTGATATTCGACATAATTCAATATGACCACATCCATTACAAAATATGTGGCTACCAATAAGGTGTTTTAATAGATTTTTATTCATCTCCCTTAATGTAATTTAATATTAAAAGTTGTTGTAAAAATTTTTTATTCCGAGGCCTTAAATTTCGATATAGCGAAACGCATCAAAATTCGAATATCAAAATTCTGATATTCAATATAATCCTCCATTTGACCCCATATACCAAACCATATGTGGCCGCCGATGTGGGGAAAAATATATTTTCTTTCAGTTCACTTAAAGATTACTTAATATTTTATATTGATGTAGAAAATTTCGATTCTTGCCATCCAAAGTCAACACAACCATATCTTGATGTTCGAATATCAGAATTCTGATATTCGACATGATTCAATATGACCACATCAATTACAAAATATGTGGCAACCAATAAGGTGTTTCAATAGATTTTTATTCATCCCCCTTAATGTAATTTAATATAAAAAGTTGTTGTAAAAATTTTTTAATCCGAGGCCTTAAATGTCGATATAGCGAAACGCATCAAAATTCGAATATCAGAATTCTGATATTCAATATAATCTTCCATATGACCCCATATACCAAACCATATGTGGCCGCCGATTTGGGGGAAAATATATTTTCTTTCAGTCCACTTAAAAATTATTTAATATTTTATATTGATGTAGAAAATTTCGATTCTTGCCATCCAAAGTCAACACAACCATATCTCGATGTTCGAATATCAGAATTCTGATATTCGACATGATTCAATATGACCACATCCATTACAAAATATGTGGCAACCAATAAGGTGTTTTAATAGATTTTTATTCATCTTCCTTAATGTAATTTAATATAAAAAATGTTGTAAAATTTTTTAATCCGAGGCCTTAAATGTCGATATAGCGAAACGCATCAAAATTCGAATATCAGAATTCTGATATTCAATATAATCTTCCATATGGCCCCATATATCAAACCGTATGTGGCCGCAGATGTGGAGAGATAATAGATTTTTATTCAGTCCCCTTAAAAATTACTTAATATTTTATATTGATGTAGAAAATGTTGATTCTTGCCCTCCAAAGTCAACACAACCATATCTCGATATTCGAATATCAGAATTCTGATATTCGACATGATTCAATATGACCACATCCATTACAAAATATGTGGCTACCAATAAGGTGTTTTAATAGATTTTTATTCATCTCCCTTAATGTAATTTAATATTAAAAGTTGTTGTAAAATTTTTTTATTCCGAGGCCTTAAATTTCGATATAGCGAAACGCATCAAAATTCGAATATCAGAATTCTGATATTCAATATAATCCTCCATTTGACCCCATATACCAAACCATATGTGGCCGCCGATTTGGGGGAAAATAGATTTTCTTTCAGTCCCCTTAAAAATTATTTAATATTTTATATTGATGTAGAAAATTTTGATTCTTGCCCTCCAAAGTGAACACAACCATATCTCGATATCGAATATCAGAATTCTGATATTCGACATGATTCAATATAACCACATCCATCACAAAATATGTGGCCACCGATAAGGTGTTTTGATAGATTTTTATTCATCTCCCTTAATGTAATGTAATATTAAAAGTTGATGTAAAAAATTTCAAATCCGGGGCCTTAAAAGTCGATATAGCGAAACACATCAAAATTCGAATAGCAGAATTCTGATATTCAATATAGACCTCCATATGACCCCATATACCAAACCATATGTGGCCGCCGATGTGGGGAAAAATATATTTTCTTTCAGTTCACTCAAAAATTACTTAATATTTTATATTGATGTAGAAAATTTCGATTCTTGCCATCCAAAGTCAACACAACCATATCTCGATATCGAATATCAGAATTCTGATATTCGACATGATTCAATATAACCACATCCATCAAAAAATATGTGGCCACCGATAAGGTGTTTTGATAGATTTTTATTCATCTCCCTTAATGTAATGTAATATTAAAAGTTGATGTAAAAAATTTCAAATCCGGGGCCTTAAAAGTCGATATAGCGAAACACATCAAAATTCGAATAGCAGAATTCTGATATTCAATATAGACCTCCATATGACCCCATATACCAAACCATATGTGGCCGCCGATGTGGGGAAAAATATATTTTCTTTCAGTTCACTCAAAAATTACTTAATATTTTATATTGATGTAGAAAATTTCGATTCTTGCCATCCAAAGTCAACACAACCATATCTCGATGTTCGAATATCAGAATTCTGATATTTGACATGATTCAATATGACCACATCAATTACAAAATATGTGGCAACCAATAAGGGGTTTCAATAGATTTTTATTCATCTCCCTTAATGTAATTTAATATAAAAAGTTATTGTAAAAATTTTTTAATCCGAGGCCTTAAATGTCGATATAGCGAAACGCATCAAAATTCGAATATCAGAATTCTAATATTCAATATAATCCTCCATATGACCCCATATATCCAACCGTATGTGGCCGCAGATGTGGAGAGAAAATAGATTTTTATTCAGTCCCCTTCAAAATTACTTATTATTTTATATTGATGTAGAAAATTTTGATTATTGCCCTCCAAAGTCAACACAACCATATCTCGATATCGAATATCAGAATTCTGATATTCGACATGATTCAATATAACCACATCCATTACAAAATATGTGGCTACCAATAAGGTGTTTTAATAGATATTTATTCATCTCCCTTAATGTAATTTAATATTAAAAGTTGTTGTAAAAATTTTTTAATCCGAGGCCTTAAATGTCCATATAGCGAAACGCATCAAAATTCGAATATCAGAATTCTGATATTCAATATAATCCTCCATTTGACCCCATATACCAAACCATATGTGGCCGCCGATGTCGGGAAAAATATATTTTCTTTCAGTTCACTTAAAAATTACTTAATATTTTATATTGATGTAGAAAATTTCGATTCTTGCCATCCAAAGTCAACACAACCATATCTTGATGTTCGAATATCAGAATTCTGATATTCGACATGATTCAATATGACCACATCAATTACAAAATATGTGGCAACCAATAAGGTGTTTCAATAGATTTTTATTCATCTCCCTTAATGTAATTTAATATAAAAAGTTGTTGTAAAAATTTTTTAATCCGAGGCCTTAAATTTCGATATAGCGAAACGCATCAAAATTCGAATATCAGAATTCTGATATTCAATATAATCTTCCATATAAACCCCATATACCAAACCATATGTGGCCGCCGATTTGGGGGAAAATATATTTTCTTTCAGTCCACTTAAAAATTATTTAATATTTTATATTGATGTAGAAAATTTCGATTCTTGCCATCCAAAGTCAACACAACCATATCTCGATGTTCGAATATCAGAATTCTGATATTCGACATGATTCAATATGACCACATCCATTACAAAATATGTGGCAACCAATAAGGTGTTTTAATAGATTTTTATTCATCTCCCTTAATGTAATTTAATATAAAAAAATGTTGTAAAATTTTTTAATCCGAGGCCTTAAATGTCGATATAGCGAAACGCATCAAAATTCGAATATCAGAATTCTGATATTCAATATAATCTTCCATATGACCCCATATATCAAACCGTATGTGGCCGAAGATGTGGAGAGATAATAGATTTTTATTCAGTCCCCTTAAAAATTACTTAATATTTTATATTGATGTAGAAAATGTTGATTCTTGCCCTCCAAAGTCAACACAACCATATCTCGATATTCGAATATCAGAATTCTGATATTCGACATAATTCAATATGACTACATCCATTACAAAATATGTGGCTACCAATAAGGTGTTTTAATAGATTTTTATTCATCTCCCTTAATGTAATTTAATATTAAAATTTGTTGTAAAAATTTTTTATTCCGAGGCCTTAAATTTCGATATAGCGAAACGCATCAAAATTCGAATATCAAAATTCTGATATTCAATATAATCCTCCATTTGACCCCATATACCAAACCATATGTGGCCGCCGATGTGGGGAAAAATATATTTTCTTTCAGTTCACTTCAAAATTACTTATTATTTTATATTGATGTAGAAAATTTTGATTATTGCCCTCCAAAGTCAACACATCCATATCTCGATATTCGAATATCAGAATTCTGATATTCGACATGATTCAATATGACCACATCCATTACAAAATATGTGGCTACCAATAAGGTGTTTTAATAGATATTTATTCATCTCCCTTAATGTAATTTAATATTAAAAGTTGTTGTAAAATTTTTTAATCCGAGGCCTTAAATGTCGATATAGCGAAACGCATCAAAATTCGAATATCAGAATTCTGATATTCAATATAATCTTCCATATGACCCCATATATCAAACCGTATGTGGCCGCAGATGTGGAGAGATAATAGATTTTTATTCAGTCCCCTTAAAAATTACTTAATATTTTATATTGATGTAGAATATGTTGATTCTTGCCCTCCAAAGTCAACACAACCATATCTCGATATTCGAATATCAGAATTCTGATATTCGACATAATTCAATATGACCACATCCATTACAAAATATGTGGCTACCAATAAGGTGTTTTAATAGATTTTTATTCATCTCCCTTAATGTAATTTAATATTAAAAGTTGTTGTAAAAATTTTTTATTCCGAGGCCTTAAATTTCGATATAGCGAAACGCATCAAAATTCGAATATCAAAATTCTGATATTCAATATAATCCTCCATTTGACCCCATATACCAAACCATATGTGGCCGCCGATGTGGGGAAAAATATATTTTCTTTCAGTTCACTTAAAAATTACTTAATATTTTATATTGATGTAGAAAATTTCGATTCTTGCCATCCAAAGTCAACACAACCATATCTCGATGTTCGAATATCAGAATTCTGATATTCGACATGATTCAATATGACCACATCCATTACAAAATATGTGGCAACCAATAAGGTGTTTTAATAGATTTTTATTCATCTCCCTTAATGTAATTTAATATAAAAAAATGTTGTAAAATTTTTTATTCCGAGGCGTTAAATTTCGATATAGCGAAACGCATCAAAATTCGAATATCAGAATTCTGATATTCAATATAATCCTCCATTTGACCCCATATACCAAACCATATGTGGCCGCCGATTTGGGGGAAAATAGATTTTCTTTCAGTCCCCTTAAAAATTATTTAATATTTTATATTGATGTAGAAAATTTTGATTCTTGCCCTCCAAAGTGAACACAACCATATCTCGATATCGAATATCAGAATTCTGATATTCGACATGATTCAATATAACCACATCCATCACAAAATATGTGGCCAACGATAAGGTGTTTTGATAGATTTTTATTCATCTCCCTTAATGTAATGTAATATTAAAAGTTGATGTAAAAAATTTCAAATCCGGGGCCTTAAAAGTCGATATAGCGAAACACATCAAAATTCGAATAGCAGAATTCTGATATTCAATATAGACCTCCATATGACCCCATATACCAAACCATATGTGGCCGCCGATGTGGGGAAAAATATATTTTCTTTCAGTTCACTCAAAAATTACTTAATATTTTATATTGATGTAGAAAATTTCGATTCTTGCCATCCAAAGTCAACACAACCATATCTCGATGTTCGAATATCAGAATTCTGATATTTGACATGATTCAATATGACCACATCAATTACAAAATATGTGGCAACCAATAAGGTGTTTCAATAGATTTTTATTCATCTCCCTTAATGTAATTTAATATAAAAAGTTATTGTAAAAATTTTTTAATTCTATGCCTTAAATGTCGATATAGCGAAACGCATCAAAATTCGAATATCAGAATTCTAATATTCAATATAATCCTCCATATGACCCCATATATCCAACCGTATGTGGCCGCAGATGTGGAGAGATAATAGATTTTCTTTCAGACCACTTAAAAATTACTTAATATTTTATATTGATGTAGAAAATTTCGATTCTTGCCATCCAAAGTCAACACAACCATATCTCGATGTTCGAATATCAGAATTCTGATATTCGACATGATTCAATATGACCACATCCATTACAAAATATGTGGCTACCAATAAGGTGTTTTAATAGATTTTTATTCATCTCCCTTAATGTAATTTAATATTAAAAGTTGTTGTAAAATTTTTTTATTCCGAGGCCTTAAATTTCGATATAGCGAAACGCATCAAAATTCGAATATCAGAATTCTGATATTCAATATAATCCTCCATTTGACCCCATATACCAAACCATATGTGGCCGCCGATTTGGGGGAAAATAGATTTTCTTTCAGTCCCCTTAAAAATTATTTAATATTTTATATTGATGTAGAAAATTTTGATTCTTGCCCTCCAAAGTGAACACAACCATATCTCGATATCGAATATCAGAATTCTGATATTCGACATGATTCAATATAACCACATCCATCACAAAATATGTGGCCACCGATAAGGTGTTTTGATAGATTTTTATTCATCTCCCTTAATGTAATGTAATATTAAAAGTTGATGTAAAAAATTTCAAATCCGGGGCCTTAAAAGTCGATATAGCGAAACACATCAAAATTCGAATAGCAGAATTCTGATATTCAATATAGACCTCCATATGACCCCATATACCAAACCATATGTGGCCGCCGATGTGGGGAAAAATATATTTTCTTTCAGTTCACTCAAAAATTACTTAATATTTTATATTGATGTAGAAAATTTCGATTCTTGCCATCCAAAGTCAACACAACCATATCTCGATGTTCGAATATCAGAATTCTGATATTTGACATGATTCAATATGACTACATCAATTACAAAATATGTGGCAACCAATAAGGTGTTTCAATAGATTTTTATTCATCTCCCTTAATGTAATTTAATATAAAAAGTTATTGTAAAAATTTTTTAATCCGAGGCCTTAAATGTCGATATAGCGAAACGCATCAAAATTCGAATATCAGAATTCTAATATTCAATATAATCCTCCATATGACCCCATATATCCAACCGTATGTGGCCGCAGATGTGGAGAGAAAATAGATTTTTATTCAGTCCCCTTCAAAATTACTTATTATTTTATATTGATGTAGAAAATTTTGATTATTGCCCTCCAAAGTCAACACAACCATATCTCGATATTCGAATATCAGAATTCTGATATTCGACATGATTCAATATGACCACATCCATTACAAAATATGTGGCTACCAATAAGGTGTTTTAATAGATATTTATTCATCTCCCTTAATGTAATTTAATATTAAAAGTTGTTGTAAAATTTTTTAATCCGAGGCCTTAAATGTCCATATAGCGAAACGCATCAAAATTCGAATATCAGAATTCTGATATTCAATATAATCTTCCATATGACCCCATATATCAAACCGTATGTGGCCGCAGATGTGGAGAGATAATAGATTTTTATTCAGTCCCCTTAAAAATTACTTAATATTTTATATTGATGTAGAAAATGTTGATTCTTGCCCTCCAAAGTCAACACAACCATATCTCGATATTCGAATATCAGAATTCTGATATTCGACATAATTCAATATGACCACATCCATTACAAAATATGTGGCTACCAATAAGGTGTTTTAATAGATTTTTATTCATCTCCCTTAATGTAATTTAATATTAAAAGTTGTTGTAAAAATTTTTTATTCCGAGGCCTTAAATTTCGATATAGCGAAACGCATCAAAATTCGAATATCAAAATTCTGATATTCAATATAATCCTCCATTTGACCCCATATACCAAACCATATGTGGCCGCCGATGTGGGGAAAAATATATTTTCTTTCAGTTCACTTAAAAATTACTTAATATTTTATATTGATGTAGAAAATTTCGATTCTTGCCATCCAAAGTCAACACAACCATATCTCGATGTTCGAATATCAGAATTCTGATATTCGACATGATTCAATATGACCACATCCATTACAAAATATGTGGCAACCAATAAGGTGTTTTAATAGATTTTTATTCATCTCCCTTAATGTAATTTAATATAAAAAAATGTTGTAAAATTTTTTATTCCGAGGCGTTAAATTTCGATATAGCGAAACGCATCAAAATTCGAATATCAGAATTCTGATATTCAATATAATCCTCCATTTGACCCCATATACCAAACCATATGTGGCCGCCGATTTGGGGGAAAATAGATTTTCTTTCAGTCCCCTTAAAAATTATTTAATATTTTATATTGATGTAGAAAATTTTGATTCTTGCCCTCCAAAGTGAACACAACCATATCTCGATATCGAATATCAGAATTCTGATATTCGACATGATTCAATATAACCACATCCATCACAAAATATGTGGCCAACGATAAGGTGTTTTGATAGATTTTTATTCATCTCCCTTAATGTAATGTAATATTAAAAGTTGATGTAAAAAATTTCAAATCCGGGGCCTTAAAAGTCGATATAGCGAAACACATCAAAATTCGAATAGCAGAATTCTGATATTCAATATAGACCTCCATATGACCCCATATACCAAACCATATGTGGCCGCCGATGTGGGGAAAAATATATTTTCTTTCAGTTCACTCAAAAATTACTTAATATTTTATATTGATGTAGAAAATTTCGATTCTTGCCATCCAAAGTCAACACAACCATATCTCGATGTTCGAATATCAGAATTCTGATATTTGACATGATTCAATATGACCACATCAATTACAAAATATGTGGCAACCAATAAGGTGTTTCAATAGATTTTTATTCATCTCCCTTAATGTAATTTAATATAAAAAGTTATTGTAAAAATTTTTTAATCCGAGGCCTTAAATGTCGATATAGCGAAACGCATCAAAATTCGAATATCAGAATTCTAATATTCAATATAATCCTCCATATGACCCCATATATCCAACCGTATGTGGCCGCAAATGTGGAGAGAAAATAGATTTTTATTCAGTCCCCTTCAAAATTACTTATTATTTTATATTGATGTAGAAAATTTTGATTATTGCCCTCCAAAGTCAACACATCCATATCTCGATATTCGAATATCAGAATTCTGATATTCGACATGATTCAATATGACCACATCCATTACAAAATATGTGGCTACCAATAAGGTGTTTTAATAGATATTTATTCATCTCCCTTAATGTAATTTAATATTAAAAGTTGTTGTAAAATTTTTTAATCCGAGGCCTTAAATGTCGATATAGCGAAACGCATCAAAATTCGAATATCAGAATTCTGATATTCAATATAATCTTCCATATGACCCCATATATCAAACCGTATGTGGCCGCAGATGTGGAGAGATAATAGATTTTTATTCAGTCCCCTTAAAAATTACTTAATATTTTATATTGATGTAGAAAATGTTGATTCTTGCCCTCCAAAGTCAACACAACCATATCTCGATATTCGAATATCAGAATTCTGATATTCGACATAATTCAATATGACCACATCCATTACAAAATATGTGGCTACCAATAAGGTGTTTTAATAGATTTTTATTCATCTCCCTTAATGTAATTTAATATTAAAAGTTGTTGTAAAAATTTTTTATTCCGAGGCCTTAAATTTCGATATAGCGAAACGCATCAAAATTCGAATATCAAAATTCTGATATTCAATATAATCCTCCATTTGACCCCATATACCAAACCATATGTGGCCGCCGATGTGGGGAAAAATATATTTTCTTTCAGTTCACTTAAAAATTACTTAATATTTTATATTGATGTAGAAAATTTCGATTCTTGCCATCCAAAGTCAACACAACCATATCTCGATGTTCGAATATCAGAATTCTGATATTCGACATGATTCAATATGACCACATCCATTACAAAATATGTGGCAACCAATAAGGTGTTTTAATAGATTTTTATTCATCTCCCTTAATGTAATTTAATATAAAAAAATGTTGTAAAATTTTTTATTCCGAGGCGTTAAATTTCGATATAGCGAAACGCATCAAAATTCGAATATCAGAATTCTGATATTCAATATAATCCTCCATTTGACCCCATATACCAAACCATATGTGGCCGCCGATTTGGGGGAAAATAGATTTTCTTTCAGTCCCCTTAAAAATTATTTAATATTTTATATTGATGTAGAAAATTTTGATTCTTGCCCTCCAAAGTGAACACAACCATATCTCGATATCGAATATCAGAATTCTGATATTCGACATGATTCAATATAACCACATCCATCACAAAATATGTGGCCAACGATAAGGTGTTTTGATAGATTTTTATTCATCTCCCTTAATGTAATGTAATATTAAAAGTTGATGTAAAAAATTTCAAATCCGGGGCCTTAAAAGTCGATATAGCGAAACACATCAAAATTCGAATAGCAGAATTCTGATATTCAATATAGACCTCCATATGACCCCATATACCAAACCATATGTGGCCGCCGATGTGGGGAAAAATATATTTTCTTTCAGTTCACTCAAAAATTACTTAATATTTTATATTGATGTAGAAAATTTCGATTCTTGCCATCCAAAGTCAACACAACCATATCTCGATGTTCGAATATCAGAATTCTGATATTTGACATGATTCAATATGACCACATCAATTACAAAATATGTGGCAACCAATAAGGTGTTTCAATAGATTTTTATTCATCTCCCTTAATGTAATTTAATATAAAAAGTTATTGTAAAAATTTTTTAATTCTATGCCTTAAATGTCGATATAGCGAAACGCATCAAAATTCGAATATCAGAATTCTAATATTCAATATAATCCTCCATATGACCCCATATATCCAACCGTATGTGGCCGCAGATGTGGAGAGATAATAGATTTTCTTTCAGACCACTTAAAAATTACTTAATATTTTATATTGATGTAGAAAATTTCGATTCTTGCCATGCAAAGTCAACACAACCATATCTCGATGTTCGAATATCAGAATTCTGATATTCGACATGATTCAATATGACCACATCCATTACAAAATATGTGGCTACCAATAAGGTGTTTTAATAGATTTTTATTCATCTCCCTTAATGTAATTTAATATTAAAAGTTGTTGTAAAATTTTTTTATTCCGAGGCCTTAAATTTCGATATAGCGAAACGCATCAAAATTCGAATATCAGAATTCTGATATTCAATATAATCCTCCATTTGACCCCATATACCAAACCATATGTGGCCGCCGATTTGGGGGAAAATAGATTTTCTTTCAGTCCCCTTAAAAATTATTTAATATTTTATATTGATGTAGAAAATTTTGATTCTTGCCCTCCAAAGTGAACACAACCATATCTCGATATCGAATATCAGAATTCTGATATTCGACATGATTCAATATAACCACATCCATCACAAAATATGTGGCCACCGATAAGGTGTTTTGATAGATTTTTATTCATCTCCCTTAATGTAATGTAATATTAAAAGTTGATGTAAAAAATTTCAAATCCGGGGCCTTAAAAGTCGATATAGCGAAACACATCAAAATTCGAATAGCAGAATTCTGATATTCAATATAGACCTCCATATGACCCCATATACCAAACCATATGTGGCCGCCGATGTGGGGAAAAATATATTTTCTTTCAGTTCACTCAAAAATTACTTAATATTTTATATTGATGTAGAAAATTTCGATTCTTGCCATCCAAAGTCAACACAACCATATCTCGATGTTCGAATATCAGAATTCTGATATTTGACATGATTCAATATGACTACATCAATTACAAAATATGTGGCAACCAATAAGGTGTTTCAATAGATTTTTATTCATCTCCCTTAATGTAATTTAATATAAAAAGTTATTGTAAAAATTTTTTAATCCGAGGCCTTAAATGTCGATATAGCGAAACGCATCAAAATTCGAATATCAGAATTCTAATATTCAATATAATCCTCCATATGACCCCATATATCCAACCGTATGTGGCCGCAGATGTGGAGAGAAAATAGATTTTTATTCAGTCCCCTTCAAAATTACTTATTATTTTATATTGATGTAGAAAATTTTGATTATTGCCCTCCAAAGTCAACACAACCATATCTCGATATTCGAATATCAGAATTCTGATATTCGACATGATTCAATATGACCACATCCATTACAAAATATGTGGCTACCAATAAGGTGTTTTAATAGATATTTATTCATCTCCCTTAATGTAATTTAATATTAAAAGTTGTTGTAAAATTTTTTAATCCGAGGCCTTAAATGTCCATATAGCGAAACGCATCAAAATTCGAATATCAGAATTCTGATATTCAATATAATCTTCCATATGACCCCATATATCAAACCGTATGTGGCCGCAGATGTGGAGAGATAATAGATTTTTATTCAGTCCCCTTAAAAATTACTTAATATTTTATATTGATGTAGAAAATGTTGATTCTTGCCCTCCAAAGTCAACACAACCATATCTCGATATTCGAATATCAGAATTCTGATATTCGACATAATTCAATATGACCACATCCATTACAAAATATGTGGCTACCAATAAGGTGTTTTAATAGATTTTTATTCATCTCCCTTAATGTAATTTAATATTAAAAGTTGTTGTAAAAATTTTTTATTCCGAGGCCTTAAATTTCGATATAGCGAAACGCATCAAAATTCGAATATCAAAATTCTGATATTCAATATAATCCTCCATTTGACCCCATATACCAAACCATATGTGGCCGCCGATGTGGGGAAAAATATATTTTCTTTCAGTTCACTTAAAAATTACTTAATATTTTATATTGATGTAGAAAATTTCGATTCTTGCCATCCAAAGTCAACACAACCATATCTCGATGTTCGAATATCAGAATTCTGATATTCGACATGATTCAATATGACCACATCCATTACAAAATATGTGGCAACCAATAAGGTGTTTTAATAGATTTTTATTCATCTCCCTTAATGTAATTTAATATAAAAAAATGTTGTAAAATTTTTTATTCCGAGGCGTTAAATTTCGATATAGCGAAACGCATCAAAATTCGAATATCAGAATTCTGATATTCAATATAATCCTCCATTTGACCCCATATACCAAACCATATGTGGCCGCCGATTTGGGGGAAAATAGATTTTCTTTCAGTCCCCTTAAAAATTATTTAATATTTTATATTGATGTAGAAAATTTTGATTCTTGCCCTCCAAAGTGAACACAACCATATCTCGATATCGAATATCAGAATTCTGATATTCGACATGATTCAATATAACCACATCCATCACAAAATATGTGGCCAACGATAAGGTGTTTTGATAGATTTTTATTCATCTCCCTTAATGTAATGTAATATTAAAAGTTGATGTAAAAAATTTCAAATCCGGGGCCTTAAAAGTCGATATAGCGAAACACATCAAAATTCGAATAGCAGAATTCTGATATTCAATATAGACCTCCATATGACCCCATATACCAAACCATATGTGGCCGCCGATGTGGGGAAAAATATATTTTCTTTCAGTTCACTCAAAAATTACTTAATATTTTATATTGATGTAGAAAATTTCGATTCTTGCCATCCAAAGTCAACACAACCATATCTCGATGTTCGAATATCAGAATTCTGATATTTGACATGATTCAATATGACCACATCAATTACAAAATATGTGGCAACCAATAAGGTGTTTCAATAGATTTTTATTCATCTCCCTTAATGTAATTTAATATAAAAAGTTATTGTAAAAATTTTTTAATTCTAGGCCTTAAATGTCGATATAGCGAAACGCATCAAAATTCGAATATCAGAATTCTAATATTCAATATAATCCTCCATATGACCCCATATATCCAACCGTATGTGGCCGCAGATGTGGAGAGATAATAGATTTTCTTTCAGACCACTTAAAAATTACTTAATATTTTATATTGATGTAGAAAATTTCGATTCTTGCCATCCAAAGTCAACACAACCATATCTCGATGTTCGAATATCAGAATTCTGATATTCGACATGATTCAATATGACCACATCCATTACAAAATATGTGGCTAAAAATAAGGTGTTTTAATAGATTTTTATTCATCTCCCTTAATGTAATTTAATATTAAAAGTTGTTGTAAAATTTTTTTATTCCGAGGCCTTAAATTTCGATATAGCGAAACGCATCAAAATTCGAATATCAGAATTCTGATATTCAATATAATCCTCCATTTGACCCCATATACCAAACCATATGTGGCCGCCGATTTGGGGGAAAATAGATTTTCTTTCAGTCCCCTTAAAAATTATTTAATATTTTATATTGATGTAGAAAATTTTGATTCTTGCCCTCCAAAGTGAACACAACCATATCTCGATATCGAATATCAGAATTCTGATATTCGACATGATTCAATATAACCACATCCATCACAAAATATGTGGCCACCGATAAGGTGTTTTGATAGATTTTTATTCATCTCCCTTAATGTAATGTAATATTAAAAGTTGATGTAAAAAATTTCAAATCCGGGGCCTTAAAAGTCGATATAGCGAAACACATCAAAATTCGAATAGCAGAATTCTGATATTCAATATAGACCTCCATATGACCCCATATACCAAACCATATGTGGCCGCCGATGTGGGGAAAAATATATTTTCTTTCAGTTCACTCAAAAATTACTTAATATTTTATATTGATGTAGAAAATTTCGATTCTTGCCATCCAAAGTCAACACAACCATATCTCGATGTTCGAATATCAGAATTCTGATATTTGACATGATTCAATATGACTACATCAATTACAAAATATGTGGCAACCAATAAGGTGTTTCAATAGATTTTTATTCATCTCCCTTAATGTAATTTAATATAAAAAGTTATTGTAAAAATTTTTTAATCCGAGGCCTTAAATGTCGATATAGCGAAACGCATCAAAATTCGAATATCAGAATTCTAATATTCAATATAATCCTCCATATGACCCCATATATCCAACCGTATGTGGCCGCAGATGTGGAGAGAAAATAGATTTTTATTCAGTCCCCTTCAAAATTACTTATTATTTTATATTGATGTAGAAAATTTTGATTATTGCCCTCCAAAGTCAACACAACCATATCTCGATATTCGAATATCAGAATTCTGATATTCGACATGATTCAATATGACCACATCCATTACAAAATATGTGGCTACCAATAAGGTGTTTTAATAGATATTTATTCATCTCCCTTAATGTAATTTAATATTAAAAGTTGTTGTAAAAATTTTTTAATCCGAGGCCTTAAATGTCCATATAGCGAAACGCATCAAAATTCGAATATCAGAATTCTGATATTCAATATAATCCTCCATTTGACCCCATATACCAAACCATATGTGGCCGCCGATGTGGGGAAAAATATATTTTCTTTCAGTTCACTTAAAAATTACTTAATATTTTATATTGATGTAGAAAATTTCGATTCTTGCCATCCAAAGTCAACACAACCATATCTTGATGTTCGAATATCAGAATTCTGATATTCAATATAATCTTCCATATGGCCCCATATATCAAACCGTATGTGGCCGCAGATGTGGAGAGATAATAGATTTTTATTCAGTCCCCTTAAAAATTACTTAATATTTTATATTGATGTAGAAAATGTTGATTCTTGCCCTCCAAAGTCAACACAACCATATCGCGATATTCGAATATCAGAATTCTGATATTCGACATGATTCAATATGACCACATCCATTACAAAATATGTGGCTACCAATAAGGTGTTTTAATAGATTTTTATTCATCTCCCTTAATGTAATTTAATATAAAAAGTTATTGTAAAAATTTTTTAATTCTAGGCCTTAAATGTCGATATAGCGAAACGCATCAAAATTCGAATATCAGAATTCTAATATTCAATATAATCCTCCATATGACCCCATATATCCAACCGTATGTGGCCGCAGATGTGGAGAGATAATAGATTTTCTTTCAGTCCACTTAAAAATTACTTAATATTTTATATTGATGTAGAAAATTTCGATTCTTGCCATCCAAAGTCAACACAACCATATCTCGATGTTCGAATATCAGAATTCTGATATTCGACATGATTCAATATGACCACATCCATTACAAAATATGTGGCTACCAATAAGGTGTTTTAATAGATATTTATTCATCTCCCTTAATGTAATTTAATATTAAAAGTTGTTGTAAAAATTTTTTAATCCGAGGCCTTAAATGTACATATAGCGAAACGCATCAAAATTCGAATATCAGAATTCTGATATTTAATATAATCCTCCATTTGACCCCATATACCAAACCATATGTGGCCGCCGATGTGGGGAAAAATATATTTTCTTTCAGTTCACTTAAAAATTACTTAATATTTTATATTGATGTAGAAAATTTCGATTCTTGCCATCCAAAGTCAACACAACCATATCTTGATGTTCGAATATCAGAATTCTGATATTCGACATGATTCAATATGACCACATCAATTACAAAATATGTGGCAACCAATAAGGTGTTTCAATAGATTTTTATTCATCTCCCTTAATGTAATTTAATATAAAAAGTTGTTGTAAAAATTTTTTAATCCGAGGCCTTAAATTTCGATATAGCGAAACGCATCAAAATTCGAATATCAGAATTCTGATATTCAATATAATCTTCCATATGACCCCATATACCAAACCATATGTGGCCGCCGATTTGGGGGAAAATATATTTTCTTTCAGTCCACTTAAAAATTATTTAATATTTTATATTGATGTAGAAAATTTCGATTCTTGCCATCCAAAGTCAACACAACCATATCTCGATGTTCGAATATCAGAATTCTGATATTCGACATGATTCAATATGACCACATCCATTACAAAATATGTGGCAACCAATAAGGTGTTTTAATAGATTTTTATTCATCTCCCTTAATGTAATTTAATATAAAAAAATGTTGTAAAATTTTTTAATCCGAGGCCTTAAATGTCGATATAGCGAAACGCATCAAAATTCGAATATCAGAATTCTGATATTCAATATAATCTTCCATATGACCCCATATATCAAACCGTATGTGGCCGCAGATGTGGAGAGATAATAGATTTTTATTCAGTCCCCTTAAAAATTACTTAATATTTTATATTGATGTAGAAAATGTTGATTCTTGCCCTCCAAAGTCAACACAACCATATCTCGATATTCGAATATCAGAATTCTGATATTCGACATAATTCAATATGACCACATCCATTACAAAATATGTATCTACCAATAAGGTGTTTTAATGGATTTTTATTCATCTCCCTTAATGTAATTTAATATAAAAAAATGTTGTAAAATTTTTTAATCCGAGGCCTTAAATGTCGATATAGCGAAACGCATCAAAATTCGAATATCAAAATTCTGATATTCAAAATAATCCTCCATTTGACCCCATATACCAAACCATATGTGGCCGCCGATGTGGGGAAAAATATATTTTCTTTCAGTTCACTTAAAAATTACTTAATATTTTATATTGATGTAGAAAATTTCGATTCTTGCCATCCAAAGTCAACACAACCATATCTCGATATTCGAATATCAGAATTCTGATATTCGACATGATTCAATATGACCACATCAATTACAAAATATGTGGCAACCAATAAGGTGTTTCAATAGATTTTTATTCATCTCCCTTAATGTAATTTAATATTAAAAGTTGTTGTAAAATTTTTTTATTCCGAGGCGTTAAATTTCGATATAGCGAAACGCATCAAAATTCGAATATCAGAATTCTGATATTCAATATAATCCTCCATTTGACCCCATATACCAAACCATATGTGGCCGCCGATTTGGGGGAAAATAGATTTTCTTTCAGTCCCCTTAAAAATTATTTAATATTTTATATTGATGTAGAAAATTTTGATTCTTGCCCTCCAAAGTGAACACAACCATATCTCGATATCGAATATCAGAATTCTGATATTCGACATGATTCAATATAACCACATCCATCACAAAATATGTGGCCACCGATAGGGTGTTTTGATAGATTTTTATTCATCTCCCTTTATGTAATGTAATATTAAAAGTTGATGTAAAAAATTTCAAATCCGTGGTCTTAAAAGTCGATATAGCGAAACACATCAAAATTCGAATATCAGAATTCTGATATTCAATATAGACCTCCATATGACCCCATATATCACACCGTATGTGGCCGCCGATGTGGAGAGAAATAGATTTTTATTCAGTCCCCTTAAAAATTACTTAATATTTTATATTGATGTAGAAAATTTCGATTCTTTCCCTCCTAAGTCAACACAACCATATCTAAATGTTCAAATATCAAAATTCTGATATTCGACATGATTCAATATGACCACATCCATTACAAAATAAGTGGCTACCAATAAAGGTGTTTTAATAGATTTTTATTCATCTCCCTTAATTTAATTTAATATTAAAAGTTTATGTAAAAATTTTTTAATTCGAAGCCTTAAGAGTCAATATAGCAAACGCATCAAAATACGAATATCAGAATTCTGATATTCAATATAATCCTCCATATGACCCCATATACCAAACCATATGTGGCCGCCGATGTGGGGGGAAATAGATTTTCTTTCAGCCGCCTTAAAAATTACTTATTATTTTATTGATGTAGAAAATTTTGATTCTTGCCCTCCAAAGTCAACACAACCATATCTCGATATTCGAATATCAGAATTCTGATATTCGACATGATTCAATATGACCACATCCATTACAAAATATGTGGCTACCAATAAGGTGTTTTAATAGATTTTTATTCATCTCCCTTAATGTAATTTAATATTAAAAGTTGTTGTAAAAATTTTTTAATCCGAGGCCTTAAATGTCCATATAGCGAAACGCATCAAAATTCGAATATCAGAATTCTGATATTCAATATAATCTTCCATATGACCCCATATATCAAACCGTATGTGGCCGCAGATGTGGAGAGATAATAGATTTTTATTCAGTCCCCTTAAAAATTACTTAATATTTTATATTGATGTAGAAAATGTTGATTCTTGCCCTCCAAAGTCAACACAACCATATCTCGATATTCGAATATCAGAATTCTGATATTCGACATGATTCAATATGACCACATCCATTACAAAATATGTGGCTACCAATAAGGTGTTTTAATAGATTTTTATTCATCTCCCTTAATGTAATTTAAAATTAAAAGTTGTTGTAAAATTTTTTTATTCCGAGGCCTTAAATTTCGATATAGCGAAACGCATCAAAATTCGAATATCAGAATTCTGATATTCAATATAATCCTCCATTTGACCCCATATACCAAACCATATGTGGCCGCCGATTTGGGGGAAAATAGATTTTCTTTCAGTCCCCTTAAAAATTATTTAATATTTTATATTGATGTAGAAAATTTTGATTCTTGCCCTCCAAAGTGAACACAACCATATCTCGATATCGAATATCAGAATTCTGATATTCGACATGATTCAATATAACCACATCCATCACAAAATATGTGGCCACCGATAAGGTGTTTTGATAGATTTTTATTCATCTCCCTTTATGTAATGTAATATTAAAAGTTGATGTAAAAAATTTCAAATCCGTGGTCTTAAAAGTCGATATAGCGAAACACATCAAAATTCGAATATCAGAATTCTGATATTCAATATAGACCTCCATATGACCCCATATATCACACCGTATGTGGCCGCCGATGTGGAGAGAAATAGATTTTTATTCAGTCCCCTTAAAAATTACTTAATATTTTATATTGATGTAGAAAATTTCGATTCTTTCCCTCCTAAGTCAACACAACCATATCTAAATGTTCAAATATCAAAATTCTGATATTCGACATGATTCAATATGACCACATCCATTACAAAATAAGTGGCTACCAATAAAGGTGTTTTAATAGATTTTTATTCATCTCCCTTAATTTAATTTAATATTAAAAGTTGTTGTAAAAATTTTTTAATTCGAAGCCTTAAGAGTCGCTATAGCAAACGCATCAAAATACGAATATCAGAATTCTGATATTCAATATAATCCTCCATATGACCCCATATACCAAACCATATGTGGCCGCCGATGTGGGGGGAAATAGATTTTCTTTCAGCCGCCTTAAAAATTACTTATTATTTTATTGATGTAGAAAATTTTGATTCTTGCCCTCCAAAGTCAACACAACCATATCTCGATATTCGAATATCAAAATTCTGATATTCGACATGATTCAATATGACCACATCCATTACAAAATATGTGGCTACCAATAAG